>JAYKKM010000436.1:1162500-1215000 GCA_035772405.1 Chrysogorgia sp. JL179-B06 | reverse complement strand
TTGCGACTTATTGTCGTAGACTGTAAGTAGCTTCCGTCACGTTTTCTCGTTTAGAGATAAAACTTTTGAAGGCATTTGTTTAATTGTTGAGGAGACATTTTTTCCAAAGGAATTCTAAATTGTTGTTGCTGTTGAAACCATTCTGTAAAACATTATTCGTTCGTAAATAAGTATTTTACTTTTTAAATTAATTTTACGTAAGCTTGGCCCGCTCGATATTTGTAAACAAAACAGTAAGTTCGAGCAAATTTTTGTGCCATTATACAGCTGAAAAAAGTTTTAGATTTAGTTTTATATAATCTTTTTAATATTTTTCGTTTCCTGTCTCAACAACAACAAGTCATGCGGTCTAATAACATTCCCGCATCTCCCCCCGGAGGGTGACGTAATGTACCGGGGGGTAAGCATGCGAAATAATAACAACACATTTTTAATGTACTGTCCGCAACATCCCCCTCTCAAATGAATCTTCATTTGTTAATGTTCTACTTTTCACTCTGATCCCCGTTGTACTCTAATGGGCATAGTCGATGTACTGGTCGTGTATACGTGTTTTTTCCTACTTGAACTTTCACCACTCAAACTAGTTTGTCGGCACCCTTATGCACCTCGATAATGCGACCAAGTGGCCATTCTCCTCGCTTAGCATTCGGTTCCACTAGTCATACCACATCGCCTTCCGACAATTCCCGCCTGGGTTGAAACCATTTTCCTCTAACGTTAAGACTTGGCAAAAACTCTCTGCGCCATCTCTTCCAGAACTGTCCAATCAGTTGCTGAATCCGACGCCATCGATGCTTTGGATTGACTACTTCCTCTTTGTCTAGAGCTTCGGGTGCAAATTGTCCTCCTAACTGGCCGACCAGGAAGTGGTTTGGTGTAAGAGGAGTCATGTCGTGGTGGCTTGAACTGACGTATGTAATTGGTCTCGAGTTCAATAATCCTTCAACGCTGCATATGGCCGTATGCAATTCCTCGTCCGTGATTTCGGCATCTCCGAAGATCGCTTTCATGGCTTTTTTGGCACTTTTTATCATACTTTCGAAAACCCCTCCGAAATGTGGAGCCGACGGAGGGTTAAACTTCCATTCTATTACTTGGTGTCGAGTCGTTTCATTAATTATCTTCTCTTGATCGAAGGCTTGGACTAACTGGCATATCTCCTTTTGCGCTGCGACAAAATTCGTCCCGTTGTCTGATATTATGTACGACGGCGTCCCCCTCCTTGAGGTCATACGAATAAAGGCATTTATAAACGACTCGGTGTCCAGTGAATAGGCCATTTCTAGGTGAACCGCCCGAGTGGCCAGACACGTAAAAAGGCACAAGTACCTTTTCAATCTAGATTTTCCCCGTCCTTGTTTAGTGATGAATGGGCCGCCATAGTCCGTTCCAACTCTATCGAAGGCTCTCAAAGGTAACGCAAGTCTTGACACGGGAAGAGGGGCCATCATTTGGCCAGTCGGTTTCGCACTAAATCGTCGTCGGCATTCACGACAAGCCTCTACCATGGTCCTAACTGCTCGTCTTCCTTTCAGAATCCAGAACCGTGAACGAAGTTCTGTTAGGAGGTGTTCTGTTCCAGTGCCATGTCCAAGTTTCTGGTGGACGTCAACCATTATCAGCTGAGTAATAGGATGATCTTTAGGGAGAATGATTGGATGTCTTGTACTGTAAGGGAGCTCTTCGGCAAGGCGGAGACGTCCATCTACTCTTAACAATCCATTGGTATCCACTTGCGGAGAAAATCGTTGCAATCTTTTCTCCTTCTCTTTGTCCGGAAAGCATTCGGCTTGCGCTCGTCTTAACCAGAACGTTTCTGCATCGGTGAGCTCTTCTTGCTGGAGAGTGTTACTCTTTTCCCTTGACCAATTTGGTGATTTGCAGTTCTTTATGAAACGCTTTATCCAGGCGGTAACGCGAAGCAGACGTCTCAACGATGAATATCGTTTGGGCTCAAGTCGTTCCTCTCCTTCGGTAGCCTTCGTTTCTTTGGTCATGTGGGTGTGTCTTCTTCTCCTCTCGGCTGGCCACGGTATCTTTCGCTGGATTATTCGGCAATTTTTCCGGCCATAATGACTCATCACCCCTACTCATCATCCCTATTACCTATTGTGGCGAAAGTTATGGAACGTTGTGTTTTCAACCGCATTTATCCACCTTTCAGCGAATTAATAAATCCTGCCCAACATGGATTCCTACGCAAACGATCGTGTGTTACGCAGATGCTCGTTACCTTGCATGAGATTGGAAAAAGCCTAGATTCAAACATTCAAGTTGATATGATCTACATGGATGTAGCAAAGGCATTCGACTCAGTGGACCATAATATTTTGCTATGCAAATTGAGATCATTTGGTGTTTGTGGTAATTTGCTATTGTGGTTTGAGAATTATCTCACGAACAGAATGCAGCGCGTTGTACTCGAAGGGACTGCCTCAGCTTGGGTTCCTGTTACATCAGGAGTCCCGCAAGGCAGCATTCTCGGGCCACTTCTATTCCTTGTTTTTATAAACGATCTACCTGAATACCTATCACCTGATACTATGATAAACCATGATATTTTGAAAAACCATGATATTTTGCTTTCAAGACTTTATCATCGCTTTGGAATATGTGACAAGGCCTTGGCATGGTTTAAGTCGTACCTAACTGAGCGTGTCCAATTTGTAAAAGTTAAAAATGGTATTTCGGCTTCCCACATATTAAAGCAAGGACTTCCACAAGGTTCCGTGCTTGGTCCGATGTTATACTCTATGTATACTACACCACTTGGAGACATCGCTAGAAAAAACAACGTGGGATGTCACTTCTATGCTGATGATACTCAGCTGTACGTTACATTTCAAACCAAATGTCCGTCTGATTTGGCCAACAGTAAGTCCATTCTTGAGGCTTGCATCAAGGAAATCGACTTGTGGATGCTGAATAATAAGCTAAAGCTAAATCAAGATAAAACTGAGGTATTGGTGATATCATCAAGATATTTACCAAGACCTTTATTCGGTTCTATTCTGATTGGAAGTGACAGTATTTCTTCTTCCAGCATTGCAAGAAACATCGGTGTTCTGTTCGATGAATCTTTATCTCTTCTTCCTCAAGTAACTGCTGTTTGCAAATCTGCTTCTTTTCATCTGCGTAATATCTACAAAATTCGTAAATATCTAACATCTGATGCTGTTATCTCTATTATTCATGCGTTCGTTATTTCAAGATTGGACTATTGCAATGCATTACTTGTTGGCCTCCCTAAATATCTAATTAAAAGATTACAATGCATCCAGAATTCCGCTGCCAGATTGGTTTTCTTCGCTAGAAGGTTTGATCATATTACGCCCCTGTTGAAAGAACTTCATTGGTTACCAGTTGAATATAGGATTATTTTCAAGATTCTTCTCATCACTTATAAGGTTAAAAATGGCAAAGCTCCAGAGTACTTATTTGATCTTTTAACAAATTACAGTCCTATCCGTACACTTAGATCATCTTCAAATAATTTGTTATTTAAACCACGTTTTAATTTGAAATCGTTCGGCTCTAAATCATTTGCTGTGATTGCACCGAGTTTGTGGAACGATAGATAGTTTTAAAAAATCTTTGAAAACATTTCTTTTTAATAAGGCCTTTATGGTTTAATATCTATGTAATATAGTGATATCTATTTGTGTATGTATATGTAGTAATGTTTTTGTAGTAATGTTTTTATATTCATGTAAAGCGCTATTGGACCTTTGGGAAATAGCGCTATATAAATTCCTCCTATTATTATTATTATACTAGTGTTGCAATATTTGCAGATGACTCTAAAATATTTCGTGAAATAAAATCAGCTGATGATTGCATGGCACTTCAAGATGAACTTAATCAGCTTGAACTGTGGAGCTCTAAATCTTTCCTCCAATTTAAACCTTCCAAATGCAAAGTTCTTACAGTCACTAGGAAACAAAATCCGTATTTGTTTCCTTATAGTCTACAAGATAATTTACTGGTGAGAACAAACACCGAATCTGACCTTGGCATCACTGTCTCAGAGGACCTAAAATGGGATGCCCATGTTGCTAAAATCGTTTCTAAAGCCAACAGAATGTTAGGTCTCCTGAAAAGAACTTGTTTTAATTTGACCAACCCAGCAGTAAGAAAAGTTCTTTATCTGTCACTGGTTAAATCTCAACTATCTTATGGTACTGAGGTGTGGTCACCCCACACAGGTAATTTGATGAAGAAAATTGAAGGAGTCCAAAGGCGGGCTACACTCTGGATTACCCGATCGAAAAGAGGGGATTTTACCTACATCCAGAGACTGAAGAAACTTGATCTTCTCCCTTTGTGTTATGAAAGAGAAATGCGCGACTTAACTTTTTATTTTAAATGTCAACACAACTTGATTGACCTTGATATCGACAACTATACCTCTGTCCTGAATAGTCGTACAAGACAGGGTTGTTCCCAGTCTTTTCTCCGAACTCCCTTTTGTAGAACTTCGACGTTTAAGGCCTCGTATTTTAACAGAGTTGTGAAGATATGGAATACTGTTATAAAACTTCTTCCTGATCTTCCTGAGCATCCACTTTCCAAATTTAAATCTGAAATTCGTCAGGTTTATCGCCAATTGTTACATGAAACGTTTTCTCCTGACTTCCCATGTACATTCTCACTGTGTCGATCATGCTCTTGTCACCTGTAACTTTATATTTAACTTATGTTTTATTTTTGTGTAACTTTTTTTTTTTTTTTTAATCTTTTCTATTTTTCTTTTTATATAATTATGTCATGTAATGGTGGGCACCTTGCATGGGACCTAGTCCCGTTCGTGTCCTGCCTTTTTGGTCACATTCAATGTATATGTTTGTACTTTAATTTACCTGTATCTACTGCTTTTGTTCTGTTACTATGTATTGTGTGAAATGTTGCCCAAATAAAGTTGTTAAACTAAACTAAACTAAGAAGCTCGGGTCCTTCTGACCAAACACTGCTGATGGCTAGCTGGCTGGCTGATAGTCCTCTGGTGGGCAGGTCTGCTGGATTCATTCCCCCAGGAATATGTCTCCATTGGTTCGGATTGGAGTTCCTCTGTATCTCACCAATCCTATTTGCCACGAATGGTTTAAATATGCGACTCTGGCTACGTATTCAGTACAATACGTTCGTTGAATCCGACCAATAAGTAGTTTCTTGAACGGACAGTACCTTTTCGAGGCTCTTTGCTAGGCGGCTAGCGAGGATTGCTCCCATAAGCTCCAGGCGAGGTATGGTGACAGATTTTACAGGGGATACGCGAGTTTTTGAGGCGATAAGACGAGATGTTGGTGCATGATTGCTGTACTTACACACGAGGTACACGACAGCTGCGTAAGCTTCCTTGGAGGCATCAGAAAACAGATGTAACTGCGACTCGATTGGGGCTGGAAGACGCAGACAACGAGGAACGCTGAAGGCTGATATATCTTTTAACTCGTGGTTCCAAGTATCCCACTTTGCGCGAAGGTCGTCAGGTAGAACGTCATCCCATTCCAGGCCCGCCGCCCATATCCCTTGCATTAAAACTCTGGCCCTCATGGTAAATGGTGCCAGCAACTGCAGTGGGTCAAATAACGAGGCAATCACGCTCAGCACGTTTCTCTTCGTTGGCACAACTGAGGTGGGAGCTTGGGTTTGGAATGTGAAGGTATCCTCGGTCGCCTTCCATAGAACTCCCAGAGTTTTCAAGGTTGGTAGGGTACCATCTTGAATTTCCAGACCGGGTAGTCGGTCCTCGATGTGGATGTCTTCAATCACGGCAACCTCATTAGACACCCACTTCTTTAGGTCGAAACCAGCTCCAGATAACAGCTCCGAAACTTGTCGTCGTCGGATTTTGGCTTCTGATACCGTTTCGCAGGAATCTAACACGTCGTCCACGTACATGGCGTTGTCAACTGTGTCCGCAGATTCAGGACAAAACCTTTTTGGGCATCGGCGTGCGAATGTAAGACGTATTGCGCACAGAAAGGTGACGCTGTATTCCCGAACGGTAATCGAAGGAATTCGTGGACGTCTGGTTGCTTTGTTTGGTCGAGGTCTCGCTAAAGAAACCTGTGATAAGGGCGGTCGCTCTCCGACAGTCCGACCTGCAAGAACATCTGTGAAATGTCGGCCGATATTGCAACAGGGGCCCGACGAAAACGGACCAGGACGTCCACCAATTCTCGTTGAAGTTTGGGTCCCGATAGAATAGCGTCGTTCAGGCTTTTTCTATTCAGTTTAGCTGCGGCATCGAAGACGATCCGGCCTTTCGTGGTGGTCTTTTCATTTCTAACGACGGGAAAATGAGGGAGTAACCATTGTTCCCCATCGGTCAAGGATACTTTTCTAATATACCCTTTTTCAAGATAATCTCCTATTATCTTTTGGTAGGCGCTGGCAACTGTAGGTTTCTTCAAAAGTGATGTTTCCAGATTTTTTAGTCGTGAATGGGCCATCTCATAGTTGCTCTCAAACTTTGGCTCATCTTCTCTCCAGGTTATTCCGATTTCATATCTTCCATCTTTGAAGACTTGGGTCTCCTCCGCTCTTTTTACTGCTTCTATTTCATTTGGCGTCAAGGCTTGGATGTTCTCATCTTTAATTCCGTCCATCGGAATTAAATGCAGCTCCCAGAACTTTCGTAGAAGGTCATTCGTTTCTTCCACGTTGGAGTTGTGGGTACGATAAGTGCGCGTCATGTGTACACGGGACTTGCGTTGTGATGAGGTCTTGAGGGTAGGACCGAAACAAACCCAGCCAAGAGGGGTCTGCCGAGCAATCGGGTCGCTATCTTGGCTTCCGAGAACTTCTCTTAACACTCGGTGAAACACAGGATGATCACTTCCGATCAAGACGTCTATTTGTCTTCGCTTGGCGACCTTTCCAAAGGGTATCGACTCTAGGTGTGTCCATTTTGTTTTCAGCTCACTCCAGGGGATGGCAGGTGTGTTCCCAGTGATACTATCCAGAACATTGGCATCCAATTTGGCTGAAAAGGTCCCAGTGATGTTGGTAACTGCAAGTTCCACTCGACGGGAGAGTGTTTTTACTTCAGCTCCTCCAGTCCCAGAGATGGTCAAATCTTGTGTTCGGCCTCGTAGTCGAAGTTCTTCTGCAGCGCTTTCACTCACATATGAACCGGTCGAGCATGGGTTCATCACATTGACTTCCAATGTTCTCTTTCCCTGAACGATCAGGGCCGGGAGTACCATAAGAGAAACGTTTTCAACGTTTTGGGTGGTGTAGGTGTTTTCGTTGGCTGAATTTTGGCTCGAGGTAACTTGTCCATCGTCGTGAGTTTCGTGGTCTTGGTTGCGGTTCTGAGGTCGGGTAAATGGGCCATCCGGTTTGGAACCAGGGGCGCTGTCTTCGTGGAGGTAGCTACTGTGTCTTGTGTTTGAACAGCCGTTGATCCCACATGGCCTTGCTCTCCGACATTCTTTACCAACATGACCAGCAGCGAGACAGCGGAAACAGCGTTCACTTCTTGAGATAAGGTCCTTTCGCAGGGGTACAGAAAGCTTTTTAAATTCTTTGCAGACCCACGGTGGATGATCTTCTGGGCACGTTCGTACGACACACGCCCTAGCACGGCCAGTATTGAAGCCACTGGAGTTTCTCCTTTCATCGTGTCTTGGTTTCTTCTTACCAATGAACTCTCCGATTTCTTCTTTAACTTCATCCATCACTTGAACCTTTCAACCCATTGGACAAGGGCTTGTAGACTATCCTCGGTGTCGTGTTCCAGCAGCCAATACTTGTAAGCCTGTACATCGCGTTCAGGTAATTTCTCTTTGGCGGTGAGGACAAGATGTTGATTCTTTAGTAAATCTTCGTCTTGACTGTTGTCCTGATGAGCTACGAGAACTCTCTCTAAGACCGCTAGAAACTCTTCCATTTCTTCTAGGTCTTGATAGCGCAGCTTCGGCCAACCACGAAGAACCGCGAGGTGTGTTATTTGGAGTCGTCTTGCTCCTCCAAAACGCTTTTCCAACTTTTCTTTTGCTCGCTCGTACGCGTTGATGGAATAGCCCAAATCTTTTACCATATCGAGCGCTTTTCCTCGAAGGTAACTTTGCAAATGCAACATCTTTTCTCTGACCGAAATATCGGCTTCGTCGATGATAGACATAAAGGCGGCTTTCCAAGGCTCGTATTCTGTTTTGTTTTCGCCGGAAAATATCGGCAATTCGACACCTTTTAACTTGATCGTGGCATGTTTTGTAATGGGCCTGGGAACGAGGTTGGTCGTTCTTTGTTGATTATAAATCGTTGCTTGAAGAGGTTTAAACTCCCCTTCTTCTTCGATAGTTTTCGCTCTGGATTCGTTTAGGGCAGCAATACGACGAGCGTCTTCTGTTCTGCGTTTGGTCTGTTCAAGAGTATTCATTGTTTGTCTCACCTCGTCTTCTAGCTCGCGTTCTTCCTTCTCAAGGGCAGCCAGTCTTTCTTTGGCCTCGTTTGCTTCTTGTCGTCTTCGCTTTACGGTCGAAGAAGTAATCTTTGGAGGTACTTTTGACGACGACGACGACGTATCGTTTGACTTTATCGAAGAACTTTCAGACTCCTCTTCTCCATCTGCGATTCTTTTTTGCAAATGTTCTTCGGCTGCTTTCGTGACTTCGTCAGTTTGTTTTAATATGTCACCTAACTCCCGGTCTAAGCTGTCGATTATGAAATCAACATCTGTTGTTCCGTCGACAAGCGTGTTATCGCTCAACACAACAGTCTCTTTAAGAGCGGCAATAATTTTCTCGATCATGGCAACTTCGGTACTTACTTTTCTTGTTGCTCTTCGAATTTCTGTCTTCGTTGAAAGCCCGACGTCGTTTCCTTTTTCCAACAAGTCGGCGAGATGTTTACGAGCCTTTGTGAGTCTTGTTTTGCTTGATTTCTTTCGAATTCGAAGGGTTTGACATCGCTTGCTTGCAGTACTTCCTAATTGTTCGAAGTTTTTGTCTACAACTGTTGAACCAGCATCTTTACTCGGGTCGATCTCTTTCGTTACTTCGAGGGCGCCATTGAGGCCATTCGACACTTCATCGCCTCCGCTAGCCATATCACCAAAAGCTCAGGTTTTTTTGTCTAAAACTTCTCAATTTTTGGATCCGGCTCCAAAGGACCACTTTGTTCTCGTATAGAACCCGTCAAGGACCAACTGAGTTCGATAATAATGACGAACGAACGCGATTTAGTTTTATATAATCTTTTTAATATTTTTCGTTTCCTGTCTCAACAACAACAAGTCATGCGGTCTAATAACATTCCCGCATCTCCCCCCGGAGGGTGACGATATATATATATATATATATATATATATATATATATATATATATATATGGCATGGTTTTTGATGTCCCACATTTTGTGTGCAGCAAGGGTGACTGTAAATAGCAGTCATCTTCATCCTGCTGATCAGCACTACACTGATGAGGCCCAAAAGGCCGAAACGGTACCGTCTGTAGTTTATATATATATATATATATATTATATATATATATATATATATATATATATATATATATATATATATATATATATATATATATATATATATATATATATATATATATAAATATATATATATATATATATATATATAAAATATATATAAAATATATATGGTGTGAATTTTCGCCCCTCATCACAATACTGCAAAGTTGAAACTTTGCACTAAAACAAACTTGCCTCTGGCAACTGGGCAATAGTTAATATTGACCTTTGCCTGCAAAACAGCAAAGTGTTGGTTGACATTTTGTCTTTCCAGCCTTTCAGTGAAATGGCTATGCGTTTCTCAGGTTAAAAAAACGTTTAGGTCCGGTGGAAAAAATAAGATCGGTCGAGAAAAAAATGGCTAAAAGTGATGAGTCAGAAAAGTCATTTTCAGTCATCTCTTTTGGCCAAACCAGGGCCTAAAGTAGTATTGAAACAACAGGCATAGTATTGCAGATAATTGTGCCAGCGACCACCTGAACGCTCGTTTACTTAAGTACAGGTGACATCAAAAAGGGTTAACTGAAGGGTGTAAGGTGTTACTCACTTTGATTGCGACTGCATAGCACTCTCAATTTCCTTAGATGTTTTTCCAGCTTCTCCTACACCATCGTTGCTGAAAAGATAAAACAAGCTCACTCGAAACGGGGTAACACAGAACATTATTAAGGTGGTACTCCCCCAAAATAATTTTGCATCTAAATTTGTTGTAAATATTGTTAGCAGTCATGTATGCTTAACTTGAATGAACTTGGGAATTTTTTCGGCGCACATTTGATACTAAGAAACTGAAGCTTCTTACTCTGACTCACCTTGAATTACCTTCATAATTTTGACCTTAACCTTCGTAATTTTGACCTTCGCCAGAGGTCATGCTCATAAAATTCAGCAAAGCAAACGATAACCTGATGAGTAATATCGTTTGGCAAGACTGCTTTCATACGCTTTAATACAAATTTTATGTAGAACTTTTGAAACCACCTTTTAACTCGTGATTATGCGAAGCATACGAACGAGTTATTGGAGTGATTGTGTCACTCACTCGCTCTCTGTGGCGTAAGCAATAGGAAACCAAGCGGCACAGTATCGGATTCCTTCGGCATCATAATTGGTGAGTTTATTGAAAGTAAGAAGCGACGAGATACTCTAGAGCATAACAGTGAACGAAACAGAATGTTTCACCGAACTGGTGGCGCTCAATATCTTGGTAACAGAGCTAACACGGCTTGAATGGCTTGTTAAACCTGAATGCGTGCTTACTAAAATTATATAAGAAAGAAGGCATATCAGATGGCAACTAAGCAATCCTCGTGGCGCACTTGTGAAAATTATTTCAGATACCTTCATCTCTTAGTTATACGAATGGAAATGGAGATCCTGTTTATTTTCCACATTTTTCTGCTCCAAAGAGGTTACCCGACAAGCGACATTCGCGGAGAGTGCCGTTCGAAGTTAGGATTGATGGGTAACACCACTTTTCGCAATTCTACTACCCTATACGAACCAATTTATTTGTGTGTAACAGACATACTGACGTTTCGAGCGGAGCCCTTCAGCAGAGTAACGCGAGATGAAATAAAATAAATAGGGCTTATATATATACCAAAAGGGTGTCAAGTATCCAATCAAATGCACGGGAGATAAACAAACTAATAATTAATGAGATGAGAAAAGTTAAATCATTTGCTATTTTTACAGTCGATCAGCAAACAGATTGAGTTGGAGGGAGAAATGAAAGGGGATTATGCGATCAAAAACTTGAAAATGAATGAAAGTGCATGAGTTAATAACTTGTAGGAATTAAATAAAAGAAAAACGTTTGTTAAAACCAAGAGGATGTGTGGTGCCAAGTTTAAAAATGAGACACTTCTCTTGCCGTTTGCGGTTATCGTTACCACCTGAGATGGGAAGGATGGCACAGACTTTCATGTCTGAAACCAAATGGTTAGAGCTGTTGTAATTCAGACCTATATCTAGTTATCTAGACACGTTATTTATTATATTTAAATCAACAAAGTATTAATAAACAACATGGACCAAAGGTCACTTGGGGAGATGATGGAGAAACTGTTGGATAAGAAGCTAACTCCGATAGTAAAAACTTTGGAAGACCTCAAGCTCAAAATCGAGAAGATCGATAAGATTGAAGATTCGATCGACTTTCTAAGCAGCAAATATGATGAACTTCTTTTGAAAATTACAAGTTTAGAAAATCTGAAGGACAACCTTTTAGAGGACAATACATCACTTAGAGAGAAATAACACAGCTCAACCAACGATCTTGAGCTTTTGAAACAAGAAATTAATAACATGGAACAATACTCACGAAGAGATTGTTTGGAAATCCGTGGGGTTCCGTTCCGATCTGGAGAAGATACGAACGATATTGTTTTAAAAATTGCTGAACAAATTGGTGTCGAAGTTCAAATCGAAGATATTGCCATTAGTCATCGACTTGCCAGTGAACACAACGACCGTGCGAATCTTGGTAGGCAAGACCCGCCTATAATAGTCAAGTTTACTCGTCGAAATGTTCGTGATAAATTGTATCGTTCAAGAAAATACCTACGTGATAAAACAACGAAAGATTTGGCATAACAAGGATAGCCGAATGTAAGATATACATAACAGAAAGCCTGATGCAACAAAATAGAAGGCTGTTCAACAAATGCCTCGAAGCAAAGAGAGAGCTAAATTACAGATTTATTTGGACAACAAATGGTAGGATTTTACTGCACAAAGATGCATCTAGCCCAACAATAAGTGTTATAAAGTGGAATGATCTTCAAAAAGTTTATGATGATGCAGCAAAATGAAGATAAGTACTCCTAGAACTAAGTCATGGCCTTTGATATAAACACTTTACCTTATTTGTCAATGATTTAGCTGATATAGATCCTGATGATAATATTTCTATACAGTCAAATTTTCAGTATTATACAACTCAAAACTTTCTGAACAATCAACAAATTCAAAATTGTACTTCTGCAAAATATTTTTCTGCTCTTCGTGCCAATATTAGAACCCTTCCTGCAAATTTTGACAATTTTACACAAATGTTAAATGAGCTAGATCATTCTTTTTCTGTGATTGGTCTAACTGAGACTAAATTGAAAGTAGATAAAGAGCAGGTGTGTAATTATACTTTGCCTGGTTATACATTTATTTCGCAAGCTAGCTTGATGATGGTGGAGCAGGCTTCTTTATCAATAACAAAATATATTACTCAATGAGATCTGATCGATCCGGTTCCACAATTGATTACGAGACACTGTGGATAGAAATACGAAGTGATTTGCACCATAATTTAATCTGTGGAGTTATCTACAGGCATCCTTAAATAAAATCTTAGATAAAATCAATAAGGAAAATAAATATTGCATTGTGATGGGTGATTTTAATTTAAATATTTTAAATTGTGAATCACACTCAGGCACTGATGAATTTATAAACACTATGGGATCTTTTTTTTCCACCCTCATATATTGCAACCTACTCGTATAACTAACTGATCATTCTGCCACTCTAATTGATAATATCTTTTTTAACTCAGTTGTTCATCATACTATTAGTGGCAATATTATTTATGATCTAACTGATCACCTTCCAAATTTTCTAATTATTAATAAGTTTTCAAGAGAGATTATTCCAAATTTGACAAATCGTTACTTCTTCAAGATATCCAGTCTGTGAACTGGAATGAAGATTTCTTCATCAGATATTTATCTAATGATGGAAATTCTAATCTAATGTTTGATAAATGTTATGCAAAACTCTCATCTATAATAGATGAGCATATTCCTCTTCGACAACTGAGTAAAAAAGATATTAAACACTTCTCCAAACCTGGATAACCCCAGGTATTAGAACTTCTATTAAGCAAAAAAATTTTTTTTATAAAAAATATATTAAAACAGGATCAGTATATTATCATAGTAAATTTAAATTCTATAGAAACAAAATTAAATCACTTAATCAGAACCAATAAGATCAATTACTATAACAGATATTTTATTTCTAACAAAAATCATATAAAGAATATTTGGAAGGGAATTAAACAAATGATATCTCTTAAATCAATGACGAGTGGTTTGCCTTCAAAAATACTTAAAGATGACAGGGAAATAACTGATAACAAAGATATAATTTCAAATGCGTTCAATGATTTCTTTGCTAATATAGGTAATAACTTGGCTGCATCTATTCCTCAAATAAATAAATGTACAATGTGCTATATGCCCGCACAACAATTAAATAGTCTATTTTTAAATCCTATCACTTCACACGAAATTGAAAAAGAAATTGGCAAGCTAAATTCTTCTAAATCCACTGGCCCATATAGTATTCCAGTGACAGTTTTGAAGTTTCTTAAAGAATCTATTTCAAAGCCTTTGGAGTCTATTTTTAATTCTTCTATAACAACAGGTATTGTATCTGATTGTTTTAAGATTGCAAACATTATTCCAATACATAAAAAGGGTCACAAATTATTCTTAATAACTATCGGCCTATTTCCTTGTTATCGGTATTTAACAAACTTCTTGAAAGACTTATGTTCATAAGATTGTCCAGTTTTATTGAAAAACATAACATATTGTATCATAAACAGTTTGGCTTTCGTTCAAATCACTCCACCTTACATGCAATGTTATCAATTATTGATAAAATACAAGGAGCAATTGAGGATGGAAAGTATTCTTGTGGGATTTTTCTTGATTTATCGAAAGCTTTTGATACAGTCAACCACAGTATCCTAATACAAAAACTTGAGTGTTATGGTATAAGAGGTGTAGCAAAGCTAGGAATGGTTTAAATCGTATTTGGAAAATAGAAAACAATTTGTTTCCATAGGCAATGTCAAATCTGAAATGTTACCTATTTCTTGTGGTGTACCACAGGGTTCAGTTCTTGGACCACTTCTCTTTTTGTTATATATAAATGATTTTCAAAATTGTACTAGCGTTCTTGAATTTCACCTCTGCCGATGATTCAAATCTTTTTTACGCTAATAAGAGTTTATCAGATGTAGAATCAACTGTAAATATTCAACTTAAGTATGTAAATGAATGGCTTTGTGCTAACAAATTATCCCTTAATATTGAAAAAACAAGTTTTGTTATTTTTCATCCAGCACAAAAAAATTAACCATAACATTCAGTTTTTTATAAATAATAATCCAGTAAAGCAAGATTACGCTATTAAATATTTGGGTATTGTGGTTGACTGCCATCTAAACTGGAAAGCACAAGTTTCTGCCATCTGTAAAAAAATAAAACGCAATATTGGGGCCATATCTAAAATTCGAAACTTTGTCAATATCAGTATACTTATTAATCTGTATTATTCATTGATCTACCGATTTCTTACTTATGCATTAATTGCTTGGGGAAATACTTATCATTCCTCAGTCAACCCTCTGTTTATTTTACAAAAAAAAGGTGATTCGTTTAATAACATATTCTGATTATAATGATCACACGAATCATCTTTTCACGGAACTTAAACTCCTTAAGTTCCATGACCTTGTCTTCTATCACAATACTTTATTTATGTATGATTATTATGCAGGAAATCTTCCTCAAACATTTAACACCTATTTTGTACTAGTAAGCCAAAAATATAGTTATAACACCAGACTTGCTTCAAGATCATCATACTCTCTTCCTAAAATAAGAACCAATTATGGAAAATTTAATGTTCGTTATGCTGGTCCAAAACTGTGGAACTCGATTGACGAGGACCTAAAAGTATTAAGTAAATCTAAATTTAAACGAAAATTGAAAAATATTCTACTGAACTCGTATAGTAATCTCGATTAGTATCTTATCTTGATAATATGTTAATAGTAATACGTTCCTATTTTATATAGAGACGTAATACTTTCGAATTAGCATATCTTTGTCCATGTTCTTACCAAATTTGTATTGCAAATATTTGTTTTACTTTCTCCTTCCGACCAATTAGTTGAAAATTTTGTATTATAATCAGCTAACTGTCTAGTCTAGCCCTTTGGTTATTACAGTTAGCTTGTAACATCTTCGTTCCGTGAGGAACAATAAATCTTGTTTCCACCAGATGCAGTCAAGCTTTTTACACAAGCTTTTAGACATGGATTTTTCACGATTCGGCCCGAAGTAAAATGTTTTAATCATTTAGGAAAGCCCGCTAGTCGCTGATTGGTTGTTTTTGACAGTTCTTCATGTGTGCGGAATTTCAAAAACATGGGTCTTTCGTGCAGGCGTTCCCTCCCCTCCCCCTCCCCACTTTGCCTTTCCGCTTTCCCCCTCCCCCTAACGCCGCCACGCAGGCTAATGGGACTAAGAAAGCAGATCAAGATGATGTAGGCGTTCAGTGTACATATAAATAGGTAAGGTGAGGCAAGAGAAGTCGCGTAGCACGCCGCTGCACACTTTTAATATTGCGCTTTATTAACGTGACCGACCTGGGTCTCCAGATCTCTGAGGATACTCCAGATGTGATCCTACAAGAACTACATAGAGAGACTTCAATATTGTCAAAATGCACTCATCCCTGCTGATGGTACGACGAATAAAGCCGAGCATCTTGTTCGCCTTGCAGATCTGACTGTAAATATGGCCATTGAATCTTACAATACTGGTAATGGGAACCCCTAAGTCATGCTTGCAACATAGATGAGCGAATGCGAGTTTTCACTCTCTTAAGGGATGAGAAAGAGCGCTCAGCAGTTGCAGCACTGATTGGGATTGCAACACTTGTCGAATATGCATCGACCAGGTGGCAATCGGGATGCGAAAGAATTTTAGAGCTTCGAGAAAAGATGGTACATCTTTGTTCCGTGCTTCTTCGTTGGCACAAGTGGCTTCGTCATCATGATATGAATAAAGATCATCGTTCTCAATCTTGCTTTCTTTGGCAAAAATGGAACGATTGAATATTCGGAATGACGGTGCAAAGGTGAACAGTTCTTCAGCGCAGCGAGATGGGTTTATGCGATATGTCGTGCAGAAACTGGTTGTTTGCTTCCAAGTCGTGGGCAGTTTGGGAGTTATTCACAAGTTCGGGGAAACCGATTGGGGAAAACATTGCAAGCGACTGCAATAATGGCCGGTTTTTCTCAAAATGATTTTTCATCGAATTAATGACGGTGTCAACAGCAACATGGAACGTTTCGCGTTTCCACTGAGCAAGGGGTGTCTCCTCTGGTTAATCTCCGGCAATCTTACATCTTACTCTTCGACCCTTGGTTCTTTCCAATCAACAGTTCTGCAGTTGTTGTCAGAAATTCGAATAACTTTATCTGGATCGCTGCGTAATCTTTGAAGCTGAGAAAGAGAGGCGTCGATCATGGCTAACATAATCACATAAGATGCGTGAGTTGATAGTCCAGGTTGTTGTAGTCTTGAGAAAAACTATTGTTGGTGACTGATGTTTTGACGGTCTCAGCGGCGGTCATCTTCAGAGTACTCAAAGGTTCAAACCATTTACTTTATAATCACATAACATAATCACCAAAAAACCGTATAAGTGAAATAACATTAACGTTTTACGCAAAAATCGTCATGTTAAAAATGGACACGCATCAAAAGATTTCTGACATTGTGCCACCCAATTCTTACTCGATACTGTTCCAACGTATCACCCATTTTGAAGATTTGTTTATAGTCAATGTCAACAGAACTTGTCTTCAATAGTATTTTCTAATGCAATTCAATAGTATTTTCAAATGTAATTCAATAGTATTTTCAAATGTAATTCAATAGTATATTATTCAACAATATTGCAATATTAATTCAAAAATATCTCAAATTCAATTCAGTTCACTCAATTCTTGCCTCCTACGCTCGGCTCGCTCGGTTGAGTGTAGCAGACCTCGGTTGTTGGTCTGTGCAGCGATTCAGCGAATTCGCTTGCTTTGCAGGCCTTCGGTTGGTCTGCAAGGGAACAATGTAATTGTGAGGTAAACGTACCTCCCTTGGCTCGCGGAATATTATTCACATGGATGTATAACATTTGAATTTGACGAAGAAATATAAAACAAAAACAGACACAAATAGTATAAACATAGTAGCTACTCAGAAATATACACACTAATAAACTACTGCACTACCGCTTTTCAAAAACGTGTAAAAGGAGAAAGAACCTGCTTACCTTTCTATACGCACCGGAACCACGAGGAAGACAAGCTTCGATGTAGATCTCCCACAAACAAAACGAGAATTTACCGACTATGATGGCGAGTTTCCGCAGTACGATTTTAGTGAAACGCTCAAGCAAGCTGGCAACGCAAACTGGGACAGTGGTACCCACAATAAACGAGTTTGAAATTTGTCTGTTTAGTGGGTGATGCTTCAGCTACACATGGCCGGCTTACTTTTGCTTTTGGGTGTACGAATATGAGGACTCCAGTTGAGTTGACGCCATAGTGGTTGTATCACACAGATTTGATTGGTCGTTGACGCCATCTTCCTTTTTGTGAGTCATTGGTATAATGGACCCCGCAGTCCAGTTATATACAGAGGTTAGTGGTTAGTACTTATTCTGTGGTATTGTAGAGCAGATTCGTGTATTACGCGCGGGTAAACAAGGAGCACGTCTCTCAGTGAGTTACCAGGCAGGGGTCGAAAAATATGCTACTGGTAAACCAGCCACTTTGAAAGCTGGGATTATCCCAGTAAGAGTTACTTCACGCCCTACGGTCAAGCAGGTGACAAAACTTACAAAAAACTCAAGCAACCTGATTTGATAAACAGAAAACGAAATGTCTTCCACGTGTACGTTTTGCTGTATGGAACGCACATTCAATCAACAAGAAATCAGCCTCCATTTGTGACTTTATAATTTCAAAGAGTGATGTTCTTGCGGTTACTGAAACCTGGCTTTCTAACAAGAATGCAGCTGATACTACCATAGCTGTAATTATCAATACCTTACAAGATTACAAGTTTCTTCATTTGCCACGATCCCATTCGAAAAGAGGTGGAGTTGGGGTATTCCTTCGCAAGGGTTTCACCGTAAATAAAAATGATGTCTCAACGTTTGCGTCAATGGAATACATGGATCTTTCCATATCATCGTCTCAAACGTATATTCGCCTCATCACAGTTTATAGACCTCCCCCATCTCGTAAGAACAAGCTTACGACATCCATGTTCTTCAATGATTTTTCTACGCTTTTAGAAGAGTTAGTTGTTGTTCCGGGTTATTTGTTAATAGCTGGGGATTTCAATTTCCATATGGATGTTGTTAATGATGATGATGCTAGTAGGTTTACGGAACTCCTGGATTCAGCAGGTTTACAACAAAGAGTTACTGGTACGACTCATCGTTGTGGTCACACACTGGACCTTATTATTGATCGTCAGGAGGATAGTTTGCTGTCTATACTGCCATGGAGATCGTCTCTGATTTACCTTCAGATCACAGTGCTGTTGTTTGCAGCATGGATTTTCAGAGACCCCAATCCTCTAAAAAAGTTATTAATCATCGCGATTTACGTCGTATAGACTTACAGGCATGGCGAAAAGATATCCGCAACTCGCAATTAATTTGTACATCCGTATCTGATGTAAACACTGCTACTGAACAGTTCAATTGTGTATTGTCTGAGCTTTTGGACAAACACGCACCCAAACGTACACGCTCAATTACCCTTCGCCCAATTGCTCCATGGTTTAATGATAGCTTAAGGGTTATGAAGAAACAAAAACGACAGTTTGAGCGTAAATTTCTCTCTACACGCCTTCAGGTTCGTCGTCAATTGTACAAGGAACAATGTCGTATATACGCAAAGGCAATTGATTTTGAAAAAAAAGATTATTATAAGGCTAAGATTGTCTAACTCTGATCAGAATCCGCTATTTCACATGATTTAGGGAATGTTCCGAGTAAAATCTATTCCTTTATTGCCATCACATGATTCTTCGTATGATGCTTTTAGTTGTTATTTTTTCAACTAAGATTCAGTTACTTCGTGATAAACTTACTAGTACACATGGGTCAGTTAAGAAGCTATCTATAGCAGTTGACTCTCCTTGTTGTAAAAGCTCACTCAGTGAATTTACTACTGTATCTGAAAGCTTTGTCTGTAATACTATCAAACATCTCTTGACGTGTTAGCTGCCCCAATTACTGACATTATCAATTCATCTTTATCCTCAGGAGTATTTCCTATGTCTCTTAAGAAAGGTCTCATCTGCCCATCTATTAAAAAACCTACTAGTGATAAAGAGCAATTCCCAAACTATAGACCTATTACTAACGTGGCTTTCTTGTAAAAAGTATTAGAGCGGATTGCTGCCAGACAGACAACAGACTATCTTATTGAGAATAACCTCCTTGCAAAAATGCAATCTGCTTATAGACTCTTTCATAGCACAGAGACAGCAGTTCTGCGTGTTTTCAATGACATCCTTCACGCACTTGATGAAAATCAGGAAGTGTAGTGTTGGTACTGTTGGACTTATCATCTGCGTTCGACACCATTGACCACACCGTTCTATTGGAGAGACTTAAACATCGTTATGGGTTTAGTGAAACTGTACTCGCCTGGTATCGCTCATACCTTTCTGATCGGGTACAGTCGGTTATGGTGAAGAATACGCATTCCTCAAACAAACCATTGCAATATGTGTACCTCAGGGTTCTGTACTGTATGTCCACCATTCATTAGAGCCCCCATGCACTAGCAAATTGCTTGTGAATTAACACATTTTTAATTCATATTCTTTTTCTCTTAACAGAGATAAAGAGTACAGTGGCTGCTTTAATTGATCTTACAAGATGTATTAAAGGAGGCAGCAGAACTATTGTTTCTAAAAATTTGTTATGTAAGTGTTTGCAATTCGAATGATGAAGAAGTTTACAAGACAACCTACCCTTAAAGTAAGAAATATTTTCCTTTTTCTTAAACTATTAAAGAAAATATTTTCTTGAAATAAGAAAATTATTTTATTTACAAGAAAAACAATATGTTAAAAAAGATAAGATTTCCATAAACGCGACGCGGAGTCGTCTTGGTGTCATTCGAGTTAGCCTAGCGGCTCGCCCTTCTGTGGCATCTTTAGCAATGTTTTGGCTGGGATTCCAGGGAAGTATAGGGATTGTGAAGGGATTGGTGAAGGGTATATGAGTGTGGGTCCACTTCTGTTTTCACTCTTCTTTGCGCCATTGGAAGATGTGATCAATGCCCATGGCCTTGATTGCATAATGTACGCTGATGACACACAGCTGTATATGCCTATATATGTGATCGACCTGCTGCTCTAGCTAAACTTGAGTTATGTATTAAGGACATCACCAACTGGTGTACTATGAATGGTCTTATATGCAATCCAAGTAAAACCGAGATTGTCCATTTATCATCACGTTTTATGCATTGTGAACCAATGCCAGAAATATGTGTCAATGATGTGATAATCCAACCGGCTCCGGTTGCACGTGATCTCGGTGTTGCTGTTGATAGACATTTAAAATTAAATGCTCATGTAAATAGCATTTGTAAATCGGCCACTTTGGCTATCAGAAATATTGGCAAGATCAGGAAATATTCGAGTAAAAAGGACTGTGAGAAGTTGGTGCATGCATTCATAACATCAAAACTTGACAGCTGTAATAGTATCCTATATGGCTTACCAGAAACTGAATTGAGCAAGTTACAGCGAATTCAAAATACAGCTGCTAGACTTGTTACAGGGGTTAAAAAATCGAAGCATATCTCCCCTGTGCTTCGTAATCTTCACTGGTTGCCGGTGAGATCAAGGATTGTATTTAAGATACTAATAATTACTTTCAAGCTTTGCATGGCCAGGCGCCTGTTTATATTACTGATTTGCTAACTAAATATACAGTGTAAACCTACTCGTGCTGAGATCATCTGACCGAAATCTGCTACTTGAGCCAAAATCCAAAACGGTGACTCATGTAGACAGAGCATTCTCGGTTGCAGCACCAAAACTGTGGAATTTATTACCACAGGAAATTAGAAGCTTTGAAATGTTAAGTAGTTTTAAGTCAGCACTTAAGACTTTTCTTTTTTAAAATTAATAGTTTTTGTTCATGTTGGTAATATATGTAGCTACTATGTAGTATAGGCTTTATCTTGTAATGAAACTGTAATTAGTTTTATAAGTAACTTTAAGAATATATTGTTGTAAGAGCATTGAGACATTGTATAATGCTCCTAATACGTCTTTTATTATTATTATTATGATTATTATTATTATTACGTAGAGACCTTCTTACCTTAATCTCCGTCTCTTTGTCATATTTGTGTAATCTCGTTCCTCTCGTTCTTCTCTCGTCATAGATTTAAAATTTGCGGTAACACCAAAAATAGGTCTAGACCATTCACCTGCAACGAAATGAATAGGAGGGAAAACAGAAGTTAGCACTCCGGTAGTTCACGAGAAGATTCTGTGAATGTTCTACGAGGAAGGCTTCTGATTTGAGAGGGGCGGTGCTGCGATTTTCCCCTTACGTAAACGGTCTTTGTAATCCCGAACGGTCGTCACCATCAATTCTAGAGAAGAACCTGGAACCGAATATCTGTCGAAAGTCTATTTCATTAAAGCATATAAACCCTGCACAGTTTTACGATTTCTGTATAGAGTATGCCAAAATAGGTGATGAGGTCATTTTTTCAAAATGGGTGATGCAGTTTTTTATTTGGTTGATTCGTTTCGGAGATATCTCTCTTCGAACAATGCCAAAAAGCGCTAATTTGAATTCTGCGTGAAAAACTTTCACAAATAGCATAGGGTCTGGCTACCTTACATGACGAAACTTAAGGGATGGTGTAACGATATGTATATATGTGGACAACCATGCGGTTGTTCGTCAGTTGAATAAAGATAATCATTATCGTTGCTTGTAAAATTAATAAAGGCGTTACATGGTGTCAGGTTTAAGAGAAACTCACGTTACTCGTTAGAAAAGAACGAAGCCAGAATAACCAGTACAGGTATGTCCGAAGGAGATGCGAGTCAATCCGAAGTACCAGGGCAAGCAGTAATTGCTCGAGGCATTCATGTTAATATTCCGCTACCGGCCAACTTAGATGCAAATGGGAATTTGGCATCGAACTGGAAGAAGTTCAAAAGAATGTGGAACAACTATGAGATAGTCTCACAGTTACGACAAGAGTCGAAGGAACTTAGAACGGCAACGTTACTTACTTGCATTGGGACCGAAGCGCTTGAAACATGGTAAAATGCAAATTTTGTGGGAAAACACATCGGCGAATAAAAGAAGAATGTCCAGCATGGGGGAAAAAGTGCTTAAAGTGCAACAAAGCTAACCATTTCGCATCGCAATGTCGAACCAAACAACAACCATGGAGAGAAAAAATACATGGAGTCGTGGAGCAGTTTGACAGTGATGATGAAGAAGTAGATTACGTCCTAACGTTAAGAGAAGAGTCAATTATGTCCGTCACCGAAATCAAGTTCGCCAAAAGAATCTTTGCTCATCTGATTCTGAATGATACGTCTGTCAAATTCCAGTTGGATAGCGGAGCAACGGTCAATGTTCTGCCGCTGAATCTGTATCAAAAGATCTTTAACGATCTGAAGCTCAAGCAACTAGAAACGATGCAAACGACATTGGTGATGTTTAATAAATCAGAGTTGAACGTCTTGGGGAAGTTTAAGACGGTGATCATCAACCCCAAGAACCAGATGAAGTATGCCATTGAATATGTGGTGGTGAATGAAGATCATAAACCGTTGCTGGGATTTGAAACTATTCAAAGGTTGGAACGTTTTGTCAATCAAAAATCAACCAAAGGTCCTGACGGAGTCTGACGTTATCAGTGTGTACAAAGATATCTTCAGAGGAGAAGGCCGATTTGAAGAGAAGTCACACCTGGAAGTTAATAATGAAGTCCCACCTTCCAAGCTACCTGTCCGGAAAGTGCCAATTGCTCCAAAGAAGCCAATCAAAGAGGAACTGGATCGACTGGTGAAATTGGATGTCCTGGCCAAAGTAGAGGATCCAACGGATTGGATCTCATCTATGGTTGCTGTCAAGAAGAGAGATGGAAGCATTAGATTATGCATTGATCCGAAGCCATTGAACAAGGCGTTAAAACGGAATCATTATCCACATCCAGATATAGAAGATGTCTTGCCCAATTTATCGAAGGCTAAAGTATTCACTGTTCTAGATGCAAATAATGGCTTCTGGCATGTCCAGTTGGATCAAGAAAGTAGCTATTTAAAAACGTTCGCTACACCCTGGGGCTGTTATAGATGGACACGAATGCCGTTTGGTATATCTCCAGCGCCAGAAGAATTTCAACGACGCTTAGATACAGAGCTTGAAGGGTTGGAAGGTGTTAAATCCATCTGTGATGATATACTAATTTATGGAGTCGGAGATTCCTATGAAGAAACGGTGGTAGATCACGACAACAAGATAGTGGGCCTTCTAGAGCGGTGCAGGAACAAAGGAATAGAGCTGAATCCAAAGAAACTAAAGTTTCGCCGCAGCTAAGTGAGTTTTATGGGGAATTTAATCACGGTTGAGGGACTGAGTCCTGATCCAGCAAAAGTGGAAACGGAAGAGAACATGTTCCAATGGAGAGAGGATGTCGAAGAAGGTGTTTCAACGAAGTTAAAGAGATTTTGTCATCGCCACCTGTTTTGAAATACTTTGATCCTGATCAAGATCTGGAGCTGCAGTGTGATGCCTCTGAAAAGGGATTGGGGGCCTGCTTAATGCAAGGTTGTCAACCAATTGCGTATGCTGCACCGAGCAACAGTATGCACAAATAGAGGAGATGCTGGAGATCGTATACGGTACCGAGAAGTTTGAGCAATATGTTTATGGACGGCGAGTCAAAGTCGAGACCGACCACAAGCCCATTGAGAGCATTATGAAGAAGAATCTCCTCAGTGTCCCAAAAAGATTACAACGAATGATGCTTCGATTGCAGAAATATGAACTAGAGGTGACCTACAAGAGAGGATCACAGATGCATCTAGCAGATACTGTACGTTGAGTCGCGCGTATTTGAAAGAAAGCAGTGGACCACAAGAGCTTGTTGAAGCAGTGTTATCTACCGAGAGTGGCATCGAGAAAGAACTAGAGAGCATATATATATGGTCTGTAACCTTGCAATATCGGAAGAGACGTTGACAATGATTAACTCTTTCCCTACGGCTGAAAAACATCAAAAATTGAACGACCACGTTGTTCTATTGATATCTCTTGAAATAACCATAACTGTTGCGAAAGCTATACATTTTCTGGAAGCCCAAAACCGGCTTTTACTTGTTCTTTTAAATTTCCTGAACAAAACACATTATGTTAATATAAATTAGCATTAATTATCATAAATCAGGTTGAAACATTTACATTTTTCCAGAAAAGGCCATCTTGCACGCCCGCATAGCATCTTGAAAACCCAAAAGGCCACCAATCGCAGAGTTGTTTATCAAATCAAATCAAACTTGGCGTGTGCGTGGATTTCATGTTGCGGGTCATCAACGACCCATTTTAACTGCGCCCGTAATGAAAGAGTTAATATAGAATGGCCGATATTTTTTCGCATCGATCAATTTTATATTTTCGCCTGAATTTTTCATCATCGTTGTAAGTCGGCTAAACAACACACATATCAAATTTTAAGCCAATTTGGTGAATTATTTCCTACATTTCTAAACACGGTGAATTTTGACCTTTTTGACCCACATGCACAGAACCTATTGTCTTTGTAGTGTATAGATAGCTTGCGTATATATTTAAAAGTATGAGCTCCCGTGCGGGTGGACCGGTGCGGGTGGGATCTCTGCAGAGACTCTGCTTCGGGTAACCCTTACATAATTCCTCTCATTGAGGGGGGTAGGGGGGAGCAGAGAAGGGGGTTCATTTTTTGTCACTGACCATTTTTTTGCTTTGTTAAACTGTATTTACATTGATTATTTTCAATTCAACAGATAATAAACTGCTTTTCCTTTCACGCTTTTTCTTCGATTATTTTCATTTTACCTATTATAGGTTCTTAGGCTGAAAAACATCAAAAATTGAACGACCACGTTGTTCTATTGATATCTCTTGAAATAACCATAACTGTTGCGAAAGCTATACATTTTCTGGAAGCCCAATAAACCGGCTTTTACTTGTTCTTTTAAATTTCCTGAACAAAACACATTATGTTAATATAAATTAGCATTAATTATCATAAATCAGGTTGAAACATTTACATTTTTCCAGAAAAGGCCATCTTGCACGCCCGCATAGCATCTTGAAAACTCAAAAGGCCACCAATCGCAGAGTTGTTTATCAAATCAAATCAAACTTGGCGTGTGCGTGGATTTCATGTTCCTGGCGCTTGTCGAATTTCAATTTTTAATCTTGCGTTACCGTGTGCCGTGTTTTTCGATTGACGACTTTGCGGGTCATCAACGACCCATTTTAACTGCGCCCGTAATGAAAGAGTTAAACAAACAACAGAGGTAGACAACGATCTGGAAAAACTGAAAATGATTATCAGACAGGGATGGCCTGAGACGAAAGACCAAGTTCCACCGAGTTTGACAGGGTACGTCACTTTTCGTGATGAATTGTCGATCCAGAACGGGCTGGTATTTAAAGGAGAATGATTGGTTATTCCATTTGGGGCGAGATTGCACATCAAAGCCAGAATTCACGCAAGTCATGTCGGAGTTCAGGGCTGTTTAAGACGTGCAAGAGAGATTGTATATTGGCCAGGAATGACGAAAGAGCTGACCGAGTACGTTTCGAGTTGCTCAACATGCAACGCCTATCCGCAAGATCAGCCATGTCCAGAACGACTATGGGAAAAGGTTGGTCACTACCAACCTTTTCCACTACCTACTTGAGTATGAAGGGAGTGACTATTTAGTGACAGTTGACTATTTTTCTAATGTCTTTGAGTTGGATAAACTCAGAAGTAAAACCAGTGAGGAGGTCATTGGAAAGATGAAGTAACATTTTGCCAGATTTGGAGTTCCAGAACTACTAGTAACGGACAATGGTTCCGGGAATTTGCAAGAGGATTCCAATTTTCAACATATCACAAGTTCTCCGTGGTATCCGAAATCGAATGGAAAAGCAGAGAATGCAGTGCGAACAGCGAAACGGTTGCTAAAGAAAGCGAAAGACAGTGGAGGAGATCCGTTCTGAAGAAAGTGCCACAAGTTCCAATGTCCAACGACCAAGTCCAAGCGTAGAACTTGCAGTTGCTCAACTACCTGTTGAAAGACCACAACCTGGAGATAACAATAGTTACAGGACCTCTGACAACTGCAAGAATAACACCTGTTATATCAGATGGTCAACAGAGAACACGGAGTGGAAGAGTTGTTAGGAAACCCAACCGATATCAAGACTTTACTACATGACAATTCAGGAGTTAAGTTATAGTGACGTTAATTAGATAATTATGAACCGTAAAATTGATCAGTCATTATTTGACATTCGTTATATATTTTACAGTTGCTTATTAGTTATTATTTTTAAGTTATACTTGTAAATGAAAACCTTGAAAAAAAATTTTTTTCGTTTTTTTATTTACTATATTATCTGGGATAAGTACAGAATTATAAAGCAATGAGTAGGAATTAAGTACTGTTTAAGAATACTATTTAAGAAAAGGGAGGATGTAACGATATGTATATTAGACATATGTTATAAGATGTTTGATTATGTATTTCCGCTTCCGGTCGGTTTGTATATATGTGGGCAACCATGCGGTTGTTCGTCAGTTGAATAAAGATAATCATTATCGTTGCTTGTAAAACTAATAAAGGCGTTAAAAACTATTATTATATGGCACAAGCTACTTCCGGTGAAATTGCATGCTCTGATTGGCTGAGACACGTCACGTGCCGGTCCGTTATTTCCCGCAATGGACCGGTCCGGATTACGGATTTTGTCAGCCATTTTGTTTACAAAGGAGCGAACGACAGCAAACTTTGAAAAGCAGCAAATATTGAACGAATTTAGTAAATTAAGCACTAAATCATGTACGAGTCGGACGATGAACAATCTAAAAGAGAGTCTTACTATCACGAAAGCAATAGAAGAACAAGAACAAGATTGAAAATGACGATTCTGTCACTCAAAACGTATGTAAAGTATGTTGTTTAAAAAAGCCATGCCATATAATAAACCTCTTATTAACCTCGACCGCTTGGTCATTACGGGAAAATATCAGACCTCGGTCTTTTATGTACGAACCTCGCCCTACGGGCTCGGTCCGTACTGTCAAGACCTCGGTCTGATATTTTCCCGTAATGACCGCGCTCTCGGTTAATAAGAAGTTAATAACTCGGTTCCAGGTTAACACCGTGAGAATTGATGGCGACGACCGTTCGAGATGGAAGGGAAATAGCTGTGGCGGGTGAGGTGCAGGTTTATGGGGAAACTAAGGTACATTCCATACAAGGAGTACATTCCGAGTGTCGCTTATTTCAGTGCGCAGTAACCACCATTCGCCACCGGAAGTTATAGTGCTTGGAAATCTCATGAACATATGGTACTTGGAATGAACTGAAAATTGGACAAAAAAGAGTGATTTATGTAAAGCATTTACGGAATAAACAGCCTCGAATCGAAAGATCGATCTTGGAATGACAAATCGAGGTGTGTGCACTTTGTCATCCAAAGTATTCATCCAAAGTATTCAAGACAAATTAGCACGAGATATATCTCAAAATTGGTTTAAAAAATGCACAAGCTTCGGTATATGAATGGCGTACAGGACTATTTACGATGGCATGAAAAGGGAAAGGAATTTCGATGATTAAACCAAGCAATAATATTCATCCACGAACGATCGAACGAAAATGACGCGCACTCAGATAAAATGCGTTATAAAATACGTGGCTTCCACGCGACCACCAATTCGCCCATATTTAGATGAGAGAATATAAACACGGAATTTTGTCTGAATATTATCCTCCTAATGGATAGTGTTTTTGTGACGCTTTTTGAAAGTCTCACAACATCCCAACTCCTAAGTGTTTATATAAAGACAGTATAAAAACATAGAAACCATTTAAAGTTTCTTTATTGATTCTACTAATTCTGGAAAATTGCGAATTCCTGTTTTGTAGATAGAGTACTAGCTAATATAGTACAAGCTCATAGAGTACTAGTTAATAAAGTACTAGCTGATAACAGTATCAGCTTATAGTCACTAGTTAATAAAGTACAATCTCATATAGTACTATATAGTTAATAAAGTACTAGCTCATAACAGTATCAGCTTATAATCACTAGTTAATAAAGTACAATCTCATATAGTACTATATAGTTAATAAAGTACTAGCTCATAACAGTATCAGCTTATAGTCACTAGTTAATAAAGTACAATCTCATATAATACTAGTTAATGAACACTAGTTAATGAAGTACTAGCTCATAGAATACTAGTTAATGAAGTACTAGTCAATAATTGCTAGCTCATAGAGTACTAGTTAATAAAGTAGTAGCTGAGAGTACCACATCATAGAGTACCAGATCATAGAATACCAACTCATAGAGTACCAACTCGTAGAGTACTAGCTCATAGTGTACTACAATAGCTCATAGAGTGCTATCTCATAAAGTATCAGCTCGTCATTGTCAGAAATTAAAGACAAAAGAGCCGACGCTTCAGCCCGGACGGTACGAAATAATATATATTATTTGTTAAGAAATGTCTAAAAAAACAGGTCCCTCAATTTTTTATAAACTATTTCACTTTTAACTGAGAAATAATTGTAACAACGAAAGGAAATTACGGTGAATGAAGATTTGTGTCCAAAAAGTTCATAAAATGCGGTGTTTAAAACTTCAAAAGATACAGTATCGTCGGCGGAAGATGACAAGTTCGTAAATTTTAATTGGCGTCAAAAGGTAAAACCGTTTTCCCTTTTTTGATACTGTTAGAATTGCTAGAGTTAGTAGTTCAAAATATATCGTCGTCAGAATATCTAATATATTTACCAGAGTTTGTGAATTCAATCCGAGCGTCGTTTTCGCTTTTTAAAGCTGTTTATAGCAATCAGTCCCAATAGGTATGTTAGAGGCTGTTAATTAAGCTTTCATTAGATATGTAGAATGAGTTCTTAGAGTTAGTACTTCAAAAGATATCGTGGTCGGAACATTTTTATTTCGTATGGAGAAAACCAAAACCAAAACGCGAGCCTGTCAATCACGACATCAGCTGAAGTCAGGAATTGAGGGCTTGACTATAAAGGGCTTTCGCTCGAAACGATTACCTGTTAATCATATATAGACGGTAACATTTATTCATAAATAAGTTAGCTACACACGTCAACAGCATGAGAAAGCCAGCTAAATGTCAAAACCAAGCATGAAAAACAACTATTCAATCCACTGAAAGTAAACAGTACATTACAACCAACTTTGTTGACTGTTGAGTTAAACATCGACTAAGAGAACAGGAGCTTGGATTTACAAGTAAAACAACATAATAACTTAAGTGTTTTCCACTGGCATCTCAACCTACGTTTAGGGTGCAAAAACATGCAGACTATAGATGCAGTGTTGTGTTTACGACCTGTAGCCCGGCGGTTAAGCCCGAAATTTTGCCTTAATCATTCGTTTTGTGATAAAAGCATGAAACTTGGCAAGTAGATAAAGTTACTAGTGCTGATCGAGTTTTTCTTCCAATTTACCTATCAAAGTATATATATTATAAAAAAGTGAAAATTCATGAGAGTTCACTTTTAGCGAATCACCTATATCATTAGAAAGTTCGCGAAAAACTATATGAAGCCTATATATATTCAAGCGGGTAGGACGATTTTCTAAGCCTATTTTGAGATATTAACGCTCAAAAATGTGGAAAATGCCGCAAAATGCTACAAAATTCTTGTTTTTAGTGGTTTAGCCTTCTGTAACTCGAAATGAGCTTGGAAAATCGTACAACCCACTTGAATGTCCTTCATATATAGTTTTTTGAGCTATCGACACTCAGATGGAGAGTGAATGTTACAATGATGTATATACTGATTCTATTGATATATGTCCTATGCGGGTCGCATTTACTACAGAAGTTAACACATCCAAATCAACGTAATTTACTGATATATAGTAACTGCCACATAGGCACTTATATCATTTGAACCAAGTAGATCATTGTTACCTTCTCTATCCATCTGAGCCTCGATGGCTCAAATGGTTAGAGTCACCGGTAATCTGAAGGGAATAATTTTTCTGAGGATATGAGCTTGACGATCGTCCATGTATTGTATACTGGTCTGTATTCCATAAACAAACTGAGTTTACTCCATAAAATGGAACATGTTAGGCCCAATAGCTGGCCTATAGAGGGCCATAACTTATTGTGTCTGATAATAGTCTTGGACAATGCTGATCCCAGGCTTGCAATGTAAAATACAGCTTAAACCGGTATAGGATTATGTTGACATTGGGTATATGTTGACACTCACTATGTCAGCAAACATTGTTAGGGATTGAACAATCAGCTGGGTCACTGTCAGCTGGGTCACTGTCAACAAGCGGCCATGTATATCATCCTGAATATATAGCTTTTATGCCATGGTTTGTTGCACGTACATGGCTTTTGTATTAGGCATTATTATTATTAATAATAATAATACAATAATATTTATACAGGATAGCCCCTTCAATGCTAACACTGGTATCAATGGCGGCATTATTTCCAACTGTAACAAATTAATTAAGTTATTACAAATATAAACAGATATTCATATATGTACAGTTACAGTACAATGTTACAAAAATAGGTCCGCTTAGGCGTACATGTATCTGCGCTAATATGTACAGGTATCATATGTACATGAAGATATGTTTTCGGTATTCTCATATGTAATATTTAAAGAATAGAAAACATTTTCCATGTTTCATCGAGTTGATAGAGAAACACGAGTGAAACGTTGCAATGTGGCATTTATGTGGCTGCGAACACTGGCCCAAAGGGCGAATGTTTTATCGCTATTTTGAGTTCTTCCAATGTCCCATGAGTGTTTCTATATTAACTCGAAGGAAACACAGATCCATTTCATTTATAAAATACTGGTAACCCTTTGAAATTTGATAAACGTGCAATTAATCATCGATTGAGCATGCAGTTATATAAAACTATGAACTGTTATAAGCGACTTTAAGTTGATAACTGTTATAAGCGACTTTGTCTGTGAGCTATATGGTTACTAAATTTCATTACTGAACTTATTTTTTGCAAGTTGATATATTTTGTCTGAGATGATAGTTAACCATAACCAACACTGTTTTGTTGTATTGATTTGATGTCTATTTTTTATATATTTATTTGAATTAACACAAATTTACTGGTAATACGCCTTGGAAAACTGTTAAACACAAATTATCCGATATCCGGCAGGATAATAGAAAATATCAGGCCGGATAGTGAGATTATCCACTATCGACCGGATACTAAATCCGATGCACCCCTAGAATAGACATTCATTACGTACAACCATGGATAGTAAATAGACTATTTACTATCCATGGGCACATTTGCAGATGCCTCACGTAACGGTTACGCGTAACCCCCCCCCCCCCCCCCTGTTGACCCCCCTTGTGTTGTAAACCGTTTTCAACATCTATTCACAATAATAGTAGTTCATGAACATGTGTAATATTAAACAGATGTAAGTTGAACAGTTGCATAAAAATGCAGTTGAACATAAAGATAAAATAGTTGTATAACATATTACAATATAGATACAAGAGGTTGTCTGGTCCTTCGAAGAGGTTTTCTGGTCCTTCGAAGAGGTTTTCTGGTCCTAAGGTCCTTCGAAGAGGTTTACTGGTCCCCCGAAGAGGTTGAATTGTCCTCCGAAGAGGTTGTGTAGTCCTCCGAAGAGGTTAAATTGTCCTCCAAAGAGGTTGTCTTGTCCTTCGAAGAGGTTGAATTGTCCTCCGAAGAGGTTGAGTTGGCTGTCTTGGCTGAAATATATTTTGATTTTAACGAGGCTTTAAAAATCGTTTGGCGTCATGTCGACGACTCCGTACAAGCTACGAAAACTGTTGTATATCACGCTTGCAAATTTATTGTAGTTCATATTAAAAATACTTACCGAATTGTAAAGAGTTCTTCTTGAATGTCTTGAATAATATTCTTGAAACAATGGCGTCGAAATATATCAAAGTCGGAAGTTGTCGACATCTTATCGGAGCGCGCTGATCGCTGATTGGCTATAAGCTAACACACAAACAAACCTAACATGCACGATAGCAATGTATATGCGCTTCGCGCAGATACAAAAACTAATTTTAACTCAAAAGTTGTATATCCTGCAGATTGTCAATTAAGGTAATTGATAAGGTGCTACAACATGTACAGTATGTATGAACAGATTCATTAAGATGAAATTATTTCTTTAGATATGATGTCAAAATGCCTTCACGGAATTTCTTAACTAGCATTACACAATGTAACTTCCTTCTAATCACAAGAGGTACCAATCTTATGGAATTTCTATTAACCAATCAGTTTCAAATCCCGAGATAGGAAAGATCAGTTTCCCTGCTCTGCGTTGAGACCTCTCGAGAGAAATCAAATAATCAATATTAAGTTATCCACATGTGCCAGCTCCACATCACAGTAGTCCAATGTGGGTAGAATTATCAAATTACTGTATTTAATCTATCCACACCAACAATCGGGGTAGAATCCCTAATATGTGTCTTAGTAAACCCAATTTGAATGGGCCCTATACATTTGCACTATATTTATATATGCACCCCTATGATAAAGATGCACTTTCGTCCTTCAACAGCCAATAGTGTCTGTTTATACTAACTATTACTATTAACTCTTTCCTGTCCGACCCTGTCAAAATGGTTCATAGAAGACCCATGGCATTTTCTAGAAAAATGGAAGTTTTTCAACCTGATTTATGATAATTAATGCTAATTTATATTGACATGTGTCTTGTTCGGAAAATTCAAAAGCATTGGTAACAGCCGGTTTATTGGGATTATAGAAAAGGTATAGGTTTCGCAACAGTTATGGATATTTCCAGAGATATCAATAGAACAAAGAGGTAGTTCAATTTTGGATGTTTTTCAGCCGGTCAGGAAAGAGTTAGTTATTTATTTTGATGGCCTTATCATCCCTGATCAAAGATCATCCCTCAGAGATCATCCCTGATCAATGATCATCCCTGATCAGAGATCATCCCTCAGAGATCATCCCTGATCAAAGATCCTCTCTCAGAGATCATCCCTGATCAATGATCATCCCTGATCTCCTTGATCAGAGATCACCCCTGATCAAAGATCATCCCTCAGAGATCATCCCTGATCAATGATCATCCTTGACCAGAGATCATCCCTGATCAAAGATCATCCCTCAGTATCCTTATCCGTTATATTGAAAATAAGTGAAGGTCAAACAAAGCGTAAGTAATTCAATAATGTCGTCAGTGCAGGCAAAGGAAATGCGTCGGCAGATCGTTCAATAGAAGTTTCCGTACATTGTATAACCAGTTGAAGTGGAATACTGGTAAACAGTGATTTCACATCAAAACACACAAGTTTAAAGTCGTCTGGTATTTGTACTATTTTGATAGCGGGCAGTATCACGATGTTATCGTCGTTTTAAGTCGTTTCAGCGCTTTTTGTTCGTCTTTCGTTAAGTTATTGTCACGTATTGAGGCAGATTGTGTGGCGGAAGCCACTCTACTTCTTATGTCATCATTCGTTGTCTCTGGTATGTCTCGTTGTTGCGCTAAGGCAGCCTCGACGCTGGGTACAATAGTCTCGGTCGGTATTCGTTTGGGTGTTATCGAGTGTCTCAGTCCGCATGACAGTATTTGTTTTTCAGTTTCGTCTAGAGGGCGGGAAGAAATATTTCTCACCCTGTTGTTGCCACTTTTGTGTCGGTTTCGTTTTTTGTTGTGCTGTAATCGTTCACGTTTTTGTTGGTATTTATTTTGGCAGTCTGCCGCAGTTCTGTTGGATCGTTCGTGTGAAATGTTTTGTATGGTAGAAAGTAGGTCAGTAGGAATCTGTTGTTTCAGTTTGTCAATTATCTGTTGCCGCTTCTTCTTGTAATAGTTAAGTCGTCTGTGGCAGTCGTTTATCCGCGCTCGGCTCAGTCGTCTACAGGTGGAATGGACTATCTGTATATAGCCTCTTTAGTTTTCAGCGGGGACCTAATTTAAGTCCTGCTGGTAGTAGGAGACCATGATCCATGCAGCGGTGGTTGAACCAGAGTTGTTGGCGTATACGCCTGACGTTGCATGCGTAACGGATGTAATTGTTGGCAAGCGTTCGCTCTGTCGTCCAAAAGATCGTAATAACGTAAATATATTTACGCTAGTATAGAAAAATATTGAGATATAAAAGATTGCTATATATGATTTGGTCGCCCACTTGTTGCTTTGATCGTCGCTGCCTCAAGTTGGCTGAACCGCTTCGAAGTTCGATGAATTAATTCGACGAGCAAAGATGAATTTCGAGGCGCAAGTTGTCAAATTACAGTACTGCTCAGAAATAACCTAACACTGCGGTTGCGGTTCGGTTGCGGTTCGGTTGGGGTTAGGTTGGGGTTCGGTTGCGGTTCGGTTGTGGTTAGGTTGCGGTTCGGTTATACACATTAGCGTGTGTGAAAACGGCTTGGGGTTCCGACTATTTCCGACATGGAAAGCGTTTAGTTTAAAATGTAGAGAGGGCACCAAAAGCAATTTGGCTTCATTCTTTGTCTGTTTCATGTCCTATTCACAAGAGTACACTCGCGCAAGAGATTCGCAGTTGAAACGTTGTGCTTTCGCCGTGCAAAACCTAATTCAAGTAATGTTCGACTTATACTGCACTCGTGGCACCGTTTGCAGCGAATCCTCGTCGATCTAATGAATGTGATAGTATTACGAAAATATAATGATTGAGGCAGAGCGCGTGTCCGTTTTAATTCCTAAACCGTTTTCCTCATTATTATTTATTGCAGTGCGTCAGCCGCGTATACCACGGCAGAAACTAGAAAGAGCCTATATCTCTGATGAAGGTCTTCTCTCGTAATTGTTAGACCTATTATTCACGATTTCGGCACTACACCAAACCTTTTAGCATTTTCGATTCCTAATAATTCACGTGTCGAAAAGTGGATTGACATGAAGTTTCAACCATTTCTGTGTTTACATGAAGCGAATCGAAAATTCGATCGATCGACTCGACTTTTCAAAACAAAATAAATCGACACTATTTCTTTTGAGGGGATTGAGTGTTCCAATGGGATTGAAATTTCGATCCGACGTCATTGAATACTGCATCTGCTAGTGAAAATATTTTAAGTTAATAGGAAGTCAAAAAATCATCATTTACAAAATTAGATGCCTTTGTTGAAGAAACTAAAAGCGTTGTAAATCAAAATATCGCCTGACAGGTTTGAATAGAATTGGCCACAACATGAGTGCTGTTTCGGGCGAAGTTGTTCACACAGGTGAAGCTTTTTCATGTCTCGTTTACACGGCGACGGAATTTTATAACGAAGTATCTATTCGTCCGGCAGATATAACAACAATATATAGAGGCGTTCGTTCACAACGCGCGATTTCCGGTCGAGTTTGATAAAAATATAGTTTGGTATAGATTGCCCTTTCTGCATAGTTTTTTTGGTTAGGGTTAGTATTTGGGTTAGTATTTTGGTTAGGGTTAGGATTTGGGTTATGATTAGGTTTTATTTTAGAATTATTGTTACGATTACTGACTGCCGGACCTCTAGTTTTTCCCGAACAAGTTTCGGTTACCGGACCTATATAGCCACATCGATTTTATAAACGTTCTCCAAATATGAAAACGGATTGTTCATCGTAATCATATTAATGCAATCTGCTGAAACAAAGTAGATGTTACTGTTAGCTCTGATAGACCAACATGTACCGAATACAATTCACTGAAAAAGTTCTGCAGCTAAAATGAGTTTGTCAAACTTTAATTCAATTTGCCGTATTGATTTAGACGTCGAATTTCGTAACATGTGAACACGGAAGTGTCAACGCTATTATTGTTGCCAAGTTATATCTATTTTAGTGCGTTTGAGTATCACGTTTTCAAACGTGTCTTTCTCCGTTAAAGCTTTGAGACAAAACGCCAATCTTTTAAGCTTGTTTGGGTTCTGCACGAAATTGACAGTCTCTCGTCTGATCCGACGAATAGTAGAATTCAAAACATTCACACCGCATTCTTCCATTAGTTTAGTTTTCAATTTGGCAGATGTTAACTCGTCGTTCATGTCATCTTATCGTCGATATATTTGCAATGCTGTTCGCTTAAAAGTTGCTTTCTTCCACTTCGAGGCGCATCCTGTAAACCACCACTCCGACAGTAACGAGAAATAAATAAGCTAACCGCAGATCTTGATGTGCCCATTCCTTCCCCTCGAAGAATATCTGTAGTTTTTTTATTTATTCCCGAAGACTGCAGTGAAATAACTCGATTCCATGAGTAAATAGACAGTTTTAGTCTCATTTCACCAAACAACGCGTAACTGAAATGGCAAACTTCGGAAATGTTCGTATTTCCTATCGTGTGAAACTTGAAGAGCGGTTGCGGTCACGCCAAACTACGACCTAGGTTCGACCGCGGTTTTCGTTAGGTTATTTCTGAGCAGTACTGTACATGGTAAGAAAGCCTATTCAGTTCGCCGTTTATATCCAGTTTCTTACATATACTTTAACAGTCGTAGAGTTAGCGCAGTTTTCTATCGTTTAAATGATCCCAGTGTGTTGAGACAGGCCGAAGTAGCGTCTATTTCAAAGAGATTTGATTAACGATTAACGTTCGGCGAAGATCGAAGACCCGTGGCCGATTTGGTCACGATATTTGAACTTATGCGTTCCGACCTCGTTCGGAACGATAATGAAACCCGTTCCGCACTTGTTCGGAACACTTTCCGACCGTGTTTCGAACGCGTATTTCGTTAGGTTAATGCTGAGCAGTACTGTATACCACCATCTGGACGGACAAATCGAAATGAAGTTTTACATAAGATGTTAAATAGATCTCTTGCAAAGAGCAGAATTGGAATTGAATTAGCTTTTTCGTGGAATTTATTGTAATGTATTGTTAAAAGTTTTGAAGACTCACTTATGAGCTTTCCAGCACATTCTTTGTTCCTTCTTGTTTCTTTCGGATGTCTGAACAGGTACATGACGGCTTTTCCAATGCCACTGACCTTCAGAGCACCACTGTCCACAGGAGGCAACTAAATGAACAGAACATAAACGGAGTGCATATAAACCCTCACGAGCAATTTGCACGAGCAGAATCATACGATTACTCATTTATTGCATGACAATATTACGACACGTACGCTTCATCTTCTTCCGGGCCTTTTAAAACAAACCTTTTCACTCTTGGTGTTCTTTGTACTCATTTCAAAATATAAACATATCATTTTTAATTATAGAACGACCATGAGTGCAAAATTAATGGCAAAATCAAACGATTACTCATTTATTGCATGACAATATTACGACACGTACGCTTCATCTTCATCCAAGCCTTTAAAAACGTCTTGTTTCATTAGTAGAAACAAACCTTTTCACTCTTGGTGTGGGTTCTTGAGTGGGAAATACTTAAAGTAATATTTACGCCCTATATATACAAACAAGACCAATTAAAAAATCCAAGGTTACAAAGACTAATTATCTATACTAAAATGTGTATAATAAAAAATGCTAATTATTTAAACTAAAATATGTATATTAAAAATCCTAAATGTCAAAGATATCATTGTACTAAGAATATATAAAATCAAGTTCCACAGATTAAATACAGATTTTTCTCCAAATGCAGCCGTTCACGATATTATTTTAACGATTTTTGTATTTCAAACACTTTTATACATCTTCGTTCATTTGAGTATGTAATATTTGTATGTAAAATTTCCAGGTGATGGAAGTGTGATTACGTAATGCATTGTTATGGGATTTCAGATGTTTGTATACAGTTTGTTTGTCCATTGTAAGATGTTCTTTGATACGTGACCCATTTATTTGAAACTGCCCAACATAAACGAGGAATTCAAACGACGCGCTCTCTCTGTGATACGTCGATCGAGAATCAACAACATTAAGATTCATTTCATGAACGGCAGACCAAGAGAGAAAATAAATTGTCCCAAAGAATGTAAAACATGTAAATCAGCTGATCAACCCAACCGATGTTGTACAAAGAATGTTATTTATGAAATTACTTTGCTCGCACTGCAAAACAGTATATATAGGCGAAACTGGTAGAACAATTGGGTCACGTATATCAAAGAACATATTACGATGGACAAACACACTGTATACAAACATCTGAAACCTCATAACAATGCATTACGTAATCACACTGCCATCACCTGGAAAATTTTACATACAAACATTACAACCCAAATGAACGAAGATGTATAGAAGCATTTTGAAATACAAAATCGTTCAAATAATATCATGAACGGCTGCATTGGTAGAACAATCTGTATTTAATCTGTTGAACTTGATTTTATATATTCTTACTACAATGATATCTTTGACATTTAGGATTTTAACATACATATTTTAGTATAGATAATTAGTCTTTGTAACCTTGGATTTTTTAATTGACCTTGTTTGTATATATAGGGCGTAAATATTACTTTAAGTATTTCCCACTAAAGAAGCCTTGATCGGCGAAACGTCGGGACTTAATAAAACATCTTTTATGTCTGAAGTCTAAAGTTTATTTCTCTTCATATACATATACATATACATATACATATACATATACATATACATATACATATACATATACATATACATATACACATACATATATATATATATATACATATATATATGTATATATGTATATATGTATATATGTATATATGTATATATGTATATATGTATATATGTATATATGTATATATGTATATATGTATATATGTATATATATATATATATATATATATATATATATATATATATATATATATATATATATATATATATATATATATATATATTGAAAGGATTTATGGTGAAGGAAAATTTCGAGTGTTGGAATACATACAATACACATATACACATATACACATATACACATATACACATATACACAGATACACATATACATATACATATATATATATATATATATATATATATATATATATATATATATATTGAAAGGATTTATGGTGAAGGAAAATTTCGAGTGTTGGAATACATACATTTTAAGACCAAACCGGGACCAGTTGCGAAAAATGCAACTTCAAGGCCTTCCGGCTGGAATTGATTGGAATTGTTTGAGCACATGCAGGTTGAAGGTTGGCTGTTTGATGAATTATATATATATATATATATACAGGGTGTATAAAAAAAAACGCAACCTTTAGAAATTAACCTATTGTTGTTAAGCACAAGATTTTATGCTCCTGGGAATTTAAAATAGCTTCTAATCGTATGAAGGAGCATAACTGCATAACAAATTGTCAAAGTACTAATTAGTCATATCATAAAAATGGTTCAACTGACCACAGAGCAACGAGTTTTTACATTGAGTAAGCACATTGAGTTTCGGTATAATGTAAAACAGTAAAAACTCGTTGCTGTGTGGTCAGTTGAACCATTTTTATTCGAACTGATGATATGACTAATTAGTACTTTGACTGTTTGACAATTTGTTATGCAGTTATGCTCCTTCATACGATTAGAAGCTATTTTAAATTCCCAGGAGCATAAAATCTTGTGCTTAACAACAACAGGTTAATTTCTAAAGGTTGCGTTTTTTTTATACACCCTGTATATATATATATATATATATATATATATATATATATATATATATATATATATATATATTATATATATATATATATATATAATTCCTACCGGAAGGCCGCTAAGTTGCATTTTTCGCAACTGGTCCCGGTTTGGTCTTAAAATGTATGTATTCCAACACTCGAAATTTTCCTTCACCATAAATGCTTTCAACATGTACTTTGATCGAGTGAAATGCCAAATATTGCCTATATAATATACTCAGAATCTTATCCCGGCATTACCACCATATATACAGAACTCGTGACTAGGCTCTCGGCAACGGCTTCCGTAGCTCAGTGGTCAGAGCACTGCACTAGCAATCGCAGGGTCGCGGGTTCAATTCCTACCGGAAGGCCGCTAAGTTGCATTTTTCGCAACTGGTCCCGGTTTGGTCTTAAAATGTATGTATTCCAACACTCGAAATTTTCCTTCACCATAAATGCTTTCAACATGTAGTTTGATCGAGTGAAATGCCAAATATTGCCTATTATATATATATATATATATATATATATATATACTGCCTATACGGCAGTCACTATATTATATCAGTAATGCTTGGATGTGTTAATATATACACTGCTGTAGTGAATGCGAGCTGCATAGGCAGTGCCGTATACTATTACCTATATCAATTGAATGATGTCAAATTGTAACCTTCACTCTACATTTGAGTCTCGGTAGCTCAATGGTTAGAGCATATCGGCGGCAATCAGGTTACAGGTTTGATTCCTGTCCGGGACTCAGAATAATTTTCTGAGGATATGAGCTTGACAATCATCCATGTATCATCTGTCTACTCCAAGCTCTCCCTTATTCACTACAGCAGTGTGTATATTAACACTGAGTAGTAAACAGTAATGTTTGTTTATACACTACAAAATTGTAGGCCAGGCCCAGGTCGTATAAACACAGCAATAGCCTATAGTCTGCACGTTTTTGCACCCTATTAACTACCAGTATTATTATCAAGCATAGAATAAACATACTATACAATCATGCAATTTCAAAATATGTACTATAATGTACAACTACACCGTTTCACAGTCAGTGCAAGTGTGTCTTGTACGCAGGCTCTTTAGTAAATACCAACATTACACATTACGTCATTGGAACACCCTCCTCTTCTTACTTAAGTTAGTCTATGAATAAGTGCAACATAATATCAACCATGCATTACAGTTATTAGTGTAAATTAGAGTTCCCTGTGTATGAAATGCCTTAAATGTTTATTTCATGTTTCGTGTATTGTTCCCAAAAAAGTCTGGTAAGTGTCTTTCTCGAACCGGGTATCTTCTACCTTCAAGCTGTCTTTGTGGCTCTGGTTCTGGTGTCTCACGATATGGACTTCCTTCGAATTCATCGTTTTCGGTTTCATCCAATGGAGGAGCAGTGATCTGTAGTTGTTTGAAATGACTTGAATTCCTTGTCACCCGATCACCTTCTCTTTCAGCTGTGAGCATCGATCCCTTCTTCTCTATAATTCGGTATGGTTGAGGATTGTATGGAGCTGTTAATTTGTTTTGTTTATTTTGACGGAATAATACCATGTCTCCAATCTTGAGCGGTGACGGCGTGGCTTTCCTTCTAGCATCGGTACGGACTTTCATTTTATGTTTTGCCATGTCAGTGGTTGGTTATCAACCGTTTCCGTGACTTGGGATAGCTTAATCTTCATCTTTCTGTTGAACATAATTAGCTCGTATGGAGACTGCTCTGTAGTGCTGTAAGGTGTTGCCCTGTAGTTCCTCAGGAACCTATACAGCTCTTGTTTGATGTTTTTCTTCTCGATGTGACTGGCTTGAACTACCTTCTTTAGTGTCTTCATGAATCGCTCGCTTTCTGAGTTGGCTGGTGGGTGTAGCGGGGTGATTTTCCTGTGATGGAAGCCCAGCTCTTTGGAAAACAATGTAAACTGTTCACTGTTGAATGGAGGTCCGTTGTCAGATTTGACCACATAAGGAATTCCCAAGGAAGAGAAGATTCGGTCGATATGCGGAATTACCGTGTTTGCAGCTGTGGAGTTCACAAGGGTTGGAGGCAACTTCAGGGAACCGGCTGAACTCGCAGATCATGACAAGGAGGTAGAATCCAGCTGGAAATGGGCCACAGAAGTCTACTGATATCTCCTGCCATGGTCCTTTTGGAAACTTGGTCATTTGTAGAGGCTCGTTGGTGTAATTTGCACGGTTGCTTGACAGGGGATGCAGTTTTTCATTAGGTTATCCACCATTCTGTTGATCCCGGGGAACCAAATTTTCTCTCTGATGAGTTTCTTGGTCTTTACCGTGCCTTGGTGACCCTCATGTGTAATTTCTAATGCTCGCTTTCGCAATGTGGCTGGTAGTATAAGTTGAGTTCCACGCAGCAAGGATTGGGATTGTAGGTCTTACTCTGATACCCTGGGATCATCTTTTGTACTTTGTATGATTGCATCCCAGTTATTGTGGCACTTGGCTTCGATAACCTTCTGCAGCGTTATGTCATGCTGTGTTTCTTCCTCTACCTGTTCCAAGGTGTGGCTCTGGGATCGCGTTTATGGCAATGAAGTCAACATATGCCTCGGTGGAATCTTGTGATCTTATGTTGTGAGGTGAGCAGCTTTCGGGTGGATGGCGAGACATGAAATCTGCTGGATTTTCCTTTCCTGGGTTGTAGCGGACCGAGAAGTTGTATTGTTGCATCTTTAGACGCCATCTGAGGAGACGGGGAGGAAGTTGTGATCTTGGGGTGTTGAACATCGGAACTAGTGGTTTATGGTTCGTGATGATTTCGAAGTCTGGTCCATACAGATAAAGATGAAATCTCTCACATGCCCATGCAATAGCGAGGGGTTCTCGTTCGATTTGTGAGTATCTTCTTTCAACCGGTGTCAAGGTGCGACTGGCGTAGCATAGGATGTTTTCTTTTCTTGTTTTGGTTTCCTGGGTAAGAATAATGGGTAAGAAGTCCCACAGGGCTGGCATCCACGATGATGCGCACTTTTAGTTTAGGATCGAAGTAGGCCAGGACTGTATCGCTTCAGAGTAGGTCCTTAAGCTGGTTGAAGCAGGCTTGGTGTCTATCTGTCCATTCCCATTGTGTGTTTGGTTTGGTTAACTCCCACAGAGGGGCTGCTACTGTGGAAAAATTGGGAATGTACCTGGAGCAATATTGTGCCATGCATAGGAAACTTCTGCATGCCGATGCGTTTTCAGGTGGACTGGCCTCTTTGAGCGCACTAACTTTCTTTGGGTCAGGAGATGTACCCTCTGGTGAGAAAACTGATCCAAAGAATTCCAGCGTCGTTAAATTGGCATTTAGGACGATTTAAGGTTAGATTTTTCACTGAACCGTTGTAACACGGCTTCTAATGCTCGGTCATGTTGGTCTTGGTCGGCACCAAAAATTATTATGTCATTGCTGATATTCCTAGCTCCTTCGATGCCTTGGATTACTTGTTGGATAGCATTCTGAAATATTTCAGCACTGGATGTTGTGCCGAAGTTCAGTCGTGTGTATCTTTTCAGACCTTTGTGGGTCGCAAAAGTGGTAATCTAACGGGATTCAGGACTCAGTTCGAGTTGAAGATAGCTGTGATTCATTGGGTGTTTCTCGCGCGTGATGGCTTTATTGCCATCTCTCATGTCGATGCAGATACGAACTTGGTCGTGTTTTTTTGGCTTGTTTCTGACTACCAGTTGTGAAATCCAAGGTGTTGGGCCATCAGTGTTTTCAGTGATGCCCAGCTTTTCCAATCGTTCGAGCTCTGCCTCGGTTTCTTTCACAGGTGAAAGGGAATCCGTCTCTATTTTTGTGTGACTGGTTTAACCGACTTGTCGATGTGTAGCGTCGCTTGGAAAGCGGACAGCTTACCGAGGCCATGGAATATTTGTGATGTTTCTTTAGGATTTCTTGTTGGTGCGCTGTCGGTTCACCGCTCTCAGCAAGGATGGCATTTCCTGTGCTTTCCGTGTTCATTGTTACAAGCCCCAACTCGGAAGCCGTTCGAAATGACATCAGTGACACATGTTTTCCTTTGACAATATGGAAAGTTGCAGCTGTAACCTTCTTTTTCGTGTGTACTTCAGTGACTATTTTCCCCAATAATTTTCCCCAAAGACTATTTTCCCCAAAAGTTAAGGTTCTGTCATGGCGACTAGACGTGCCTTATGCGTCTCAGCTCCGATTTTATTCATAACGATCTGGTTATTAATATTTAACCCAACAATCACTCATCCTTTTGAAGAGCATCATGTAAACGATAGACTGGAACCGTTCCTTGTCGGGAGAATCATCTTGACGATTTTTATTGAGGCTGTCAAGTCAAGAATTAGTCGTGACACAAAGAAGAAGAAGACAGTTCGTGAAGTGAATCAGGCCAAGATTGGATCTTCCATTGTAATTACCCTGAAGTTTATTGGTGTCCACTTCTCATCAGTGTGTTTAGTTGGCGACGTGTGGCGATGTACAACCTAATCCTGGTCCCAGCCAAAGTCTCCATACGCAAACAAATGGTCATTTTGACCTTCCAAGTCGAGGCCTTCGACTGGCGCAATGGAACGTGAACCACCTCAATGACTCAAAATTGGAACAGGTAAAACTAGAGAAGCTGGGCCCAGACTACAACGAAACACGCCTTGACATTTTAGTTATAAACGAAACCTTGAACCCTAAAATGCCATCGAATATTTTTAATATCCCCGGTTATGAACTATTTCGTAGAGATAGAAATCAAAACAATGGTAGCGGGGTTGCAATCTATGTCAACCAAACAATAAATGTAAAGAGACGTGTCGATTTGGAAGATAAGGAAATTGAAGCTTTGTGGATTGAATTATCACCGTTTAAATCAAAGAGAAAACTCATTGTCGGAGGCATATATCGTCCACCAAATACATCGAAGGAATTAGATACGAAACTCGGGATAAATGTTGAAAATGTCTCTCTACTCGCTATGGAAACTATCATTCTTGGAGATTTTAATATAGATTATTTTGACAGTGGTTTTAGCCGTCACCGCCTAGTTAAACTGTTTGATTCATTGTCGTTTACTCAGATTATTAATCTGACTACACGGCCAACTAGTGGCAAATGCTTAGACCATATTTGGACTAACAAACCTAATACTTTACAGAAAGCTTCGACCAGAGATATTTAAATTTCAGACCATCTTCCTATAATTTGTTTACGCCAATTCAAGAGTCCATCTGCGATTAACAAGCAGTTGCATTGTTCAATAATGTACCGTGAGATGAAGAATTTCAATGAAGATAAATTCCGTCAAACCTTAAATGAAATACCATGGGACACTGCCTTTGTTTTCGATGATATCGACGACATTACAAATACATGGTACTCTCTTTTTAACGATGCCCTTGAGCAACACGCCCCCTTAAGAACAAAACGCGTGAAAAAGAAGACTAAACCCAAATGGATTACAGAGGAAATAACTATCTTGATGAGAAAAAGAAAATTTTTATTAAAGAGAGCTAAAGCTACCCAATCAGCAGAAGATTGGAGACAAGTCAAAGATACAAGAAACAAAATTAACTATTCTATCAAAAATGCTAAACAAATCTATTTTAAATCATCTCTCATTGAAAACCGCAAAAACCCTAAAAAGCTTTGGCAAATTCTAAAGACTTTCTCGGGTAATGCAAATGACCCAATTCGAGTTAAAGAAATATTAATTAACCAAACTCTGCTGACAAAGAATGAAGAAATAGCTCATACACTTAACCAGAACTTTGCCAACATGGCAAGTAAACTTATAGATATTGACAACCCAAATCAGCCAGATCTGCCGTCGTATAATGATTCATCTTTCGACATCCCTGACATCACAATTTCGGCGGTTGAGCAGTTAATAAAGGATATTCCTCTAACAAAAGCAACAGGCCCAGATAAAATAAGCGTCAAAGTCCTTAAAGCGGCAGCCATTGTTATCTCTCCATCGTTAGCAAAACTGTTCAATCTTTGCTTAAATACTGAAACTTTCCCTCGTGTATCGAAAACAGCCAAAGTCGTCCCTTTATACAAAGATGGAGACAAAGCAGATCCTGACAACTATAGGCCAATATCCATCCTGCCTATCCTTTCAAAAATTATAGAAAGACACATTCACAATTTTTTGACTGAAGAGCTTCAGGCTAAAAATGTAATCTATCATCTACAGTCCGGTTTTAGGAAAAGTTATTCCACAGAGACAGCTCTTATTAAAATCGTAGATCAGCTGCTCCTAGACCTTGATAAAGACAAAGTTAGTGGATTGCTATTTGGGGACTTTAGAAAAGCTTTCGACCTGGTCAACCATCAGCTACTATTAAAGAAATTACAATCATACGGACTGAGTAAAAAGACCATCAACTGGTTTCAATCATATTTACTCGATAGGCATCAATATATACGTGGCAGTAAATGGCGTAACATCTTCAATGACATCAATCAAATGCGGGGTACCACAAGGAACAGTTTTAGGCCCGTTACTTTTTATCCTTTTTATAAATGATCTCCCTACATCAATCAACTCTTCGATCGATATTTTTTCCGATGACACTGTAGTGTACTAACTCAATCAAGCCATTATTCTGATATCTCTATCCTTCGACGGAACTTACAAGAAGATGTCTCTAACTTAAACATCTGGTCTAATGAGAATTCCATGGTCCTTAGTCACACCAAAACGAAAACAATGCTAGTAACTGGAAAAAGACCCGGAAAGAAACTAAATAATGAAGATAAGCCCATAAATATATACTTGAATGACAAACAAATAGAGCAAGTTTCCTCCCAGAAACTATTAGGTATTATTATCGACGATGAAGTGTCATTTACGAAACATATAGATAAATTAAGTTGCAAATTGGCTCAACGTATCGCGCTACTCAAAAAATTAAGGCCTTACCTCCCATTAAAAGAACGTATTGCTTATTATAATGCCACGGTGAAATCCGTCATGATGTATGGGAGTATTGTTTGGTCAAATACAACAAAACAGAATCTTGACCGTATATCAAAATTGCAAAAGAGAGCAGCAAGAACTATTTTAGGTGTCTCAACACGAGAACGTGGTATTCCCCTTTTCACAAAACTTGGTTGGATACCATTCATCGACGAAGTAGAGATTCGGAAAACTATGATTTGCCATAATCGCCTTTATGGTAGTTGTCCGTCCTATATAACTGATTTATTACCAACAAACTCAGAACATCACGAAAGACAAACCCGCTACAGCGAACTCACAATCCGTCAACCAAGAATTACAAGGAAGAAAGAAGGTGGACGATCATTTTCTGTGTCAGTAGCAGAAACTTGGAACAAACTGCCGTTATCTTTGCGCAAACTTTCATCGCATAAACTTTTTAAATCATCACTTTTTAAATCTGCTATAAACAACATGACTACTTCTTAACCATTATAGCATACTAGATTTTTAATCATTTATAATGTCTTTATATTTTTATATTATTCCGATAGTTTATTGTGTATTGTTTATATGTATTAATTATCCTATTGTTATTGAGGGCCACAAGTTTATCATCTCTTGATGTAATGTGTTACCCTCCTTAAATAAAGTTTAACAAAAAAAATAATAACGGTATTGGGGTCGTTGAGCCATAGGCGAAGATTCTTTATCTGGATTTGACCAGATGTATGTTCTTGCCGGTCTTTTGAACTGTCAGAAAGGTTTCCTCATCCAATGTGTTTACAAATGCCCCAGTGTCAATCATCATTGTTATTTTTGTCGAGCCGTTCAAGGTCACTTTCGCTTCGAGTTCTTTTGGACTAGAAATATTGTTTATACCGGTTACGGAAAATAGATATTCTTCGTCTGATGAGCTAACCGTTGACTCCGTGGTAGGTGGCGGTAGATGTTGTGATGTGGTTTCCCCATCTCTTTGGACGTTGTGGATGGCTGTGGTTTGTTTTCAATTCGGAATGTGGCGTTCTCCTTGACCTTGCCTTGGTCGAGACGATCGACAGCAGCGAGCGAAATGATTTGCTTTTCCACAGTTTCGACAATTCTTGTCTTGAGCTGGACAGGAATCTCGCCCATTTTCGTGTGGGAATTCACCACCACAATTGAAGCATTCGGTCTTGTTCGCAAGATTAGTTGTTTGTCTATAAAGCGGTTTTCGTTGTGGTGTCACTTGGTTAATATTATTAAACGTTGTGTCGTTATTGCGGCGTGTATTTCTGATGATACAGAGAAAGCGGTGTTTTGTTTGGTGTAAAATGTTCGTCAAACTTTTCGAGCGCCAATTTGAAGTCTTTGTCTTCTCCAGTCTCGGATAACATGTCAAAGATGTCACTTGCTGGCTCTCCCACGTAGTGCAACAACAGAGCGCGCTTTCTCGTCTCGTCTTTTACGTTGATTGCCGTGGGAAAGTTCAAAAATAGTCCTTTCTATTTCTTCCATCGTTCTCCAAGGGCGGATGGATCCTTATCGCAGTCAAATGGTGGGAAATATGGTAAAATATTTTCGGCCATTTCGAATCCTCGTCGCCAATTATAATGTACAACTACTCCGTTTTACAGTCAGTACAAGTGTGTCTTGTACCCAGGCTCTTTAGTAAATACCAACATTACTAATTACGTCATTGGGACATGACATGTACCACACTTACTATTCTGTAGTATTATAAAGCACAAATTACGAGAATAATACTGGATATCTGCAGCCGCTTTTCCTGTATACTTTTCTCATTATTGACAACTGATCGTTGTTGACATTTTGCTTCAACACTTCGAGTCGCTTTGCTCATTGTTGACTTGTTTCAGTCTTTCAGGGGGTTTCACTACTCGGCTTGATCGGCGAAGTGGGACATTCTCGGTCTGTGGTTTGGCTGGCGAGGAAGGTACATATCTCTCCGAAGTGGAGTCGCCAATCGAGTTGATAGGTGGCAATGGTGATACAAGGTCTCCAATAACCGTACTATCGCTGTTGCTGTGTTTCTCTTCTGTGCGTCTGATATGACGGCGATTTCTACTTAGTATACCTCCATTTTCCATCTCTATACGATATGAACGATGGGCTGCGTTAGACTCTTGATTAAGCCTGGTTCCCACTTGTGGTTGTGAGGATTTAAGACACGTACTGGATCTTGTGGGTACACAGGTGGAAGGATTTTCGAAGACATATCATAATGGCGCTTCTGTTGATCTTGACGCTGTTGAAGCTTAGTTGTTACATCATTGTCAGCAGATGAGAACAAAGTAGACTTGGATACAGCTGGCAGGTTTGAATGATAAACCCTTGAAATAAGTAGCTCAGCAGGCGATGGAATAGAGTGGTCCAACGGGGTAGTTCGCAGGCACAGCACAGCTAGATGAGGATCTGCACCGGACTCTTTACACTTTTGAAATAAGTTCTTGATGGTTTGCACAGTTCGTTCAATAAAACCATTTGCTTGTGGATAACAAGGACTGGTAGTGACATGGATGAAACCATAAGAGCGACTGAAATCCTGGAACAGAGCAGACGTATATTGCGTATCGTTGCCTGTAATAAGCTTGCTAGGAATACCATGTTCTTCAAAGATTGCTTTCAGGTGTGCAATATTGTTAAGCTTTCATACCAAAGGGAATTTGCTGAAGTAATCTGAAACGAGAAGATATGAGGAATTGTTCCAGAAGAATAAGTCGGAGCCAAGGGTATGCCACGGTTTTTGTGGAACATCATGAGGCACAAGAGACTCTTTTACATTCATGTTCTGGTTGTGCTGGCAAGGTGCACATTCTTTAACCATATCTTCAATGTTAGCGTTTATGTTCACCTAGAACACAGATCCTTTGGCTCTGAGTTTACATTTCTCAGCACCTTGGTGAGCATAATGCAGCTGCTTCAGCACGGCTGGCTGTAAGGTCTTGGGAATGACAACACGGGTGCCCTTTAGAATTAACCCATCAGCAACGGTCAACTCGTTTCGATAGTTCCAATAAGCATGCAGATGTGTGGGACAATCAGCCCTCTTGTCTGGCCATCCATAGTGATAACTGTGCGAAGAGAAGCGAGTGCTGTATCCTTAGCAGTTTCCTCTTTCAGTTGCTTGACTCTTGTTGGGCTTGTATTCAGGTGCATGTGGAGCTCATGCACAGACACATCGAGGCCTTCCATTGTATCTCCTGGACATGGGTTGAGTCGTGACAATGCATCAGCTAAAGGAATGTCCTTCCCTTATTAAATGAACATATTTAATGGAGACATCATACCTTTGGATGCGCAACATCGTGCTTGCAATTCGAGGAGGTGAATTTGATAGATGCTACTTAAAAATAGCTTCTAGCGGCTTGTGGTCTGTCTCAACGATGACATGTCGACCATAGGCATAGTAATGAAATTCTCCAACCCATGTAATAAACTATAACAATCCTTGTTTACCTACTTTCTGCCCCGTCAATTCTCGTCATCGTAACCAAGACAACCAATGTTGGATACATATATACATACATATACATACATATACATATACATACATATATATACATATATATACTGTATACATATATATACATATATATATATATATATATATATATATATATAGGTAATATTTGGCATTTCACTCGATCAAACTACATGTTGAAAGGATTTATGGTGAAGGAAAATTTCGAGTGTTGGAATACATACATTTTAAGACCAAACCGGGACCAGTTGCGAAAAATGCAACTTAGCGGCCTTCCGGTAGGAATTGAACCCGCGACTCTGCGATTGCTAGTGCAGTGCTCTGACCACTGAGCTACGGAAGCCGTTGCCGAGAGCCTAGTCACGAGTTCTGTATATATGGTGGGTAATGCCGGGATAAGATTCTGGGTATATTATAGGTAATATTTATATATATATACATATATATATACATATACATATACATATATATATACATATACATATACATATACATATACATATACACATACACACATACACACATACACACATACACACATACACACATACACACATACACACATACACACATACACACATACACATATACACATATACACACATACACATATACACATATACACATATACACATATACACATATACACATATACACATATACACATATACACATATACATATATACATATATACATATATACATATACATATATACATATATATATATATATATATATATATATATATATATATATATATATATATATATATATATATATATATATATATATATATATATATATATATATAGGCTCTAGCTCGGCAACGGCTTCCGTAGCTCAGTGGTCAGAGCACTGCACTAGCATCGCAGGGTCGCGGGTTCAATTCCCAGCCGGAAGGCCTTAAAGTTGCATTTTTCGCAACTGGTCCCGGTTTGGTCTTAAAATGTATGTATTCCAACACTCGAAAGGCATAAATTGCATTGCTTGGATTTGTTGTTATAGGCGCTAGCAGAGGTAATGATCGACCAATTGGTGTGGTGGTTCTTGTTTTCGTTTTGGAGATTACTGATGTATTTCGAGTGCTCTGTGCTGTTACTGCTTTTATTGTTATAGAACAAACTTTTGTGTTGATTATACCGTTGTTTAAATGTGCCTTCCGTTAAGTCGATGTAATTCTTTCCAATGGGATTCGATACAACGTGTGCGTTGTATACGACACTTGTAGTAAGACAATTGTTTTCGAGGGGGCATTGTTCCCATTGGAAAGAATTACATCGGCTTAACGGAAGGCACATTTAAACAACGGTATAATCAACACAAAAGTTCGTTCCATAACAAGAAAAGCAGTAACAGCACAGAGCTCTCGAAATACATCAGTAATCTCCAAAACAAAAACAAGCACCACCACACCAATTGGTCGATCATTACCTCTGCTAGCGCCTATAACAACAAATCCAAGCAATGCAATTTATGCCTTTCGGAGAAGCTCTGCATCATACAAGCACGAAACGACGATGCTAAACAAACGCGACGAGCTGATTTACAAGTGTCGCCACGAAAACAAATTCTACATTAGGAACTACTGTATAAGAATGAAGTAGCTTAAAGTGCACCTAACCCCAAAATGTTTTTTTAGCGATATCAAATATCGGTGCGATTTACAGCATTTCAGTGAAAACATTTTTCAATTTAGGCAAATCGTTCGATTTCTATGGCCTTTTGAATTTAGTTTTTGATGGCCCAGCGCCGTCATGATTTTTGACAACCAGGAGCCTGGATCTAGCACGTTTTCTGACGTCACGCAAGGTAGTCGGTAAATATTGAAAACAAAGATGCAATCTAAACAGACTCACTATTC
>JAYKKM010000436.1:1147500-1152500 GCA_035772405.1 Chrysogorgia sp. JL179-B06 | reverse complement strand
ATGCTGTCATCAGCCATCTTGTTGTAATACTTTGCCTAATTAACTGGGAAGTTGGAGTTTGAGTAATAATAATAATAATAATAATAATAATAATAATAATAATAATAATAATAATAATAATAATAATAATAATAATAATAATAAAGACGTATTAGGAGCATTATACAATAGTCTCAATGCTCTTACAACAATATATTCTTAATGTTACCTAAAGTAAACCTGATGAAACTACATTGTGGCTGGCCTAGTTTCCACGGAATGCTTTTTTAAAATTGAAAAGGAAGACATTTACAAAAATCGAGATTCAGATTTCTAAAGGCATGAGGATGGCTAGATAAATGGCTTTGCACTGGTTGTGACGTCACACATATATCGAAAATACATCCATCCAAGATGGGGGACAATGATTTAGGTAAGCAACTTTGACAGTGCAATGAATACGCTTTACGAGCATTTTTACAAAGGATTCAAACAACCATATTCCGGCTATTTTAGTCACGTATACTTCGATCTAAAAGGTACTTATTTGTTAATGCCAATGTAATTTAAACCCTCTATCATATCTCCACAGTTGGGTACCTGTTTCAATATTTTCAGCACTCCTTCGCGGACTTGTAGATGAGGCAAGGATCCATCTGGAAGAGGACTCATCCATTCCTGTAAAAATAAGGCAGATAAGAATCATTTGCTTAGTACAAAACGCTGTTTGCTGAATCTGCATCCAATCAGCATAATCATCTAGGATGAAGCAATTCAGGTTAAAAACTGAAAACCATCCGCAAAAACCCGAAAAACCGAGTTCACCGATTTATTACCTGTTACAAACTACAGCAGGAAAACACGCAACTAACACAACTCACGCAAGACTCCGTGAGTTTCAAATTCAAAAAAGCTTTAGTTGTGGTCGCGCCGGTGTAGTCGCTTGCCCTGCCTTGATGAATAGAGACTTTTCTTGATAACCGCAAACCACTAGAAACCACGTGACCAACGTCCAGCGGTCAGGTTAAAAAAACGGAAAATAAACGGTCATTATTAACGCCAACCTCTTCCGCCATGGATGACAGCCCAGTAGTTACCGAACTACCCCCTGCAGGTCAGTCTAGTTCTAACCTGCAGCGGGCAGCCGACCCTGGAACAACCAACTCTAGAGCTTCAGTTACAGAAGGCTTAACCGTTCTATATCTTAATGCAAGAAGTTTGAAAGCATTTGTTCCGCACGACGGAAACCCTTCCAGCAAAGTATGCAAAGCAACTATTCTACAACAGTTGGTTTACCGCCTTTCCTATGATGTCATCTGTATTAGCGAAACTTGGCTTAATGACTCCATCTTGTCAACAGAAATTCTAACTGGCTATTCCATCTACCACAAAGACAGGACCGGAAAAACTGGCGGAGGCGTACTTATTGCGGTCAAGTCTGAAATCCATACCAGACGCCGATCAGACCTCTAGAGAGACAACATCGAACTGGTAGTCGTCGAACTTACTAAGGATAATAGTAAACCAATTGTCCTCTATTCGCTCTATCACCCAGAGTCTGGTCCTGTGGACTTTCAACACCTCAACTCGTCGCTTCAAGAAACTCCTGAATCGGCCTGCAATATCGTGGTTGGCGATTTTAATCTCCCGGACATTGCCTGGTCGTCTGATGAATGTACTCCAACTAATGTCGGTGGATCATCGGAGGTCGAAGCATTTTGTGATCTGATGGGCGATAACTTCCTTCAACAGCTCATTAAAGGGCCAACTCATATTGCGGGTAATAAACTTGACCTGCTCTTGTGCAACTGTTCTGAAGTGATTGACTACGTCTCTACGTCCTCTCCTGTGCGAATTTCCCTCGGATCATTTCCAGGTTGACAATGTTAACCGGCTGAAGTTTAAACGAGCTAAGCGGGTGCAGCGCAAGGCGTATGATTATAAGCGCGCGAACTTTGATGAACTCAGAAGTGATCTGCAGCGGATGCCATTCGACATCACCCTCTCCGATGATGTTGATATTTGCTGGTCTCAGTGGAAGGATCTGTTTCTGACTGCCGTTGAGAACTGTGTCCCAGTAAAATCCATCAAAGACACTAATTCCCCGCCTTGGATTGACGGAGAGGTCAGGCGTCTTATCCGCAAAAAGTATAGAGCTCTGCGTAAATACCGTCAATATAAATCGGAAGAACGAAAACTAAAACTTCGCTCCCTCAGCCAAGAGGTTAAATCATTAGTCCAACGTTAAATCATTAGTCCAACGTTAAATCATTAGTCCAACGTAAACATCGCGATTATCTGGTCAGTATTGAAGGCTCATTCAAGACAAACCCTAAATTATTTTGGAGTTACCATAAGGCGATTTTACATCATCGCGCGGGCTTGAATTCAGATATTATTTACAACGGGCAAACAGCTAAGACCGCCGCCGAAAAAGCTGAGCTATTTAATTCATACTTTTGTTCGGTTTTCACTACTCCAACTGTAAACATCCAACGCAAATGCCATCGTCCGTCCGTCTTGCGTCCGTCTTGCGTCCGTCTTGCGTCCGTCTTGCGTCCGTCTTGCGTCCGTCTTGCGTCCGTCTGGCGTTCGTCTTGCGTCCGTCTTGCGTCTCGCTGAACGCTGTACTCGCTGGACGCAGAGCTCGCATGGTATGGAGTAACAGGCAATCTACTTGAATGGTTCACCGACTACCTAAGGGATAGATCACAGAGGGTTGTTATAGAAGGCGTCGCCTCTCAGCGCTCATCATTCACTTCCGGTGTACCTCAAGGCAGTATCGCAGGTCCTCTACTCATCGTTTTATTCATAAACGACTTGCCTGACGTCATCCAAAAAGAAACAGGCGCTGCCCTATATGCAGATGATACAAAAGTATACCGTACCATTAACTCATTCAGCCACTGCGAGAGCCTTCAGCGTAACCTGACGAGCCTGGTCACCTGGAGCCGCGAATCTAATATTAAGTTCAACGCTTCAAAGTGCAAGGTACTTAGTACAGTAACTCGAAAGAAAACGCCAGTGACCTATGACTATCACCTTGGGGACGTGAAGTTACTACGCGTGCGGGAAGAAAGGGACCTTGGTGTTCTCATTTCTGATAAACTCTCCTGGGATTCCCATGTTACGTCTGTCGTAGCAAAAGCAAATAAGCTACTCGGTTTATTGAAAAGAACCTGTCCCCTGATTTCCTACCGTAGGGCTGCGCCTCGCATGGGACTGTGTCCCGTTCGCGCAAACCCTGTTGGGCTCGTCTTTTATTTTTTCTTGTATCTATGTATTTTTATTAGTATGTCACATAGACGTGTCCAATAAAGCTGTTAAACTAAACTAAACAGTTTTTACTGCTGGAATGGCTCCTTGAGGTAAGTGAATTATGGCAAGGTTTTTTATGTAACTTTTACTCAACCAACCCACGTTTGGGGTGTAAATGTATACTCTTACATGTCTGTTGTTCTCGAATCACAACGTTTTTGAATTGAGACCGCGTCAATCTAAAACTCTCTACTCTCTCTGGTGAATTGCTGGCTTAGATAGGGATATATATTCTAGTAGTAGCAGCGGCAGTTTCCTTGTATTTCTCTACCACCATATAGAAATGGGTCGTCATCTCCATCGATGATAGGGAATGCCGTTTTTGTATTGCGATAATCGGCGACTAGATCGCCGATAGTCGTTGATAATCGCCAATGACATTCCAAACACGTTCTCGTATCTCGCAAACCAATCGCCGTCATCGCAAAGTCCTCATCGGCGACCGTCGCTGTTATATGAAAACTAGGCTTTAGTCACCACAACGTTACATTGAAATAGTTTGAAACGATGCTTACCTTAAGAACAGGCAGGACATTGCAGTCGAGGAAAACGACCATCAAGTCGACCCTTGAGAGAAAAATGAAAAAAACCAAAACAAACTCAGCCAAAAGTACAGCAGATTTTTCCTTGATATTGCAGGTGCAGTGAAAAATTTAGTTTGAAATAAACTCTTTTATTTGATTATAAATTATAAAATTATCAAAAATTAATGTCTCACTTTGTTCTTGAAATATGAAGATTAGTTTGATATGTAAATATCACACTGCATACGTCACACTACAAAATGATTTATTGAAAAATCCAGTAAAGCTTTGGTATTATCAAATTAAGTCACTCGAAACTTAACATGCTATATTTCAAGTTTGAAGTGATTTCGTTACATAATCCCAAACATATACATGATTTTTCAGTACAAGTCATTATGCAGTATGACGTATATGCAGTGTGATATTTACATATCAAAGAAATCTTCATATCTTAAGAACGAAATGAGACATGGAGGAGAAGGGATGTTCGGTATACCGATATACAAAAGATACTGGTATTAAATCAAATATCGGTTTGCCGGTATGTCTTTTTCAGTCATACATCATACCGAAATTTGCAATATACTGGAATTTTCAGTATACAGAGATCGTCGATATGCCTAGAGATTTTGATATTTTGTGTTGAAATTGCAAACAATGTCTTGACAAAGAGCAGAAAACTTTTTAACAGACATCGCGGCGCTTTCCGTGTCAAATATCAACAAATTAACCGTCATTAATTCCATTCATTATACTCTTTAGGAGCTTACGTGATGTTGCACGGTTTTTAATAAAAATGTTGCTGCAACAAAATTGATGCGTTGTAACATGTCATTTTTGGACGATTTTTAACGAAATTTTAACGGCAACATGTTGCGTAAATTAACGATCGAGAGATTAAGGTGACAAGTTATGGATTTTTCATGATTCTGCAGATCCCCAAAAATGTGGTTCAAAAACCGGTATATCGATAATATCAGTACTATAGTAATACCTTTCCGCAATAACCCTCGCCCGCCTTTTCTATCGCCCTTTCATCGTAAATCCCTGCGGGATTTTCCATATATCCATGTTCTACAGACATCACACCCGTTTATTTGTACATCACATTCACAAATCGCAAAAGGCCGTTTCGTCTTTTGAACGTCATCTCGATCAATATGTAACCGATTTCAA
>JAYKKM010000436.1:1017500-1142500 GCA_035772405.1 Chrysogorgia sp. JL179-B06 | reverse complement strand
GAAGACTCCCAAGAATTTCTCAATGCACTCTGCAGTCTAGGAAGTGCAGATGTCGACGAGAATACTGCTGCCCTTGAGAAGTAACCCATCCTCCTCACAAAATTTTCAACAGAGGCAATATCAAGGTCAGCTATAGTTACACGAACAACATGGCCAGCATTACAAAACGCCACAACAACAAAATATTGAGACCCACTAATACACCACTGGCACCGAGGTAAATGTGCAACTGTAGGGAAAATAGGTACGCAACGCGTACATGTGTCTGCTAACAATTGCATGTGTACATGCATCTAGTAATACCACTTGAGTTACAGACAAAACCATATAAATATGTAATGATCATGTAAACACAGATATTACAGTAGAACAGAAACTGGCCCATTTAATGTGGTGAAGATAAAACAGTTATTACAAGATGTACCTCAGTACAAGAATGATTGCCAAGGTAGGATTAAGAGATTGGTACATGATACATAGAACATACTATTAAATAATAATATGTTATTAATATTTTGTACAAGACAAAGATTTATATTATTATGGATTTCTTGCTGGGAAAACTTACATAACATTTCAATTAATTTTCCATAGATTGACATTGGAAATGTCAAATATTTCTAAATGAAGTACGTTTCAATGTTCAATCTTGCTGTTCGTCCACCGAGTTGACAAGTTCTGCTTGTGACATTTCTGTTGGAGCTGGATTACAGCAAACACAATGTTGATAGATATGTTTATGTTTATGCGAATACCCTGGACTGTGGGACTAACTGGGTGATTGGCCCTAGACATCCGTTTCAGTTTACTATTGCACCCATAGTTGGGAGGTAGTCACAGTGCCCTCCTTACTGAAACCAGTAGCCCCTGCCATAATGTCTTTCTGAATTTGAAGATGTACAGGTACCTCTGGCAGGTACCATGTAGCATAACACCAGAAAATCCTTAATTTTGGCATGTTCAGTGCGATATCAAGTCTGTTCCTCCAACATCCATCGATATTGATGTCATATTCTAGCATTAAAGTGAAGTACAGTTAAACTTTACTTCGGTTTCAAGTAGATGTTGTTGCAATTTATAACACGTTCCATGGGTGTCATTTGCATATAGACTAGCTTTTAATACTGGTACTGTATCCATTGTAGTATTTCAGTAGATCCATTGAAGAGCAGTTGTATTTTCATTATATTTTAGTTTCATAAATGGTCCAGCAAAGTTAATGAACAGATTTAATGTACCATGATCCTTATTAGAATTTCTTATTGGAATACAATTACTTCGGCTTAACTAAACTGTTTTCAAATTACCTGGCATTGACAGTTTCAAACCACAAGTGCCAGTGCCAGCAAAGTCTTCGGTCAAATTTGTACGGTGAAATCTACACACACACAAGAACATGACCCAAATGTTCGCCAGTGTGAACAGAACCTTTTAGACCTTGACAAACTTCATATTTTGCTTTTGTATTGTTATACGAGCCAATTCTTGCTCTGTTGTCACCCTCGCTTCGCGACCTCGCTCGCGAAGGGATAATGTTTTCGGTATACGATAACGGATATTTCTGATACCGAACAAACATCCCAACGGAGGAGTCCAAATCCAATCTTTATCATTTCAAGAGTTGTTTTTTTAATTAAGGTGGTTCCCTATGGTTTATGACCATGCGCGAGCTGGTTGCTAATTTGGCGGGAAATTTACTTATTATCGGGAAATGTTATAACGTCATACGCGTAAAAACCAAAAAACAAATGAAAATATCTTGGGTACCTTCGGCGAATTTAAAAAAATAATAAATACACTTTACGGTTGCTGGAATCAGTTAACGTACTATTAATATATATCAGATACTGATAATATATATCAGACTATTGAAAGAGCCCATAACCTCAGATTCTAATTCCTCTGGTACCAGAATATTGTATCCAAATTATGATGACTGATTTGACGTCACAGTCCTTAGCATTTCCGAAAAACAAACCTTCATAGATCAAAGCAAAGTTCAAATCATAAAACATTTTGACATTCAACTATTCATTTCACGTATAATCTATATCAGTAGTGTTGTATTTGGGGTCATAGGCAGATTAAATATTATCTTACTTTAGTATATGTTTCATAACAGCAGGAAGGAGCACAAGCTTCTTTGTCGCAGCTTGTCGTGCTTCATTTGCTAGTCTGTCTTCTTGTGCAGCCTCCTGCATCCGTTTAATGAGACCCACAACCATATCGTCGCTGTCGTTAATTATATCAACATTCTAAAACAAGACGGAATAAAAATAATCGATTACAATAAAAATGTTAGCTGCCGAGATAAAAAAGTTTATTTTTAGTAACAAATGTTTTAATTAGGTAAAATTACAATTCACCTTCCTTCTTCTAACTTTCCTATTTTCCTAAAAATGAAAAAAATGGTTATCCGTCAATCACAGCGTTCAAGAACGTTTGATTATACACGGTAATTAATCACAGATGATTCCACGAGAATATGCCGTCAATGAAAGCAATAGTTTTTCTAATCCTGACTTCGTAATAATGAAACAATACAAACTCAGCCAAAAGTACAGAAGATTTGTCCTTGATATTTGAAGTGCAGGTGCAGTGAAAAATTTAGTTTGAAATAAACTCTTTTATTTGAAAGAATTCACGAAATTATAAAAAAATAATGTCCCACTTTGTTCTTGTGATATGAAGATTTGTTTGATATGTAAATATCAAACTGCATACATAACACTACAAAATGATGATTTATTGAAAAAGCCAGTAAAACTTTGGTGTTATCAAATTAAGTCACTCAAAACTTCACATGCTTAGACATAGTGTTATTTCATACACTCACGCGCATGCATAGCTTCAAGTGATTTCGTTACATAATCCCAAAGATATACATGATTTTTCAGTGCAAGTCATTATGCAATATGACGTACGCAGTGTGATGTTTACATATCAAAGAAATCTTCATATCTTAAGAACGAAACGAGACATGGAGGAGTAGGAATGTTCGGTGTACCGATATACATATGATAATGATGATACTGATAATGATGATACTGATAATGACGATATTGATAATGACGATACTGATATTGATGATGCTGGTAATGATGATACTGAGATACTGCAAATGATGACACTGATAACGATGATAGTGCTAAAGATGATACTGATAATGATGATACTGATAACGATGATAGTGCTAAAGATGATACTGATAACGATGATAGTGCTAAAGATGATACTGATAACGATGATAGTGCTAAAGATGATACTGCAAATGATGACACTGATAACGATGATATATATATATAGTGCTAAATATACTCATAATGATGATACTGCACTCTAAAAACACTCTGGTTAAATATTCCTGGTTAACGTTAAAATAACACTATTTGCGTCAAATTGGTGTTCCTTGTTAAATTTCCTGGTTAATTATACAAGGACTTTTATTGGCAATTTTCCGTAACCCCATTCCCGGTTGAAACTGATTACGTCATAAACTAAGCACAAATAATCAAACAAAATGGCGACGTGTTTCTGGCGATTTGGGCGAATTCAACTCGCTTGTTTTCCACAGTTTTGAATTTATTAGAGAAAAAAGACAAAAGGCTTATTGCAGGAAAGCGAAATGAAACACAAATGCTAATTTAGGTAAGAGAATCAATTTACATTGCTGTTTCATATCGAAAAACTGAATGACCTGTACTCAGTACTTTATTTTCAAAAAGTATTTTATTTAAATATAGTACTCGCATTTTTCTCTTGAATTAGGCTATGGACACCACAAAATCCTGCAGATTATGATCTCACATTACATATTTTGTAAGAATGGAAATGCTTAGTTGTTTTTACTAGTTTAGGCAATTTTACTGAATAAAGTCAAAAATTATGTATGTATATTAATTATGTATGTTATTCAATATATATAGTACATATTAATTGATATGCATTTGGAATTTAGTTAGTTATATGTACATTTTCTGTATTTAATATTATAATTGTTCATAATAAAAAGATCAAGTGAACAAAAAAGAAATCAATTTGTATATATTTGATAAAATAAATGACTGATAAATAGGCTGCCATACATCACATGTTTATATATCAGATGGCAGACAGATGTATCTTTACTATCTTATTCTGATACCATGGCCTTGCTCAATACCACACAAATGCACATGCACAACCATGGATAACCAGATTACTACACTGTTATTTTCAAGGAGTTAAAATAACACCCCTGTTACCCCATTTAGGTGGAGTTAAAAAATAACTCCACTATTGGGAGTTAAAATAAATCCCAATAGTGGAGCTATTTGTTAATTTTAACTCCTTGAAAATAACACTTAAAAAATATACTCCCTTTTGGGATATCGTTGTCTGAGAAGATTTGTTAAAAATAGGCCCAGACGAGTCAAAATGCTATAGTTTCTTACATTATATCAACTCGGACATACGATGCAGCGACAGGGAAAAGCCAGTAAACACGGAAAGATATTCAGGTTATCTGTAGACTACTGTAACTGTAGTTGGATTTGAAGTGTCCTTCGGTTCGAAGACTTTGTCGGCGATCAGGGACAAGGACTATGCTTCAAGAACCCATTTGTTTTTGAAGAAACCTGTCTTCCTGTCAACAAGAATGTTTGGCCTAAGGTTTACGTTCATGCTGCTGTCGACTACAGCCGCCGCTTTTAAGTCTGAATGCCGTACTTATTGGCTTTTTTACTTTCTTTGTGAATCGTCGAGTACTGTCCAGTTATTAAACATATATTTTATGTCTAGTTGAGAAAAGTTTTGTTCTGTTATTAACTTGTAATACTAGTCTGCATGCTCAACAAAATCTTCGAAATTTAATACATTGTTTAAAATTTATACAAGTTATTAAAGTAGGTCAAAAATTTGAAACGAAAATAAGATTCGTAAGTGCTTTTAATAATTCATTATATACGATAAATATTACTATAAGTTATTGAGTGATCGAGTGGCGCAGCGGATTAGTCGCGGAACTTCAGGTTAATTAAGTTAGTTTAAGTTAAACAAGCACGAGCGGTCGCGTACGAATCACACGTTGGTCTTCCGAAAGTGAAAATTAATCCCCAGGGACGCGAGTTAATTTTTAACTCCGAAACACGGGGTTGGTTTTTAACTCCAAAAACGGGAGTTAATTTAACTCCACAAAACGGATTATTTTGAACCTTTTTTTTGGGCCCGAATTTTGGAGTTAAAATAACTCCCTGAAAATAACAGTATAGTTATTGTTAACCAGGAATTGGGGTTGATGTCTGTTAACCAGGATTCCCTGGTTAAATTAACCAGACTATGCTAGGTGGTATATTGACCCGGCACCTGGTTAAAATTCAACCCTATTCTGGTTGAATTTAACCAGAGTCTTTTTAGAGTGTGATAACGATGATACTGATAACGATGATACTGTTGGAAAAGTTGTTTATTTCACAGTTTCAGTTTATTTCACAGTTCAAGACAAAATACGTCACTTTCCCACGCCACGCCTAACTTCATCTACTTCTGCTTTACATCATTATTTTTAATGTTCACTATTTTTATTTTTTATTTCGAGCCCCTTGCTGTTCCTGAATTTAACAAAATAAATATCAGTCTTACAAATTATTAAATTTATTGTTATTGTTTATATTGCAAATGAAATTTATTTTTAAAAACAATTTCATCTCACAAATAAATTCCATTTTGAAACAAATTTCCATTTTATTTTGACATTGAAAACAAAAATTATACTTAAATTAGAAGTAGAAATAAAAACGAATGGAAAAATATTACTGATAACGCTGGGCCACCATAGTGCTAATCTCGACCGGCATGAATTTTTTCCCGCGCAAATTTATTTTTCGCGTATTTATGCGAGGCGATTTTGTTGCCTTGGTACCAAAAGGAAATTGGCGGTAGAGAGAGATCGTTGGCAGTTGAAGGGGTTAGGTTAGGATTTATACGTCCGGAATTTGCAACGGTTTTTTGGTTGGTTAAATTTGGTGTTTAAATTTAAATTGACGCCAGCGCGAGAACCGCCTTTTCCGCGATGAAGCCGCCATGGCTGCCGACACTCGACATATTTAATTAAAAGAAGCAAAAATCAAAACAATATATTTAACCAGGTCCCAAGGACAGTGCAAAGTTTTATAGAATTATGTGTCATATTAAATAAAACAGTAGCATAATGCATGACACAAGTTTAATTTGCGACAACATGTTTAAGGGCCAACACATAAACATGGGCATACTCTACACTTGATAATAACAAGAGTCGATGATGACTTCGTAACAGGAGTAGAAATCAGAGACCCTATGCTCTCTGATCATTCATCCATTCACTGTAAGTTACGATTGAAGAAACCACCACCGAAACGAGCTGAAATTCAGTACCGGAAAGTACGATCGATTGATGTAAACAGGTTTAAAGATGACCTTAGGAAGTCAGATTTATTATTGAATGACCACTCTGAACTGCCCGCTTTAATTAACGAGTATGAGAAGACCACAGAAGATATACTAAACTTTCATGCACCAGTCAAAAAGCGTATGATTACATTACGGCCATCGTCAGCGTGGTACAATGACAGTATCAACGAGGCAAAGAAAAAACGTAGAAGGCTCGAGCGTCGCTGGCGTACTTCTAGACTGTACATAGACAGACAACTGTACGCTGAACAATGTAAAGTCGTGAGTAATATGATAAAAGAGGCTAAGACAACATACTATTCTTCTATTATTTCAGAAAATACGTTTAATCAGAAAGTGCTTTTTACTACTGTGGATAAACTATTACACCGCAAACCTGAAAGGCGTTACCCAACAACCGCTTCGGTTAGTGAACTTGCTAATAAGTTTGTGGATTTTTTCCATGACAAAATAGTTACTATAAGAAATGAACTATCTGCAGAACCCTCATCTATTACTGCACCGGATTTAGAGGTACAAACATGCCAGGATGAACTTACATGTTTTCAAGCTATGACAAGCAGCCAAGTTGACAACCTAATTAATATGACTACTTTAAAATCTTGCGAATTGGACCCCATACCAGCCTCTGTATTGAAAGCATGCAAATAAATCCTTTTACCAGTTCTCACTAAAATAGTAAATTTGTCGCTACAAACTGCAAATATGCCTGCACAGTTAAAAGAAGCTATGATCAAACCAAGACTGAAAAAGCCTTCCCTTGACTTCGAAGTATATCCAAATTTTAGGCCTATCTCCAACTTAAAGTTTGTCTCCAAGGTAATGGAAAAAGCTGTTGCTCATCAACTGAATGTTTACCTTGGAGATAACAACCTGGATGAACCATTTCAATCCGCTTACAAACGTTTACATAGCACCGAGACAGCTCTTGTTAAAGTGCAAAATGATATTCTTACCGCAATTGACAACCAGAATTTCGTCGTGTTAATGTTATTTGATATGAGTGCAGCATTTGACACGGTTGATCATGAATTACTTTTAGCAAGACTGTCTAATAGTTTTGGCATAAAGGGCCAAGCATTGCAATGGTTTCAGTCCTATCTTCAAGATCGCAGTCAGTTTGTCGTTATTGATGGATTCAAGTCTAACACTAAAGAGCTAAAGTGTGGAGTTCCTCAGGGGTCTGTACTTGGCCCGATATTGTATCTACTATACACCGCACCGCTCGGAGACATCATCAGGAGCCATGGGCTTGCCTACCATCTATACGCGGATGATATTCAACTCTATTTTTCATTTAAACCCACGCAAACCGAACAACATGTGTCTATAACGCGTATTGAAGCTTGTGTTAGCGAAATCGACTCATGGATGGTACGCAATAAACTGCAACTAAATCGTGACAAGACCGAGCTCCTTGTACTATGCGCTAAACACCGTCCACTTCCATCAATAGACCATGTCCAAGTTTCCAGAGAACGCATACCGCCGTCTTCTTCTGCAAAGAATATTGGTGTTACTTTTGATCAGCATATGTCCCTTGAACAGCATGTAGCCAATATATGCAAAATCTCTTTTTATCATTTACGTAATATAGCTAAAATTAGGAACTGTCTGTCGCAATCAGATACAGAAATTTTAATCCATGCTCTCATTTCCACTAAACTTGATAGCTGTAATTCACTATTATATGGACTTCCGCAATTCTTACTTGATCGGTTACAAAATGTACAGAACTCAGCAGCTCGCCTTATAACACGTAGCAGCAAGTTCGACCATATAACACCGCTTTTCCAACTACTACACTGGCTACCAGTAAGACAACGTATAGTATTTAAAATTCTACTTCTTACATATAAAGCTTTAAATGGACTTGCGCCAGGATACATTAGGGACATGCTACACCCGTAAAACCTATTAGACAACTGCGTTCATCTGCCCGAGAATTGCTAACAGTTCCACCCACAAGACTATCAAGCTATGGTGAACGAGCTTTCCGCATGTAGCACCAAAATTGTGGAACTCGCTCCCAGATGCAACTCGTCGCTGTACCACTGTAACTAGTTTTAAGACAAATATCAAAATTATCTTTTTAATCAAGCTTATAATTAGTTTAGGTTTTTATCTTATATATATATATATTTTACATAATATGTATATATGTAATAGTTTTTAGTTTACGATTTTGGTATTTCATAGAATTGTAAAGCGCCATTGGGCTAAATGGAAATGACGCTATATAAATGTTACACATTATTATTATTATTATTATTAATGCTGTGCAGGATTTTAGATTGCTTGCTTATAAAGCTACATTATTATTAATAGTTAATATACTGTTTGTTAGAAAACAATTCTTGATCTTTATTATTGTAATCACAAGGTTGATAAAGATGATAAGTTGGACAAAAATTATGGCAATTACTATGTTTATGGATAACATTTCACTGGCTAATGCCCTGTGATTATCGGGAACAAACACAAAATCCTAATAAGAGAGCTATTGGCTCAAAACGATGAAAATAAATTAAATAAACGATGATGAACAATAAACATTATTTTTAGTATCCAGACAAGAAAGAAACAATAGAAAATAATGCTAGTCCGGTGCTTTGACACTGATTTTCAAGAAATACAACATTGATTTCATATAATAATAAAAAGTGCCATATAATGGACGTCTTAATCACCTCGACTGTTCGGTCTTTACAATAAAATACCAAACCTTTGTCGCTAGTGCTTGGGCACTACCGCAAGATCTTGGTTACCATAAAGACCTCACTCTTGGTCATTAAATAGTTATTATTATATGGCACGTTACTTCCGGTTAAATTGCATGCTCTGATTGGCTGAGACACGTCACGTGCCGGTCCGTTATTTCCCGATAATGGACCGGTCCAGATTACGGATTTTGTCAACCATTTTCTTTACAAAGGAACAAGCCGAACAACGATAGGAAATTTTGAAAAGCAGCACAAATTGAACAAATTTAGTAAATTAAGTAATAAATCATGTACAGTATGAATCGGACGATGAACAATCTAAAAGAGAGTCTTAGTATCATGAAAACAATAGAAGAACAAGAACAAGATTGAAAATCACGATTCTGTCATTCAAAATGTACAGTGTAAGTATGTTGATTGTTGTTTAAAAAAGCCATGCCATATAATTAACCTCTTATTAACCTCGACTGCTTGGTTATTACGGGAACAATATCAGACCCCTGTCTTTTATGTACTAACCTCGAACTATGGGCTCGGTCCGTACTGTCAAGACCTTGGTCTGATATTTTCCCGTAATGACCGCGCTCTAGGTTAATAAGAAGTTATTATTAAAATTATTTTATGTGTCAAAAATCCCATCCCTCAATCTTTTAAAAAAATCAAATTCCCCTGTCTCAGAAAAGTCAATCAGTCAATAACCTGTCAGTGTCCCCACCCTGAGTTAACATTGATAGGTACATCACAAAATTTCTCTAGTGTAGGAATGTGGGCTAATATAATTATTCAGGCAGTTTCAAATGCTGTTTATTTGACAATTCATATTATGGGAATAGCACCAAATTTCTCCGAAGCCAATAAATGGCCAAATGTCTTTATTGGGCATATACAGCAGAGGAAATTTTACATTATGTTTCAACAACAGGAATAAATCAATCTAACAGTGCTTTAAGGTAGCAAGATCCCTCTGAATACATTTTTAATACCATACAATATAACAATTAACCCTTACAACCCTTACAATATGTTTGATAGAACATATGACAAATAATATTTCCACACAAAAAGTTTGCATGAATTATGCTAATTAGCTGACGAAATGGCCGCCGATTGGTCAAAATCGGGATATACTTCAAACAAATTTGCCATTTTCCAAACACTATTTCTCCCTCATTTTCCCATATATTTCAATAAAATTTTCACCACAGCCTCCTAACAGGAATATCTAGGGAATGGTGGTAGGAATTTTGAATCTGATGCATACTTGTTGAATTATCTGACATAATTAATATAATTTAGGTGGTGGAAATTGAAAAAAAAAAGAAAAAAGCATGTCAGAAAATAGCTGAAAGTTTATATTGAAAATGCTACCACCAGAATATGCCTTAGTATACAAGCTATAAACTCAGAAACTTTCAGGACCTTATCTCTAAAACTGCCTGAGAAATCTTGTTTGAAATATATCCCGATTTTGACCAATCGGCGGCCATTTCGTCAGCTAATTAGCATAATTTATGCAAACTTTTTGTGTGGAAATATTATTTGTCATATGTTCTATCAAATGGTTGTAAGGGTTAATTGTTATATTGTATGGCATTTAAAATGTATTCAGAGGGATCTTGCTACCTTAATATGGTAAATTGTTTGCTACTCAAGCTTTTAACGCAACTCAGAAAATGTTTCTGAGCCCCAAACGGGAATCGAACCCGCAACCTTCATGCCCAAAACATATCTACATGTATTTCTATTAAGCCTAAGAATATACAATAAAAATTTCAAAATATTAATCAAATGCTGATAAAATTAACACGAAGTAAATAGCGAAACTACAGAACGTAAATAATACGCTTTACAAAAGTGCTGGTGTCTAATTTCTAACAAAATAATCTCGCAGGTTATTCTGTGTCTATTGTGTTTCATTAGGCATTATATTAAACAGAGACTCGGAAGACAAAATGCTGCGCTTTATAATACCTGATAGTTCATGACTGATGACAACGTGACAGAAATATCCTGAATGTCAGACTTTTATTTTATATCCAGGCTCGTCTTCCCCTAACAGACAACGAATCCTTTCTCCTACACATATTTAATACTATAAATCCACAAAATCCCTGTTTCCAGAAGAAATATTATCACTCGCTCCACATGCGTCTAAATACAGGAATCGCACATCCACTTTATAGTAGATTACACCAAGTCCTCAATATACGTTGTAGTGATTTATAGCTGTGTTTATAGGTTATAGTTACTTTATAACGTTTCTGTGAGATTTTAGCAATTACAGTTAGTATATTAGTATTTTTTATTTTATTTATTTTATTTACAATCTTTGTCACAAGTGACAGGTTAGTCCCACAGAGCTTTTGCTCCATTACGGGTAACCGTAACATGACAAATACAATAAGAATTTACAAATTACTGACAACACAGTTTTACAGAAAGACTAGACAAGGGACGACATGAATGACATTTTACACAGACCGTTTTAAATGATTGTGGGACATCAATGTCATAGATTGTTTCTACAAGGTTCTGGTAATAGATTAGTAGATTATGTTTAAACTGTCCGATAGAGATGGTTGATTGGCGTAAATTTGATTGGATTTAATAAGTTTATCAGTATTAGGGTTATTTTTGAGGTTTTCTGTACTTAAATAGGTTTACGAAACGAAACAACAATTTTCGTAACGAGGTGGATAATAATAACCGAACCCAAAACAACAAAGATCCTAACCCTAACCCCCCGCCTAACAAGTTTTCTAACCCTAACCCCCCGCCTAACGAGTTTTTTAACCCTAACCCCCCCCCCCCCCCCCTAACTAGCTTCAAAACACGTTTTGCAAACCTATTTCGTTTTCAAAATACCATATAAGGTACTTAAACCTAATACTAATATATTGAGGACTTGGTGTAATCTACTATAAAGTGGATGTGCGATTCCTGTATTTAGACGCATGTCTCGCACCTTGGCCGGCCATGTTGTTTATGAATTTCAGCTTGCGCGTGCGCAGAGGCCGCAGTAGCATGTTAACATAAAAACCCGGGGACATATGAAATATTCAAGATATCGAAATCCAACTGCATTACAACTTGATACACGTAGAAAACCCATTGATAACTCACTTAACGGTCTGCCCTCATTATCCAGGAACTTCAGATTCACTTTTCCACTCACAAATTAAATTAAAAAACAAAGTAAATTAAAGTACCAAAATACTACGAAACCCCCCGGAGTTAACACTATTCGTCACTGACTATCGTGTGAATTTTCGCCACTCATCACAATACTGCAAAGTTTAAAAAACTTTGCACTAAAAACGAAAAGTTTCGGGAATTGTTTGTTTACGTCCACGACACCAAGACGTTCGAAGCGTATTTAGTTTTAAAAGATTTAATCAACTATAAGTCATAGTATATAAAAGCTCTCTCTTTCTCGCTCGCTCGTAAAATCTCCCAGTCGCTTTTCAGTTTCCGGTGGCCTGTTCTTACGTCACCACCACCGGCGCTGAGACCCTACGGGCTCGCTCATCCTAAACTATTATACATACTTTAACACACTCTCCCCCTATTTGACGTTCGCTATAAAGTCAAATATAATGTCATGGTATAGAAATAATATAAACTGTTCAATGTTAGACACTATTACGAAATGTAAATCTGTTCAAACGTTCAGCTAGTGTTCAAACTTAACTATAATGTTCTTCCTCCTCTCTGTCAGCAATGAGTCGAATGTTCTCTCTTGCAACCGTTGCTGCGCGTCTTCTTGGTCTAAATTCGCGCGCTGTGGCATTCAAGTCGTTGTCCTGCTTTTCTCGATCACACGATAATTCCATAGGATAGAGATGCTGTATGGTCTGTTCCAGGAACGACTTACCAGCTCTCAGTCGAACTGCTCGCATGATACCATCTCTGCCTTCGATCAATCTGTCGACAACTCCAATTTTCAATTTTCCACGATTACGCTCGTCTCCTTTAATAAGAACGACGTCTCCGGGTTTGACACTCATCTCTTTGGCTTGGTTCTTCATGTTATGTCGCTCTCTCAAGGCTTTTAGATACTCGGATGACCATCTAGACCACCAGGCATCCTTACATCTCTGCAAGTACTTCGCCCTCTTTCTCAAGTCAGCGTTGTCGTCGTCAAGATCTGCTCTCTCTGGAATCAAGTTAGGACGTCCGACCATCAAGGCGTGTGGTGTCAGGAATGGCATTTGGATATCATCTACGTAACTCAGTGGTCGGTTGTTTAAAGTTGTTTCAATATCCAAGAGTACTTCTTCCAACTCGTTCCAGCTTAGGTTAGCTTTCCCAGTGGTCTTATATAACGCTTGCTTCACCAACCCGACCATTCTTTCGAATTGGTCCCCCACCAAGGGGCCCGGCTTAGATTGAATTGCCAGACTATCTTCTGCTTTCCTAGCCAATCGTGAAACTGTTCGTCTTTCATAGTTTTCCGTAGCCACTTGGCAGCTGCGACAAAGGTCTTGCCATTGTCCGAGTAGATCCGATCAGGCCGACCCCGTCTTGCGATGAGTCGCTTTAGACTTCGGATGCATTCCTCTGCCGTTAATTCGGCAGCAACTCTAAATAAAGCCCTCTCGTTAGACTCCACGCATAAAGCAATTAAGATGTACGATTTCTTCTCTTGGCCTTTCTTCCCACGATATGTTATTGGACCGGCGTAATCAACACCCGCGACTTGGAATGGCCACGACCCTTCTGTTCTATTTCGTGGAAGGTTCCCAGTAGGTGGTTGAGCGAAGGCGGTTGCTTGATGTCGTTTGCAGCCGTAGTAACTCTTTATTACACGTTTCACGAGGCTTCGCAGACGTGGGATCCAGTAATCCTTTCTGATTTCCGTCATTGTGAGTCCGACTCCCCCATGCAGAGTTCGCTTGTGGGCGTCCATCACGAGTTTTTCGGTAAACGTTAACTTATCAGGCAAGTATATCGGGTAATCACCCTGTATTCGACCACGGCATTCGAACATACCACGGTCATTCCTCTGTAGATTGAGTCGTGGTTGATCATCCTGGAATTCTCTTGTTCCTTGACATCTCTCTTGTACTTTCTTTATCCAAAGGTCGACTTGAACGCTAGTTTCCCCTGTCGTTAGAGGACCTTTGTTTCGCTCTGAACGCTTCATCTTGCAGTTGTTGATGAACCTTGATACCCACGCTTTTATTCGTATAGCTTTCCAATATTGATACTTCTGCATCATCTCATCCAGTTTGTCTTCTTGTTGGACTGCTACTGCCAATACTTCACACACGATCTTGGCTTCCGATTCGCTTTCTGGCGTTGGACTGATGACAATATTCTGAGGCCAACTCTCTGGTTGCTGCAACCACGCAGGTCCATTCCACCAAAGTTCCGATAATTGCTGTGTTGATCCACCACGACTTCCTACTGTACGTCTGCGGGGTTTTCGGCTGTAGGGACATGTCTCCACTGGATGTACTGCTTTTCCTGGATCTTCCTTACTCTGTTCCCGACGAACTGCTTGTATTCCCCGTTGCCTTCGATCCAGTGAAGAGCCACCATACTGTCCAACCAACAATATGTGTCTCGAATGGGAAGGTGCTGTAGTGCTTCTCGAATGTTGTGCAGAAGATTGACCGACATGTGTCCTGCCACCAGCTCTAGTCTGGGTATTGTCAACCCTTTCTTGGATAGACGTGATCTTGATGTTATCAGTCCTTGGTTAGTGCACGATGACTGGTAGACCACGGCATACGCAGCTGTGGAAACTCCTTTCCCGCTCGCATCTCCGAATGCGTGCAGGTCAATTGCTTTGATCTCCTCACGACATGCTGTTACGCTCCTTGGCGTTTCGACTTTTAAAGGCAGATTCCGTTCCCATTGGATCCACTTTGCTCTCAAGTTGCTTGGAAGTGGTTTATCCCAGCCGATGCGAAGGTCACATGCTTCTCTCTATAACAATTTTCCTGCTAGTGTCACCGGTGACACCAAGCCCAGCGGGTCATAACACTTTGCGATCTTTCCAAGGATACCTCGTTTTGTTGGTTCGGCGGCTTGTGCAGGAAACGTCACTCCAATCGTATCTTTAGTCTTGTCCCACGTCAATCCCAGCAATCTCGTTTCATCTTTCTTGACACCGAGTTGTTCTTTCGCGTAGCTTTGTTCGGGGTAGCTTGTCGACGGTTGGTTGTCCATCTCGAGGGTCGGTTCATTTGAGTGCCACTTGTGTAGCTCGAAGCATGCTTCAGCGAAGATTGATATTGCAGACTCTTTCAGATGCTTTGCGTTGCTCGTCGTTTCTCCACCGCCAATCAGGTCATCTACGTACAGGCTTCATTTAACTTCTTTCACTACGTCTGGATACTTAGGTCTTGGATGGTGTCGTTGTATTTGCTCATCAGTCCTGGTTGTTTCTGCAGTTTCTTTACCAGATTTCCATGTCGTCTCACGCTGCCTTGTTCGTTGTTTGGCAAAGGTGGATGATTTGCCTTCCATGGAAGTCCTGTTTCGTACCAGCCTTCGGGGTTCCTAATTTGAACTCTTCATACACGCTTTCCTGGTCCCCCGCTGGTCGGTCTTCTAGTCCCAGGACGTCCAATCTACTCAATGATTCGTAATCAGAAGTGCCAGAAGCATATTCGACAGGTCAGCTGCTTCCTCTCCTGGAGACATTACTGTCCATCCAAGGCGTGTTAATTCGTGCTAATTCTTTGTCGCTTTTCCGGTCGTCCGATTTGACTGGATTCCTTTCGGTCCACTTGCGCAATGCCTCAATCAACTTCGGAAATTCCCACTCCTGCCAGTCATCATCCGTACGTACCAGGTCTCCCCGTATTCCATCAAGCTTGTCCAGAGTACTTCTCGCATAGCCATTCACTTCTTTTATCTTCCCTAATGTTTCTAGCGACTGTACACTATTTACCAACTTCTCATAAAAATCGTGGATCTTTGCTGGGTTAGATCCAGATACGGCTTTTGGGACATGATATTGTTCACGTACGCATTAACGATTTCACTCGACTTACCAAATTTTGTCTTCAGAATGTTCTTCGCCCTTTCGTATCCTTCGGAAGTGAACGGCAGGCCCTCGACGCTCGATCGGATTTTCGGTTCTAACAACTATTTGAGATACGAAAACTTGGTTACTTGAGAAATTTCGGTTTTATCAATCTCCGTTTCGTATTGACTCCAGAACCGGAGCCAATCTGTATGAGTTAGTTTCGAGTTTCCCTTGCGTTCTTGTTTAGATCGATCTCCGTTAAATCTTCATCTCATATTTCAGTTTTTGTTGTAGCTTTTCTTCTTCAAAGAGCATTTCTTCTTGAAAGCGTTGTCTCCTTATTTTGGTAGCTAGGTCTTCTTCTTCTTCTTTCTTTTGGTACGTTTTGAGTTGTTTGGCGTGTTTGATTGCTCCGTCTAGATCGTGCATTGTTTCTTCTACGCCGGTCATATATGTTTCGATCGTCTGATTATGTTTACGTATATCTTCTTGTTCGTCGCCCTTTTCGATTCTTGCTTCGGTTAATTTCACTTTAAGCGCGTAGACTTCTTCTCCTTTGGTTTGTAGTACATTACGCAGTCTCTATCGAAAGCAGATGGTTTTTCTTCAAGGTTTCAGGTACTTCTTCTTGCGTGAAGCTCAACATCTTCATCTTTCTCTCAAGTGTTTTTAGGCCTTCGAACGTCTCCATCACGTTTAGATTCTGTTTGTTCGCCGGAGATCCCGTCGGACGTGCCACTTACATGTATGTCGGGAATTGTTTGTTTACGTCCACGACACCAAGACGTTCGAAGCGTATTTAGTTTTAAAATATTTAATCAACTATAAGTCACAGTATATAAATTATAAAAGCTCTCTCTTTCTCGCTCGCTCGTCAAATCTCCCAGTCAAATCTGACATGTTACTTTCCGCTGCCACCAATGTAGAATAATCAACTTTATTGTAAATAGTAAGTATATAGAACTTAAAGCTATAGACAGTGTTAGATTCACAGTTCCGTATAACAACTGACTTAACTGTCAACGAGCTCGCGTCAGATATCGCGTGAGCAACTGCGACATACAAACTTGTATATAACATGACACAGTCCTTCAAACTAGTACATAATCTATCTTACAATACCATCAAAATCTGTTAAAAGCTTTCAAAAAGATCTGTTAAAGCTTTCGAAAGAAAATCATCTACAGTCGCCATTTTTAAATGTTTATATCCTGACAGGAAACCCTGTTAAGTTAGCCAATCAGAATTTAGCGTCTTCTGGTGGACACATGGGTCTTTCGTGCAGGCGTTTCATCCGTCCTCGCCCCAGTCCCCGGCCCCCTCCCCAACCCCTAAACGCCTGCTTCGCAGGCTCGGCGGAGAACGAAGATGGAAACCGATTCAATCGAGCTCTCTCCATAATAAATGAACTTAATGAAGCCGTTACGATGTTAACTAGGTCCCAAGGACAGTGCGGAGTTTTATAGAATTATGAATCATATTAGTTTTAGATCATAATATCGGAATTGATAATGAGGCTAGATAAACCTGCATATAAAGAGAAAATTACGGAGGTAAATAACATTTTATTAAATTATTGTGAACAAAATGACTGGGGTTTTATTGCCCACAAAAATATTGACTCAAAACATTTAAATATGTATGGTGTTCATTTAAACAGAAGCGGAACAGCAGCACTGGCTAGAGATATCTTGACATATCTTAACTCAGAAAATGAACAATATTGAAATTCTATTGCCCTTGAGAATAGCCAATTCAACACAAATAATGTTGGTCATGATAATTTGAATACTAGAAAACAAATAGATGCAGAAATAACTAAACAGAGTAATCAAACAAAATCAGCCGCATCAAGACATAAAAACACAACAAAGGGATTTACAATAGCCCATTTAAATATTAGAAGTTTAATAAAAAATATTGAACAGTTCAGAATATATCATCAACACTGTCGTTTTGATGTTATATGTTTAAATGAAACTATGTTAGATAATTCTGTGCCAGATCATGAAGTTAAAATAAATGGATATGAAATTATCCGTAAGGATAGAAATAGACATGGTGGTGGTGTAGCTATGTATATCAGAGATTCAATTAACTATAAACATAGGTCTGATCTAGATCATGAAGGTCTAGAGATCATAACTGCTGAAATTTTTAAACCTAAAGCTAAGTCTTTCATTATAAACTCGTGGTATCGGCCACCAGCTACGACACTTGAGGTAATTGACAAATATGAAGAGTGTGTCAGAAAAATGGACTCTGAAAACAAAGAAATTGTCTTGATAGGAGACTTTAATTGTGATTGGATGCATTACAAAAGTAACAATATATCCCCTCAAACAAGAAAGCTTTTTGACCTGACAGAATTATTTCAATTTGAGCAACTAATAAAGGAACCCACAAGAGTAACTGAAATATCAAGTACCATGATTGACTTGGCTTTCAGCAACAGACCTGAGCTTATAGTTAGAACTAGCGTTGAGCATATTGGAATAAGTGACCATAGCCAAATTATTGTTACCAGAAAAATATCAATTCCAAGAAAAGAACCGAAAATTGTTAAAACTAGACAGTTTAAAAATTATAATGTAAATGCCTTTAGGGCAGACTTGGATGAGATTCTTCAGACACTATCAAGTGGGGAGATTGACCCAAATGCTCTATGGCGGGAGTGGAAAACAAAATTTTTATATGTAGCTGATATACACGCACCATCGGTAACTCGTAAGGTTAGAAGTGAGTATGCTCCTTGGCTTACAGATGCAATAAAAAAGTATATGTATCATAGAGATTTTTCGAAGAAAAAGGCCATAAAAACAGGGTCAACATATACACATCAAGCATTCAAAAGAGCAAGAAATGATTTAAACAAACTGATTAAAAATACCAAAGCGAATTACTATATGAATGCTCTTAACAAAAATATAAAAAATCCAAAGGAAATGTGGAAAACAATCAACAAATTGACAAATAAGAAATCTAAAACTACTCATGTAAATGAAGTAAGTGTCGATGGTCAAGTTATTACGGAATCTCGAGAAATTGCAGATACCTTCAATACATTTTTTAGTGAGATTGGTCCACAGTTAGCTGATAATTTACAAGAAAGTAGCACATTACCAAGTGATTATATTACCCCAAGCTGTTCTAAGTTTGAGATTCAAACCGTTACAACAGCAGAAGTATTTAAGTCCATTTCCGCAATCAAAGTTACTAAAGCATCAGGACAGGACGGGATCTCACCAAAAATGTTGAAGGAATCGGCCGACATTATAGCCTATACCCTGACCATTATCTTCAATCAATCAATATTGACCGGTACTTTTCCAGATGATCTAAAAGTCGCAATTATCGCACCTATATTTAAATCAGGGGACAAAACACAAACTACTAACTATAGGCCTATTTCTTTACTATCAGTTGTTGCAAAGTTATTTGAAGGGCTGATTTCAAATCAGCTTATTGTGTATCTGGAGGCCAATGACATACTCTCTCAGGAGCAAGCTGGGTTTAGAAAGAACTACTCCACACAAACTTCGCTCCTTGCTACCACGAATAATTGGTTAATTAATATGGACAAAGGATACTTAAATGGAGTGATCTTTCTGGACCTAAAAAAAGCTTTTGACTGTGTAAACCATGAAATTTTAATTAGAGAAATGGCTCTGTATGGCTTCAGTGAACACACGCTGGATTGGTTTACATCATACCTTTCTAATAGAATCCAAATTTGCAAAGTCGAACAAGTCTTATCAAAACAAGAAATTATCAAATGTGGAGTTCCACAAGGCTCCACTTTAGGGCCTTTGTTATTCTTAATATATATTAATGATTTGCCAAATTGTCTTCTGCAATCTACCGCCAGTATGTTCGCTGATGATACAAACGTAACGACAAAAGGAAAGTCAGCTGTTGAAATTGAAAATATATTAAATATAGATTTAGATAAGATTCATCAATGGTTGTTAGCAAATAAATTAACCTTAAATAAGGAGAAAACTGAGTATATGATCATTGGCTCAAGACAAAGACTTGCAACTGTAGATAATGACCCAAATATAAAACTAGGGGAAACTCATATTAAAAGAGTAAGACAGATAAAGACATTGGGTATTATTGTCGATGAACAACTTTTATGGAAAGGCCATGTCAATAATGTTGTTACTAAAGCTTCAAAAGGAATCGGTATGCTTCGTCGCATGAAAAAGTTTGTTCCTAAACCAATTTTGATAAATGTGTACAATGCTATAGTTCTCCCACATTTTGACTATTGTAGTCTTGTTTGGGACAATTGTAGTATTTGTCTACAAGAAAAATTGCAAAAAATGCAAAATAGGGCAGCAAGAGTCATTACTGGAAGATCATATGATGTGCCATCAGCGAACGTGCTGGGGGAATTAGGCTGGAAATCGTTGGAAGACAGAAGGAAATATAATAAATTATTATTTATGCATAAAATAAAACACAACACACTTCCAAATTGCATGACCAGCATGTTTAGTGTTAACAACAATTCAATATATAGTCTACGCAGTAATAACACTGACTACGCCTTACAAAAACCCAATACAAATTTTATGAAGAAAAGTATTGCTTATTCTGGTGCTAGTCTGTGGAATAATCTACCAAAAGATACTAAAAGAAATAAATGCTCACTAAAGCAGTTCAAGGCTATTCTCTCGGGCAACTAAGTCTAAGTATTCGGTTAATGGTTTTGTAGTTTTAAATAGATTTTAGTTAAGATTATGTATATTTGTTTATTTTTTGTCTGTTGTATATTATTTATATAATTTATTGTATATCCTGTAATTTTTAATTAATGTATTATTGGTATAAACGGCCCCTTGGAAACCAGATGCCTACGCGCTCTGAAGGGCTACCGTTTTTAAATAAGTTTAAATACAAATACAAATACAAAAATATTAAATAAAACACTAGTAGCATAACGCATGACACAAGTTTAATGCCGTGCAGGATTTTAGATTGCTTGCTTATAAAGCTACAGTATTATTAATAGTAATATACTATCAGTTAGAAAAACAATTCTTGATCTTTATTATTTTAATCACAAGGTTGATAAAGGTGATAAGTTCGACAGTGGCAACTATGTCTATGGATAAAATTTCACTGGCTAATGCCCTATGATTATTGGGAACAAACACAAAATCCTAATAAGAGAGTTATTGCTGCAAAACGATGAAAATAAATTGAATGACGATGAACAATAAACATTATAAAAGTAAATTTTAATATCCAAACGAGAAAGAAACAACAGAAAATAATGCTAGTCCGGTGTTTTGCTCAAACAATATAATTTTTGTATATTACACAGAAATATTTTGACAAATTTTGAAATACTTAACGGAGATAGTTGTACTACAGTACTGCCTAGAATTAACCTAACAGAAACCGCGGTTAACCGGGGTTCATCCGCGGATCATCCACGGATCATCCGCGGTTCAACCTGGGTTCATCTCCGGTTCAACCGAAGTCGATCCTCCGTCGATCCGCGGTCGAACCTCGGTCGGTCCGCGGTTCAACCTCGCGTAACCTAACCGCAATATTAACCGCAATCGCATTTCGGAATATGTCGTTTATTTCCGAAGTTTGGCGTCGTTTGACACATGGTTTAAGTTCTGTTGCAGTTCGAAGAAATGGGAAAGTTGTCAAAATAATGAAATATGCTAAGTTACGGCAGCGATGTAGAATATTACTTATTTCAGAATATAATATCGTTTGCTATGAATTTGATAATATCGTTTGCGAGAACTTGTGGCAACTTAAAATAAATACTTGTGCATTATCACAGGGAGCCGTAACGTGAAGCGAGTTTAACAGCGAACTAGCGAGTTTATTAGTGAAGCGAGTTTATTAGTGAAGCGAGTTTAACAGTAAAGCGGGTTTGTTTGGTATTTTTACACAAGAATTGTATTAAATCGCTATTAAAATGTTCTTACTTGTTAATTTTGTCGACAATCGGGACAAATTACAGACAACCAGACCAGAAAGGCAATAAGTCAGTGTTTACATCAATTCGGAAGGCCGTTGACTGTGCGTCTCGCGGTAGTGATTTCGGTAGTGATTTGTTTTGACGTCTAATGTAGTTGTTAGGTAAAATCTTAGCTTGAAAATCGGCTACATGATAGATTAAAGGTTAATGTTCACAGTCGTTTTGAAAATTTTGTAATTGAAAGCTGTGGTAACTTATATATTGGAAACATTTTTAGTGGAGACCTTTCGTATCATCTGTGCCCCGACTTGAGTCGACCACCGGAAGTTAATTAGTCAAACATATCATCTGTCAATCTTTTACACAAAATATATAATCTAGAGGCCGTTTACACGAGCCAAACCCGGGTCGACCCGTCTAATAATAATAAACTAATAATAATAATAAACTCCTGTTAGCGTTTACACGACAGCCGGGTCGACCGGGTTAATATATTCATGTAAACACGGGTTGACTTGACCCTGGGCTCGTGTAAAGTGTCGGCAATACGATACCCGGGTAAGTTTCCATTTTTCCGCGCCAAGCCGCAAGCATGGCAAGTTCGAGCGATCGTAAGGAGAAAAACTCCTCAATGGCAATGGCAGTGACTAGTGGTCATAGACTGCACCAGCGCTCGGATATATATTAATAACAAATAAACCCGCTTTATTGTTAAACTCGCTTCACTAATAGACGTTACGGCTCCCTGTGGCATCACGTTACCTGCCTGGTTCGTCACTCAATCGCTATTCAATCCAATAAAAACAGTCCGACGAGTGCGAGCAACAAGTTAATACTACCGTAGACTTGCAATCTGCAATTTAGCGAAAAAACTGCCTTGCTATAGTTTAACGCTTGATGATTTTGTCGTCTTATATGACATGTTGGCATATTGAATCAATATGATTTGTCGATTTATGCCCACAGGCAGTGAAAGGTAGCGAGACTCATATACATACTCCAATTTAAAAGCTCTTGTTATATGACTGTGTTTCTGGAGCATTCTAACTCGCACAATTAATTCAACAAACAAGTAATTTACGCCGGAAATACGCGCGCCGATGTACGTTGCTAAAAATATTAACAGTTCACCACCTTTTCACTTTGACTAGACCCGTTTTTTCAGTCGTATTATTTAAATTTTATAAGGTCATACTCTGATGGACTCCTAGGCTCGAAACGTTAGTATTTCGTGACTTAAAATCGTGGCAGTTTACCACCTTTTCACTTTGCAATTTGTCATTTACACTCGTTCTTAATAACGACGCACAGCCATACATGTGGTTGAAGTAAGAATCAATATCATACAATAAAGAATGTAGTTTGACCAACTCAGACAAAACACTCTTACAATAATGTATAAATCACCGTTTGCCGACACAATAGCGTCCAGAATACTCATTCAATAGATCTAATTTCATTTGCTTTCGGATTCTTACGATCGGACTTACTTTCGCCAATACTCTTGCGGTTGCGGTCGAATGTGTCGACCGCAACATCACCGCAACATCACCGCAACCGAACCGCAACCGAACCGCAAACGAACCGCAACCGAACCGCAATCTAACTGCAACCGAACCGCAAACGGAACCGCAACCGCAGTGTTAGGTTAATTCTAGGCAGTACTGTATATACCATTGGAAAGCCCTTAAACAACCACAATTGTGGTGTAAATATTGAAGTAGGATATAAATATATAAAATATATAAATATATAAATATTGTGTAATATATTTTTGAATGTTTAGAATTTTCAAAAGATATAATTTTGACACATCATTTGATGAAGTTGGATTTAAATCCATTCAGTTCAAAATATATACCATTTGTGCTTTATAATACTGCAGAATAGAAAGTGTTAGTACAAACTTTGAGATTGCATGTACAGTATGTTTAGTATATTATTACTAGAAATACGTTCCGCAATAACCCCTCGCCCGCCTTTTCTACCCCCCCCCCCACCCTAGAGATATTTTTCTCCACCCATGGTCCCAGGGCCAAGACGACGAAGCGGCCGCCTGACTGCCGTCGAGCCGACTAATTTACAAGTACATAAACCCTTTTTAGGAAGGGTATGCACGTTCTCCTAATATAATAAACACGTATGTTATGTATTTAGCCCTATTTATTTTATTTCATCTCGTCTTACTCTGATGAAGGGCTCCGCTCGAAACGTCAGTATCTCGTCACTAAATTCTTGGCAGTTTACCACCTTTTCACTTTGCTATATATTCAAAACACTGTCTACGCAGCACTCTACTTTTTAAATATGCAACAAGGCTGTTTATGCAAGCTGGACAGGTGAGTTTCTTTGCCAATTTCGACACGATGAATCCGGCAATGTAAAACAGCACATTCGAAATTAATTCTATGTGGCTTCTTTCATCTAACTGCTCGACCATTAGACGTACTTGTGTGGAGTTGTTTGGCTCCTCTTCAAGAGACATATCGTTTGGTGGTGGGGAGCTGTGCTTCCTGGTGTGAAATATTGGGATGATAGCAGATGTGACGCTGTCAGTGAAAACTGAACAGTTTCCATTTATTGAAGCTGTCACAGCATTTCTTAGCAGCATCTTAGAGCATATTTCAGTTGCAAGCTGTTTGGGTTGTTGTTCCAGCCTCCTCTTGATCGTATACACGAAAATAACAATTCAATATGGTCTTGCGAGTATTTGTATGTTAACAAGTACTTGAACGGATAAGCTTGATAACATTTTATTTGCCATCTCTATCGTTGATTTTATGGTTGTAACGAAGCCAATGATGAACGTCTTCCGTCGATGTGTTGAGAGAAATTGGGGGGTATCTGTATCTGTTTCCAATGTTAATAGACTTATAAACTCCACTGTGGTTGCTTGTATCCTTTCCCGAATGGATTTCGAGAGTTTAAAATGTCGAAAACTCGATCAATTGTTCTTGTAAAGTTTACTGTACCTTTGGTGTTTTGAAATCCAGGTAGTTTCATTGACACATCCAGAAATTCGATGGCATCTGCCACTGAAGAACTAATGGTTTGTGCTGCCAACTTGACATTCATTTTATGTTTCTGCTGCAGGTGTCGTGCAGATAACTTGTTTCCCAGTTTCAAGCCTTCTTCTTCTTGAACTTTAATCAAATTTTGGAAAAAGCTCCATTTCACCTTATCGCCATTATTACTCGTCTTAGTTTCGCCTCTGTTAGTATAGTATTATTATTTTTCTGCTTCCACAAATCTGCAAAATTGCGCAATAATATTTCCCATCAGGCTTTGCAAACCTTGAGGCTATAAAGCCGAGTCATGTGGCCGAGTTCTTCCTTTTCGACAGCTTTACCTTTGGTCGAGTTGTACTGTGCTGTTACTCTGTTGATAGATTTTGGAAGTGGCTAACTTAATCAGTGCATGATCAGCGATGTGTGGCTGATAACTGTCTTGAACGTGTATATGCTCATAACGCACCTACAGTAAAAGATGACGAGCAATTTCGAAACGGGTTGGTCCGCGATCTCAAAGAGCAACTTAAAAACTTCATTACAAACTCGAAAACAATCTTAATATGCCAAAAATCTTGCTTAAATGTGTCACTATGCTATTCAAAAAATGTGAACCTGAAGACTGTTGTAAATGATTGAGAGAAAATCAATGAACATTGACTGAAGAGACCCAAGAAATAAATGCTACCGTACATGGGAAAGCTTTGAATATATAGAGGTAACTTTAGTACTTGTAATTTGCTTTATCTTCGCCTGGATTGTTTAATAAAGTTAAGTTGTTTAATAAAGTTATTGAAAATAAACTTGATGTGATTCAACTCGTTCCACAGCTTATTATAATTTCATCAAGTGACGTGCATTTGTTATCGAATGTCTGTTCACAAATTTTGCCCAATAAGAATCCGAAAACCCCCCATGCAGTTATCTGTAAAAGTCACTGCTGACAACTCGGAGTCTTGTTGTCAATGAATCGCAGTCTGAAAAGCATTTACGAGACCTGTAAACCAGCAAACTAATGCAAAGATTCTCTCCCGGATAACTGATGAGAGAAACACAGATGAAAGATTAAACAAAGAACCGTGGACGAAACGTCAACATGACAACATATAGTCGTTGTAAGGCATGCAAGCGAATTGAAGCGAGTTCGGACTTTCGTTTTATTGGCAATGAATCGGTTGGAAAAGTTTACCGATACCTGTAAACCCGCAAACCATTGCAAAGATTCTCTCCAAGATGAGAGATCAATCATGAAGACGGAATAGACAGCCGAAGGACAGGAAAATATTATAATATTATACTGTGTTGACATTTATCTTGTGAAACTGCGCAACAATTAATCATTATGAAATGTTGTGTTTTTGTCCGATTTAAATCAACTCTATATCGAAATGATCACTTGAATTATGGCGAATCGAACGCTGTAGGTTTCGTCTACTTAAAATATGAAGATCAGATGTTATATGAGAAAATGTGTAAGCGATTAAAGCGAGACTCGTCTTTAAAATCAATGGAAATGCTTCAAGATCTATTCGTCGTTTACCCGATGATTTACTGCTTTTATGTCCATTAAACCGATGTAATTTCGTAACAGATATGTTTCGTATACCTTGCCGTTGATTTTTATATAAATTTTGACACACAAAGACCTTCAATCGAACAGATATTAGAAAAAATAGCATTGCCAAGCATTGCCGTGTTTGGTGTTCGTTTACATTAAATTTCGTCTGCGCGTCGGGGGGCGGGGCTAGCCTGCGTGTAGACGCCTGATTTTTCTTCGTAACTTGCTTCTAAAAGTTTCCCACTTTAAACGAGTGCTGCACAGTGCCTGATTACAGAAATCAATGCGTTAAAAATTATCTTTTGTAATATAAGACAAGTGAGCGGGTTTTCTAATTCCAACTGTCACCAATGCATACCCATCTCCGCAGGCAATATGCGCGCCATGTCCCTAAAAGTAGCACAAGTTAACGCCGAGCGGGCGTCTTGTTGTCATTAAAAGATGAAAGGCTTGCTAATGCATTTCTGGCACGTTTCAGCATATGGCATGGATCAAGAATGGCATAGACATCATATTCTTTTGTTGGATTGCTTGAATTTGTTAATCATTGCTTCATAAGTTGTCCCAAATTCACAACCGAGCTGACGAAAAGTACTAAAGTTGACTGCTGTTCCATCAGCTGTGACAGACCATACCCGTAATCCTGATTCTGCTGCCATTTCAAGTGCCATTGTTACCAGTTGTGCCTGGATATTTGCTGAAATCTTGTCGCCAAGAAAGTAACCAATTGGACATTTCCAATGGCTTCGTGTTCCCACCAAAAGAAAGACCAGTGCTTCTGAAGCTAGCGTCTCCGGTTCTTCTGGGGTGACTCCTGGATCATAGTCAATGAATCCAGCGTATCGGTCTTTGTTTGGATCCCATATGGTTTGCTTCCTCATCGATATGACATCAATGATCAGGCAACAGTCACTTTTGTTTGGTGAGGTAATAACTTCACTGGCCAATGAATCAAATGCTTCTTTTAAGAAACCTGGTTCACAGTCTACAGAGCTTGACCACTTTCGAATTAATGAGGGATTTGGTAACGATATAATTGATCTCACATACTGGTATGCCTTGGGGGAGTAGAAGTACAGGGTTAGTGCAAATTCTTTTACATCATCTGTATACTGTCTTCCAAATGGAGAAACATTTGAATTTTGTTTTGTGTTTTCAAATATTGACAACTGAAGTTTGTCAAATGAAGTATGTAATTTGTCTGCTAGTTCTGTTTCTATAAGTAATTTTCTTTCCAAGTCATTAATCAATTCTGCCATATTCTCCAACTTCTTTTTGCATCTTCTTAGATTTTGCTGCAGATTTCTAATTTTTTGTTTTAATTTTTGTTCCAGTTTTTCTCGGTCCTGTTCATTGGAGGGTGTTGCCATTGGTTTCTATTTTTTAGAATAATTGTGGTCACAAAGAACCTTTGCAGCTGGTGACAATGAGTCATCATGACCAAGAGAATGCTTCAGTGGTATTCCAAGTCGTCTTCTACAATCCTATGTTGTGTTGTGAATATGTAGAGGAGGAGGAAATGTGAGGGACACTGATGGAACTGACTTGTTTTTAATCACATGTCTCAAAATGCTTGCTGCAGATTCGGCAACTTTTAGTTGCCTTCCATGTTTTTTTATTATCTTGTTTTCCCCTAACTGCACTCTCCCACTTCACAAGCAGTGCTGGGTTATTTAAAGGAAATCTACATTGATGATAATGGAAATCCATGATTTTTTTAAATTTTGATAGTTAAAATGTGTGTATTTTGACAATGTAATTATTTGATCATTAAATATGTGTAATTCTCACCTGTGAAATGCACCATTACTTTTGCCCTCTTTGAAAAACTCATTTTCTGTGTCTTGACTACCTTTCCTTGTGAACTTTGGCACCCAAATACTGCGCATATATATGGCATGTTTACTTAATTAAACTTTATGAATAAATTATCTTTATTTTAACTTTTCAAATAGTTTTTCGCAAAAAATTTATCATTCTGCTGACCAAAAAAGGACTGGGGAGGACATCCAAATTTCAGAAACATAACAAGTTGTAATTTTTCGCCGTAAATTGCACGTTTAAACACTATTTGTGTGTGGTGCCAGCCGCCAGGTTAAAAACGTAATGCATAGCTAGTTTTTTGGATCAACTTGATTAATCTCTGGTCGAAAAATATCAAATATTCAGAAAAGTGCCAAAAATGTATAGAAAACCTAAATGACCGCGCATTTATTGAACTCAAATTTCGCAATGTTTTGTCAAATATTTCGTTTTTCAGACGAGTTTAAGCAGTTATAAAACCATAACAAGAAACTTATCTATCTGTGGGATGTTATTAAGTTTTAATAATAAGTCTTTTCTAAATTAAAACACATACAAATTGGCGATTTTCTCGTCGGACCGGATCGGCCATTTTGCCTAACAAAGGGACTGGATGGAGTTCATGGCTGCCCCCATGGTTGGCTTCTAGTTCCAGGCCCTAGTTATCGTTCCAGTCTATATATATTTCAATGGTTTATACTAACTACCGTGTTGATTATTTAGTAAATCATCAATAGTGTGAGACAAGTAATTTATTTCTTCAGTGTAACAGAGTAGTATAGAGAGTGGGGCTACGAGCTCACCAATGTCAACCGTAATATAAACACCAAAACATCACCAAATTTGTGCCAAGTCACGACTCGACAAATTTGGCGATGTTTCGGTATTTACGTTTACGGTTAACATTGATAAGCTCGTAGCCCCACTCTCTATACTACTATGGCGATCGTTAATCAAGCTAGACACCCCTCCCACGTTTTCTACTCAATTGATGTCAAACACATGCGAGACTCACGAGACAATACCAAATTTAACGAAAATCGCGATTTTGCTTAATTTGGTGTCATTTCAGTCACATTTTTAAAAATAGAAAGTGTCGTCTCGAAATTTTCGCAAATAGAAAGTGTCGTTTCAACATTTTCACAAATTTGTCAAATCACATTTAGGAAAAATAGAAAGTGTCGTTTCAACATTTTCACAAATTTATGTCAAATCACATTTAGGAAAATAGTCGTTTCAACATTTTCACAAGTTTACGTTACATTTAAAAAATAATAGAAAGTGTCGTTTCAACATTTTCACAAATTTACGTCACATTTAAAAAATAGTCGTTTCAACATTTTCACAAATTTGTCAAATCACAGGAAAATAGCCGTTTCAACATTTTCACAAATTTGTCAAATCACATTTAAGAAAATAGTCGTTTCAACGCTTTTACAAATTTATGTGTCGTAAAAGTGTCTCACGCGTGATAAAATTGCCACCTGTTATGCAAATTAGATTATTGCCACCTGTTAATAATAGATTAGTCCGTTTGTTCACTATTTTCAGCGTTTGTCGCACTTCTAAAATGGTGATCGTATACATATTTCGACGTTGTGATTCCTCCCGACAACAAACCTAAGAAAGGTACGTATGGCGTCACAATCGCGACAATACTCTCAACGTCTTTCTTTAGTAGCGAGTCTTTTTGCAACTCGTCATTTAGTTCGTCAGGATTCTCAATAGCGTTCAACCCATCCAGTAAGCTAGCGAATTTGCTGATTAGCAAGTCGGTGAGAAAAGCGTTTGCGATTTCCATTCTCTTCAACTCATATTGGCGCCATATCTTATCGATAACCTTTGCGGACGCTTTTTTAATGTACGCTTCAGATTGGCTTACCACACCATCACCAGACAGTCTAATAAGTTCGGCTCTCCTAACGTCAATGTCGCCTTCCACAGTCGAGGTGCTAGCGGCTTGAGTATCCTCAACTAATTCCTCAATCGTGGGGTTTTCTTCACTTTTGCGTTTCACCATCACGCTATTACTTATACCCATATTTTATTGCGGAATAACAACTTCGTGACTGTATGGATAGCGCAGTGAGATTTCGAGTCTAGCGTACTTATTATTTTTTAATGCGGTCACAATCGCCGACGCTTCCTCTTTGCTAATGTTTCCAAGATAATCGTCAATAACAACCTTCATATCACTTCTGCTCGGACAGTAAAAGCAAATGAGCTTACTAATGTTTTCTCTATACGGTTTTGCGATCGACGTCAGTTGTTGTGTGATGACAATAACGCTCAACATAAAATGTCGCGCACTAAAAGCCAAGTTGACCAATTGACTAGTCCTATTCTTGACGTCCTGCCCACTCGCACAGTCGTCCAACACAATCAGAGTGTTAGTGCCTTTAAAAACATTTGTTACACACTTGAGAACAGCGTCGACACTGTCTTGTGCACAGTCTATCGCTAACACGTCAGGGTCGCGCACATATTTCCAATCTTGATACGCTTTATTCCACTCGAAAGTAGGGCAAATCAACACGATGTAGTCAAACTTACCGCGATACTCAGATTCCAGTGTGTTGAGTAAATAATGCGTCTTACCACAAGCTGTCATACCAACAATTAGCGCATTAAACGGAGTCTTCATTAAATTGCGTTTGATTTAATACTGGATTGATTGCAACCCATTGTTCATGAAGTTGACCAACCCATCACTTATCACAAACACCCTGCACGTGACATTTGCAGTCGTCGCTTTCTTTGTGATTTCAAGAAGCACGCCGGATTGTGTGTTCACAATTTTTTTACCAGTGGCGACGTTGTAATTATCTTGAACGCTCCTCAAGTCAATGACTAACGCAAAGCCATCTTTATAGAACTTCTGTATAGTCATGAACTGAGCGTGTTCTTCACCCAACCCAAACAACCGTTTCGCCTCTGCATAGAACTTCGACTTTGGGATGCCTTGTGAGTACACGCTATTTGGCACACCTTCAATTGTGACTCTAACACTCTCGATATTTGGGTAAAGAAACTCCTCGCTATCTGTTCGCACCTTATTCGTGAATAGCAACACAATTGCCTTCATGCTTTTTCTTGGTAGATTAACATTCTCGTTCACAATGGTCGTACCTTTGTCCCATTCAGTGGTTTTCATCAACGTAACGTGCTCATATGACAAACTACGACCACTTGCATAGCCCGACGTTATTTCGTCAGAGAGCTCCTGGTTATCGATCGTCTCATACTCAAGCTCGAGGTTCTCCAGAGTGTATCCACCTACAGTCTCATTGGATTGTGCCACCATGATGTCTGTGGCCTTTGGTAGTGTGATCACATACTGCAAGTTGTTATTCATGCTAAAAGGAGCGTACAACCCGTGGTCATTCATAATTTTACCAAGCTTAATCCGCTGTTTCGTTCCAATCACACTAAACATCAACGCGTCACTAACTTTAGCGACGTTCCCACTTGTCGCGCCACTGTCATCCTTAGAAATTAATTTTCTCAAGTTCTCAGAGCCGACACCATAGTCAACCATTTGGTCTCGCACAGTGACACTTTCCCAAAGGTCGCGATAAACACCAGTGTAACTTTCCCCACTATTGTCATACACAGTCTCCCCAGCTAGTCTCACAACAAGTTTCTCGCAAAGCAACTTACTCACATTGTTCAAGAACCAACTTTTGTCGTTCGCATTCTTAAAGTCGAACACTAAACCCATCGATCCAGGCACCAAACAGCTACTAACCTTGAGCTTCGGTACATCAATGTAAAGTTCCTCACCAGGACTGACTTTATTAGGGTTCAACGTGATCACATGCTGCGTTCTCACCCCTCTTATGACGCCCATGGTCGCTCGTCTAAAACCGGGACTCAATTCTGCTGACGTGACGTTCATATACTTTGCATATGTTTTGTTATCTTCGAAGCTGAGACCCTCGAAGATGAGACTACCGTTTTAGCTTGTAATAATCATAAGCGAACCACGCAAATACCACCACGAGTACCCATAGATTTTGAGCCAACCACGCGAGACCCTTTGCACCCAACGTCAACGCATTATAAACTAAGTTAGCCAATCCAACAGCCCATGGACCCATCTTCGTTATCGCGTTCTTAACAGCCTGTGCAAATGACCTCGTAGCCATAGCGCCTTTCATAACAGCAGACCTCCCAGCGATAATAATAGTTGTTATAACTCCAGCCACTGAAATTGCTACAGCGCTCAACCCAACCATGTTCTCTTTAGCCCATTCCTTGAGTTTCTGTAGCCTGGCGATGTCGATCTTTTGCTCCTCTCTAACCTCTTCTATTTCACGCTGTCCTAAAGTTCTGTATTTAGCTCGCGTAAGTCCAATCACTCTTTCATGTAGGTCGATGTACTCTTCATTCTCTGCAATCGTAAGGTCTTTTTTTTTATCGAGCTCTGCTATTCTTTCGTTCGCTTTGTCTATCGCTTCTTGAAAATGGTTTGCTTGTGTTTGCAATGCACCACCGTCACCTATTCTTGATTCGCGCACCACACCATCGCTTGGGTTGAGCACGCCATTCAGCTCGCGGTTTTCGTTTTGTGTTAGCCCACGTATGTCGTCATAGCCCACTTTTGTTTCAATTACTGGGAAGTCATCTGGGATTACTTCTGTTGTGACAGCTGTTGTTTCTGTACTCTCAGGGATTTGACCAACTAACTGTTTGAATTGCTCAATCGCGTTTTTACTACTCTTGTCTTTACTGTAGATCAAACCATTTTTCCCAGGTATTAGAATTCGTTTGGGTTTCCCTTGTTTACCATCTGTGCTTATCGGTTTGAAAAGAATAGACCCTGAGTCCATCACATATGATCTGTTGGCTATTTCCCTTGACGTGTCGTCACGACCGAGTCTTTTTTTGTACAACTTACGTATTTTCTTATCTATTAGCTTGATTCTTTCTACTTGATTTTTTACTACCTCTTTGTCGGACGCGCTTTCTCGTCAAGTCTTCTATAAAGATCGTCCGACTTCTCTTCAAAAGCTAGATTGAAGCTCATGTCATCGACGTCACCATATGACTCCTGTTCGACAAACTCTACCGCTGGGACTTCTGTGTTAGTTCCCCTTATTGTCACCGTTTCACCATCGTCAGTGTCGGTGAATGACGTCTCTTTTTCTCGAAACCTTCTCTCTCGCTCTTCCTGCAATCTAATCACTCTCTCAAACAATTTTTCATACTCGACGCGCACAACAGCTGGCATGTCAACGCTGACGTACCTATCGTCAAGTAAATTGTAAGCTTTAGTGATACTCTCAAGTTCAACATCTAATTGATCATCGGTGTAGGCTTTACCAAGGTTCTCCATCTCCATCTCGTCATAACCTTCCCCACCTTCAGCCATATTACATTAGCTCACATTTTGAATATCGCTTTCTGGTATCCACGAATTATGTTTGCTCTCATAACCTAACCATTTGACCAGCGCCATCTTCTTTCCTCTGACTTTCTTTCTTTTCAACACCTTTTCAACTCTGTACACATCGTCACCATGTTTCTTATTGACCAGCGATAATTCCTGTTCATAAAATTTACCAATAATCTGTTCACCACTTATGTCCTCAATTTCGTACACATTCGGATCACCACGAATAACCTTTACCACTTTAAACAGCTCCTCAGTGAAGTTGGCTTCATAACCCTTTGTGAACACACGCTTGTATTTACTAATTCTCACTGATTGACCAACTCTAAACTTTGGCAATGGGTTGTCTGCAAATTGGTGACCAAACAAAGTGGTCCACACTTCGCCTTCATTTGACTTATCGACATCCTTTGGCTTCATCATAATACTGCGGTTCACATTGCTATTGTAATTGCTTACAAACTGGTCCAAAGCGTCAATCCATTTGTACGTCCCACGAGTATAAAAGTACTTCCACATAATGCTCTTCAAGCTTCTATTAAAACGCTCAACAACAGCGGCCTTTTTATCACTCTTAGTGCTGAAATATTCAACACCATGTTTTTTCAGCAAACTTTTCACACCAACGTTGTAGAACTCAAGTCCATCATCAAATTGCGCTAACTTAGGCGTGGTTCCAAACCGATCTTTAAAGTCGTTCAATAGCTCTCCAACAGCCTTAGTCATGTTCTTAGTGTCTTTTCTGTAAACCGCAGCACCAAAAGCGTATCTACTCAATATTTCAATGCCTGTCAATATCCAATAATACCCTCCATTCTGTTTTGAGTACTTACTCATGTCCACTAAGTCCATTTGGAGCTCTTCACCAAGAAACCCAACAAAAGTCGCACGGAACTTATGTCTTCTCACAATGGGTTTGTACCTAGTGTAAGTGTCCTGCGTGGTCAACCATTCTTTCACTGTTTTTCTAGTTACTTTCAATCCGTCTCCTAACGCACTTTGATACAACCTCTCTGCACCACTGTACCCCGTCTTGGGATTATAGTAAATATCTCGCAACCCTTGTTCTGTCTCCACACCGAGTTCCATATAATTCACACAATATACAGTTCCAATAGCACCGCGCCAATTTTGAGACCACCGTTATTTGGTTTGACACGAAATGTCATACTTGAGTAGACACCTTTTTTAATGCTCACCTTGGACTCAATATCCACATGACGTTGCACTGACCCCTTCAAAGACTGTTCGGTGGGTATTGGTAACGTTGTGATCACGTCGCTACGCTTTCCATCAATACCTACATTGCTCTCCGTCTCAACAATGTCACACGAAACTTCTATGTACTTCAGACCTCTACACATGTCGACCTCGTTTGGGCTGACGTGCCACTGTAAGTCGTTCTGAATCACCTCACCTCTCGCGAAACCAAGTAGAGGCCCAATGGTGTCTAACACAGCTGAGCTACTAACCTTAACCCTGCACTTGCCTGTGGGCGTTAGTTTCTCTATCTCAAGACTCACCTTATGCTTGTTAGACTCCAGTTTTAAGACTTTGACCAATGCGTCGAAGCTAAAGTACCCTTCACCCACTTTAATCTTTTTAAAAGAGCCCACCCTAGAGTCGTCCAGCGTGAAGACCTGAATGCTGTCGTCATTTGTTGTGTTATGGTAGTCCCAAAACACAGTGGCTGTCTTGACCATAATGTATGGGTTATCGTGTATGACCATCATCGCGTTGTCAAAGGACACAACTTTTTCTTCGCCTTCAATGAGCACTGTCAACTTTCGCATTATGTATAACATACAGTATATTATATGCAGAAAGCCCTTCATGACTACTATGGAAAGTACTACGAACGTGCGATGGCGAACACATCGAAGGCTACACACGACGCGAAGGCAGACCTCATCAAAAAGTACCCTCACGCCACTTTAAGCAAATTCGAGTTCTATCCAAATATTTCACAAGACGGTAAGATTCTAGGTGTTGACATATATTTCAAAAACAGTGACATCCTCAGCACAGACATAACCAGCGCGACCTTCAAAAATGATAAAAACATGTGGAAGTGGCTACACAATAGTAAGTTCGCAATAATATGGCAAGGCGGTGGAACTATCCAACCACTACCAAAAGGTCATAAGAACCACTGGGGACTTTGGGATGGCTATCCAACGGAAAACGTGTTGAATTATCCAGTGAATAACTTCAAAGTCTTCGTTAACCAAAATAGCTACTTCATGTCAAAGCTACCAACCTTACAAATCACCACGTCAAAGACCATGTCAGAGTGGGACGACAACGAATCTTACTACCGTGTTGTGTTTGCGACGTATTGCGCGAGTTTTTGTTGTGGAGTGTCGTTGCAACATTTATCAGTGTCACAAGAAGTTCACCCCGTGGTCACAAGTGTGATGAGATTTCATGTGTACTTCACCATTAGAAGACTTCTCAGAAGAATGGAAGGTGGCGAGACCATGAAATCAATAAGTAGAGAATTCAACGCTTCCGAATTGTATGGTAAGATTTCCAAGACCCCCAGAAAACATTACTACCAGAGTAAAGTCCTGAGCGATGGCACAACAGGTGAATCCAGAGTCTACACACTTAACGACGTTCAGAACGATTATAAACGATACGTCGCGCGATTGTCAGACGGTTTTACCAACATTGGACTACAATATCTAAATCAGAGCATAGAAGCCTTTGTGTATACTCCACACTTGGTGCACAAGCTAGAACACGTGTATCTGTCGTTGGTGGTTCTGCAGGGAGTCTAGAAACCCAGCAAGAATTCCGCAAGTTGTTCTCTGACAGTGTTATCAACTATGACGTATCAACGTGGATTCTCAACATGAATAAATCGATTAGAGACACCAACGTTGTCCAAAATCTTGCAGTGTCGCCAAGTACGTGGTTAATGCCAAGTAACCTAGTGATACTAAAGAATAAAATCGCTGGGTACAACAACTTATTAAAGATTGCCACAGAGTCCATGAGATTTGGAGTGAACACTCGCTTGAATGAAACAACGCCAACGACTGTGGCTAAAAAAGTCCACCAAGAAAATGTGGTGACTAACTTAGTAGTACCACCTGTGAAGAGAGCAGTGGTCACCACCAATCAAATAGCACAGACCACCACAAGTAAGTCAGACACGACAACGCTAGCGATAGTGTTAGGGTTCTCGGCAGTCTCTGGCTATCTACTAACCAAATACACCTTGAGGTAGTAATGAGTCTAAACTATGGGTATGAGTCTGACGACCCTCACGATAAAATACTAAAGAGAACGAAAAGGCATCTGGACGAAGATCCTAAATTAAGTGTGACCGGTGGAAGGATGTCTGGACTAATAGACATGCAAGAAACATCTGAGAGCCACTTTAACAAAGAAATGATACTGACTGATGACGATAAGAAGGACTTTGACGAGGCTAAAAGTTGTCATATTTGCAGTGTTGAGTACATTAGCGCTGACGTTAGAGTGAGAGACCACTGTCATGTCTCAGGTAGGTACAGAGGGTCCGCACATCGTCAGTGTAACGTGAACTTTAGATTGACTGATAAAATTCCTGTGATCTTTCATAACTTACGCGGTTACGATAGCCATTTCATCATGCAGGAGATTGGCAAGTTTGGTCAAGACATAAATGTGATACCGAACAACATGGAGAAGTACATGGCGTTCATGCTTGGAAAAAACTTGGTATTTTTGGACAGCTTTCAGTTCATGAGTAGTGGTCTAGACAACTTGGTGAAGAACCTACCAAGAGACGCTTTCAAATACACGTCAGAAGTGTTTCGTGATGAGGGGTTGGCACTCATGACAAGAAAGGGGGTCTATCCCTACGATTATATGGACTCCTTTAGTAAATTCGATGAATGTGAGCTACCCTCCAAAAAGGACTTTTACAATATTCTGAATGACGAAGATATTACGGAAGAGATGCACGAACGCGCTTGCGATGTGTGGGACTACTTCGACGTTGAAAGTATGGGTGGGTATCACGACCTGTATTTGGAAAGTGATGTGCTCTTGCTTGCTGACGTTTTTGAGAACTTTAGAAAGACATGTCATCGCGAGTATAAATTAGACCCGTGTCATTATTTTACGTCGCCTGGATTGGCTTGGGATGCTATGTTGAAGATGACTGGTGTGGAACTTGATTTATTGTCCGACATTGACATGTTCCAATTCATAGAAATGGGTATGCGTGGTGGTGTGAGCTACATATGCAACAGACATGGCGTGGCGAATAATAAGTACATGAAGGGGTATGATAAAGCGCAAGAGTCGAAGTATTTGATGTACCTTGACGCCAACAATTTGTATGGGTGGGCAATGAGCCAAAGTCTACCTACGGGTGGTTTTAAATGGTTGACTAAGAAAGAAATAGAAAAGGTTAATCTACGCGACTATCACAACAATAGTAAAAAGGGCTTACTGCTTGAAGTCGACTTGGAGTATCCAGACCATTTGCATGACCTGCATAACGATTACCCGCTAGCTCCTGAGAAGATGGAGATAACTGTTGACATGTTGTCGGAGTACTGCACGAAAATCAAAAATAAGTTTAATGTGAGTGTTGGTGGCGTGAAGAAGCTGGTGACTAATTTGATGGACAAAAAAAAGTATGTGTGTCACTATAGAAATCTGCAGTTGTACACAGATCTTGGATTGAAAAGCAAAAAGGTGCATAGGGTCCTACAATTTGATCAGTCCAAGTGGTTGGGCAAGTACATTGACTTTAACACAGTCAAAAGAACTGCGGCTAAGAACGCTTTTGAGAAGGACTTCTTCAAGTTGATGAACAACAGTGTGTTTGGAAAAACAATGGAAAACTTGAGGAAGCGTGTGGATGTAAGATTAGTGACCACTGGGAGGAAATTTAAAAAGCTTGTCTCGAAGCCGACGTTTGTGTCTTTCAAGATATTTAGCGAGAACTTAGTCGCTGTCCACAAAGTTAAAGAAACGCTGACACTAAATAGACCCGCATATGTGGGTATGTGCATACTAGACTTGAGCAAAACGTTGATGTATGATTTTCACTATAATTACATCATGAAAAAGTACTCTAGCGACACGTGCAGATTGCACTTCACTGACACCGACAGTCTGCTGTACACAATCAAAACTAATGACGTTTATTCCGACTTCATGATGGAGCGCGAAAAGTTTGACAATAGCGACTATCCTGCAGACAACCCATTCGCTTTCAAAGAGAACAAGAAAGTTATTGGCAAGATGAAAGACGAGTGCGCTGGAACGCTAATTATTGAGTTCGTCGGGTTGCGTAGTAAAATGTATAGCTATTTGAAAGAGGATGGGGGTGGTGGGAAAACTGCTAAAGGTATTAGAAAGAATATAATTAAAAAGGTAATCAGACACGAAGACTACAAAAGTGCGTTACTTGAGCAGAAACAATTGCGGCACACAATGAAGACCATTAGAAGTGTCAAACATCAGCTAGGTAGTTATGAAATTAATAAAGTATCGCTATCCTGCTTCGATGATAAACGATACCTTTTAGAAAATGGTATTGACTCCTACGCGTATGGCCACAAAAACATTGTAGTGAGAGACACACCCACTGACACCTCTTAAACACTGCGATGTGGTTTGTTGTCGGGAGGAATCACAACGTCGAAATATGTATACGATCACCATTTTAGAAGTGCGACAAACGCTGAAAATAGTGAACAAACGGACTAATCTATTATTAACAGGTGACAATAATCTAATTTGCATAACAGGTGGCAATTTTATCACGCGTGAGACACTTTTACGACACATAAATTTGTAAAAGCGTTGAAACGACTATTTTCTTAAATGTGATTTGACAAATTTGTGAAAATGTTGAAACGGCTATTTTCCTGTGATTTGACAAATTTGTGAAAATGTTGAAACGACTATTTTTTAAATGTGACGTAAATTTGTGAAAATGTTGAAACGACACTTTCTATTATTTTTTAAATGTAACGTAAACTTGTGAAAATGTTGAAACGACTATTTTCCTAAATGTGATTTGACATAAATTTGTGAAAATGTTGAAACGACACTTTCTATTTTTCCTAAATGTGATTTGACAAATTTGTGAAAATGTTGAAACGACACTTTCTATTTGCGAAAATTTCGAGACGACACTTTCTATTTTTAAAAATGTGACTGAAATGACACCAAATTAAGCAAAATCGCGATTTTCGTTAAATTTGGTATTGTCTCGTGAGTCTCGCATGTGTTTGACATCAATTGAGTAGAAAACGTGGGAGGGGTGTCTAGCTTGATTAACGATCGCCATAGTAGTATAGAGAGTGGGGCTACGAGCTTATCAATGTTAACCGTAAACGTAAATACCGAAACATCGCCAAATTTGTCGAGTCGTGACTTGGCACAAATTTGGTGATGTTTTGGTGTTTATATTACGGTTGACATTGGTGAGCTCGTAGCCCCACTCTCTATACTACTTAACAGCAGTAGACTTCTCCACTATTCTGTTGCTGCACCCAAAAACTAAAACGTTTTGGCTATTTAGTTATTTATTTTGATAGAAACAATTAAATTCAGACAACACAAAGCTCTCAGAAATATATCCCACTGAAAATCTATTCAATTGGCAAATGAATGGGCTATTATCTAATTCAAGTAAAAAAACTAAAAGAAATACTGTAAGCAACTACGCTATAAAAGTTTCAAACAGTAAGAGGGCGAGGGGTTGTAGCGTATACGTATTTCTAGTACTACAAATGATGATAATACAAATGATGATACTGATAATGATACTGACTGATAACGATGATACTGATAACGATGATACTGATTACGATGATACTAATGATGATGATACTGATAATGATGATCATTACTGTATGTAGTAGTTAAAACATGAGCGGCCGATGTTTATGGGCAGTTACAATGGCGAGCCGCAGGCGAGCCGTTGTAACTGCCCATAAACATCGACCGCGAATGTTTTAACGAACTTGTAAAATGAGTAGAATATATAATGCATACTTTGTTTGGAAGTTGTAGAAACGGTACAAACAAATAATTTCTCCGAAAAAGCTCAATTTGAGCAAGTTAACTTTGATAAAACATTGATGTTTTATTAATCAATGTTTTATCCTGGGGTTAAAGATGCTGATTAAATATTAATTTATTTTGAATTTTCTTCATGAATTATTAATGATTTTACAAGATGACCATACAGAACGCTCACCTCTTTCTTTTGCTGCATCATTAGCTCAAAATCTGACACAAAACTGAAAAACAAGATTTAACCCATTCAAATAGGAAACGACAAATACAAAGAAGATTAATGGCGAAAAGAACGGTAATACAAAGTAATACGGTACATTTGGGATTGTCCATCTCTATCTTCCTCTTCACTGCCACTACTTTCAGAAACCGGAGCAGGAACTACAAGGGATTCCTTTTCTTCTTCAACTTCACGTTCACGTTCAACTTCAACTGCAACTCCAGCTTCAGTATTTTCTGTTTTCATCTGTTCATCTTCGTCATCTGACACAACAGCTGTAAGTGAATCATGGTAATGCTATAACTTGCTAACGTACGTATATAGATGATTTTTCGAGACAGCAACGTATTTTCGTTGGAAACAAGGTAACAAACTAGGGATTCCAAGGACAGTGCAAAGTTTTAAAAGACACTGGTAGCGATTTTTTCAACCTTCATAAAGTTGGCCCATGCTCGGTATGACATCATATTAGCCTTAGGATTTGGTATTTATAAATTAAAGTTTTCAAGATCTGTTTGTACGGGCCAGTTTCAAAGAACTTTGGCCGTTTTTACAAGGGTTGAAAAAAAATAGCGCTTTTTGGCTTTCAAACAAACGGCCCCAGCTAATTCTATGTCTATTTTTTATGTTCGATGTTTATATTATTTTATACGGCACAATGGTAAACTTTATATTTTCAGTATTAAATTAAACTTGTTGACAATTGTATTGCAAAGCTGCCAAGTTAAATTTTTATTGTTGGATTAAATACATATATGAAGGCTTTTCGAGATGAGCGCCTCCGCCTCGCGCTGTTTACCGTGATTCTATAATGTCTTGTTTACTGTTTTCTTTTTTCTACTAATGTTAGTAAAGCAACAAAGTTGTTGTAACTTGTAACAAAAGCTGGATTTCAACGCATGTTAACTAATAATGTTTACGCATGTTGTCTCATGTTTTGCAACTTATGCGTGAACATTTTTAGCTAATAAACATGCGATGAAATGTGCTTTTGTTGCAAGTAGCAGCAACTTTGTTGCTCGTATTACTGAGGCCGCCACTGGTTAGCGATTTTTTTCAATCTTCCGATATAATTTTCCCTTGATCGTTTTAACCTAAGCTTAAAGGGCATCTGCAGTCCGTTTTGCGCATGCGCTCGGATTTGTTTACATCACGTTTAGTTAGTGCTACACTTTGTCAATTTCTCATATAAATGTGGATGATATTAGCTGTGATATTTATAGATTAATGCCTAATGGTTGTAAGATTTATTCCTGCGCCCAAAACAGAAGTTTCGCCGTTCTTCCGCCAATTTTGTATTAAAAGGTTGAAAAAAATCGTTATCCTGCATATAGTCAAACTGAAAGTAATACGCGAATTCAGGTTGACCGTATAACGACAATAATTGTCGCGTTCGTTGCAACAGTTAATTAAGGACGTGTTTCTGTGAAACTTTGCACTAAAAATGATTGCACACTCCGGTATAATGAAAGAAAAGAGCGTAAATTATTTTATAGACCACAAGATCGAAAGATGATTTACGAAACCAGTATATGAAGACCGTAAACACCGGTTGAAAGCAGATGGAAATAACCAAGTTTGTGTTTCTCATACATCTACTATAACTTTGCTCATCAAACTGAATAAGATATTTTCAGATTCGTAAATATTCTTAGTTAGCGATACATTATGTTGGTTTAAGAAACCACAGGCTTCATTAAGATAATATTATATTCTTAGAAAATACCATTGCAAATCAAGATGTGGCCGACGCGCAGTTACAGGTATTCTGTGGCGTTATTACTTGCAATCTTCCTTCGTGTTCGCCACATTTTACACAGAGGAATATATTGTTAGATATTGTTAAATGTTAAAGTGCCCATAACCCAAAAAAATGTTTTTCACAAAATCGTATTTTACTGAGTGTATGTGTGCAAAACATTTTCGATTTGGTTGAATCCTTGAATTTTTGTGCTCTGTTGAATCACGTAAAATTGGGGTAAAAGCATGCCCATTTTGGACCACGAACGAGTTCAGGGAGAATGGGTATAATATCTACTGTGACGTAATTCCAGAACATCGGCATCTGGTTAGGAGTTCTGTAGTGTTTATTTCGTTGAAAGAAGTTCTTGTGCGAGTGCGACTCGATAAATTATTTAAAAAAATGACGTTTGATAATATGGTATTAGTTTATTTTCTGGTAATAGAGTGCAGGTCGTGCACTGCGTTGCTCCGTAATTGATGGTGAAGTTGATGATTAGTCCTTCTGAAATTCCCAAAGAGGCTTACCCACGACTCTGCGCCATACCACGTCAAAAATACTAAAGGAAGGAGGCTGACCTCTTCCTTTAGTATTTTTGACGTGGTATGGCGCAGAGTAGTGGGTAAGCCTCTTTGGGAATTTCAGAAGGACTAATCATCAACTTCACCATCGAGAAAGATTTTAGTGGAAATACGTGTTCGTCGTTGATTTTTTTACGCTCGCCCACACGACACGCGATCAAACGATACACGCCATAATAAGCTGACGATAGCACGTTTCAACGATCATTGAAGTCGATTTGTGCACGTGCAGCAATTAATTATAAAATAAATCTGGTAAACAGAATCGCGCCATGGTCTTAACCCACACAATCTGCGTTATTCTATTACTGTGGTTGGTTTTCCGTGGAATTTGTCACGATGAAGAAGATCGGTTAGCCTTACTATACACAGCAAAGGACCTTCTGAGACCTCCTTACTTTACTCAAACACGATATCTAAGAAATCGCCCAATATCACTTCCAATACATCTGGTTGTACGCAATGGACTGAATTTGTTACAGAGATCTTGTAATCTTGTAATGATGTAAATCTGTGTAAACGAAACTTGGTTAGATAAAAATATATCGAACTCTGAACTACTTCACGACGGTTACACTATTTACAGGAAGGATCGAAATACTCGGCGTGCTGGTGGAGTTTTGATTGCAGTAAAAAATAGTTCATTCACGTCAGTGGATCAGTGTTTTCCAACCACAATCAAAGCAACCGAGGGGCTACAGCAAATAAATCGTGTCGGCGGAGCTTACGGCAACTTCTGCTCAGAAGATACTTTTCTGTTCGTGCTATCGCCCACCGGATTCCGATTCAAGCTTGGTAGATATATTTAGTAGCTTTCTCAACCAAGCTTGCGATCAATTCGACAACGTGGTGCTTTCTGGTGATTTTAATTTGCCGAATATCTTTTGGAACAACATTATTAGAACATCTGGCACTAAAGAACCTTCCTTCACTGAAGCTTTAAACGACCACTTTAAATAACCACGCGTGGGAATAACATCCTCGATCTTATAATCACTAGTGTACCAGAACATGTTAGCATAACCGAGATATTATCACCTGAAGATGCTGCAGTTTTCACGGATCACTGCGTCACATGATCTGTCATCTTTAATTTTGTAAAAATAATTTTTAATTTTGTAAAATAATGTTAACTAATTTTATTGTTAATTTTAACATGTATGTATATATTTTTAGTTTATTTCTGTGGCCTACCTGGAAATTAGCTTCTTTTTAGCTAAGTGTAGTGACCACGTTAAATAAAGTTATTATTATGTATTACGAGTTTAATGCATTTATTAAAGCTCCAACAAAGTTTCGAAGATCGGTCTACGATTACAAAAAAGGAAATTTGAAAAACGTGCGCGTCGCTCTCTCGGCTATAAACATGTCTTCAGTTGTGGATCATGAAGATATAGATGATGACTGGCAGAATTGGAAAAATGTTTTTCTGGCGGCAGTCTCTGATCACATACCCTACAAGAAACTACAAGGTCGCAACCTCTTGTCCGACTAATCACCTAAGAGAAAAATTTAAGAACTTGCGTGCAGAAGTAAAACGTATGCTACGGGAAAGACGGGATATCTTCTTCAATTCTCTTGAAAATCATTTTCAGGGTAACCCAAAAGTTTTTGGTCAATACTGAAACAGAAATCCAAAACTCGTAACATTCCCGATCTTGTTTCCATGGCTTGTGCGACAGCTGCAGACATGCAAGAAGTTCAGTCTCAAAGAACTACCGCTAAAAACCCTGAAGAAATAGCTAATATGTTCAACAACTACTTCACATCGGTATTTACATCTGACAACCTTCCGGAGAAAACCGACTGCGAACCAGTGGACCTTGTTATGACCGATCTAACTTTAACCGTTGAGGAAGTCCAAGATGTACTTGAGTCCCTTGATGTGACAAAAGCCACTGGACCTGACAACATTCCAGCAGAAACATGTAGTTTGATCGAGTGAAATGCCAAATATTACCTATATATATATATATATGTGCCAAATATTACCTATATATATATATATATTATATATATATATATATATATATATATATATATATATATATATATATATATATATATATATATATATATATATATATATATAGCAAAGTGAAAAGGTGGTAAACTGCCAAGAATTTAGTGACGAGATACTGACGTTTCGAGCGGAGCCCTTCATCAGAGTAAGACGAGATGAAATGAAATAAAATCATATATATATATATATATATATATATATCAAATTTACTAGTGAGCTAGAGGTGAACAAAACTCTTCCCTTTTTAGATGTCTCTATAGATCGTACCGATGGCTTTTCCACTTCCGTTTATCGTAAGCCTACATTTACGGGACTTTTCACTAATTTTGATAGTTTTATTCCTTTATCTTTTAAACGTGGGCTAATCCACACGTTGCTTGATCGTTATTTTAAGATTTGCACATCCTACCATATTTTTCATTCGGAAGTCATTAAGCTTAAAGGTTTCCTTGTTAACAATGGTTACCCCGCTGTTTTCTTCGACCGTTGTCTTAGGGTTTTCTTGATAAGGTTTTTTCTCCATCTGTCAGTAATATTACTGTCCCTAAGCGTGTTATATATTTTTGCCTTCCATTTACCGGTACTCATTCACTGGAAATTCGTAACCAAACTCATCAAACTTTTTAATTCTTGTTTCCAACAAATTGATCTTCGTGTCATCTTTAAACCGAACTTACGCTTGTCAAGTTTCTTTCCGTTTAAAGACCGGACTCCCATGTTACTGAGATCGCATGTTGTCTATCAAAAGTGTCAATGCTGCGGAGCATTGTATTTTGGGCAAACGCGCCGTCATTTACACACGCGCATCTCGGAACACATGGGAGTCTCGGCTTTAACGGGCAATAAACTGTCTCAGCCTTCACTTTCAAACATACGATGTCACTCTAACGAAACTTGCCACCCCATTTCTTTTGATGACTTTTCTGTTCTTTCTTCGTGTAATTCAACATTTGAATTACTAATCAGAGAAAGTTTACTTATTTCTAAATTTAAACCCTGCCTCAACGGAAACGTCCGTTCCGTTCCGCTTTCTTTGTTTTAACTCTGTTTTGATTGGTTTATTATTAACACTGTAAATATATTTGAATAATAGTTTTCACATCTTGTATTAATTCACTTTGAGAATGTTGCGCGTTGGAAACGAAACGTCAGTAAAATATCTTTAAAATGTGTTTCTTGTTTGTTCCATGTTTGTTACGAGATGGCTCTCTACATTCGAATTTTGAGCTGGGCTCTAATATTCATTTTACGTTTATATATATATTAATTATATATATATATAAATTATATATAAATTATATATATATATATATATATATACTGCCAAGAATTTAGTGACGAGATACGGACGTTTCGAGCGGAGCCCTTCATCAGAGTAAGACGAGATGAAATGAAATAAATAGGGCTTATATATATGCCAAAAGGGTGTCACAGGTAGAAAGTAGCCAATCAAATGCACGGGAAATAAACTAACTAATAATTAATGAGATGGGAAAAGTTAAATCATTAGCTATTTTTACAGTCGATCAATAAGCAGACTGCGGGGGTGGGAGAAATGACAGGTCCAATATTCAAGGGGATTAGGCGATAATAATAGAAACAAAGACTTGAAAAGGAATGAAAGTGCATAAGCTAATAATAAAAAGTTCCAAGCAAACTAAAATAACAAAAAACTATTAGGAAATTAAATAAAAGAAAAACGTTCGTTAAGACCAAGAGGATGTGTGGTGCCAAGTTTAAAAATGAGACGCTTCTCTTGCCGCTTGCGGTTATCGTTGCCACCGGAGATGGGAAGGATGGCACAGACTTTCATGTCTGAAACCAAATGGTTAGAGCTGTTGAAATGGCGGGCTACAGGTTTGTCACCATCATTGATCCTCACGGAACGAAGATGTTCAGCAAACCTGTCTGAAAGGCGTCGCCCAGTTTCACCGATGTAGATTTTAGGGCATTTATTGCAAGAAATGCAATAAATTATGTTGGTGGACGTGCATGAAAAAGCATGACGGATTGTGTGGTCGAATTTGGGGGCAGTAATAACTGTAGTGGGATTGAGAAAAGGGCATGTGTTACAGCGGAACGACCGCAAGAAAATGTTCCCGCTGCCGCCGAGGTATTTTGTTTAAGGGCACTATGTACTAAGGAGTCACGAATGTTTTTATTACGGCGAAAAGATACCAAAGGGTTGTCGGTGAAAATGGCTGACGTCTCAGGATCATTTTGTAAAATGTGAAAATTCCGATTAATAATATTTTTAACTTTAAAATTGAAAGGATGAAATGTTAGAACTAAAGGAATTTTATTGTTTGAAACTCGTTCCAAAGATGGTTCAAGGGCGTCTAAACGGGGGACGAGAAAAGCTTTCTGAACGGCGAGGTATAAAAGGTTGGTAGGGTAACCACGTTGGACAAAAAAAGATCTCATTTCCATTGATTTGGCTTGAAAATCTTGATCGTCGCTACATAAGCGGCGAAGACGCAAGAATTGAGAGTAAGGGATGGATTGCTTAGTGTGGTTGGGATGAGAGGATGAAAATAGAAGATAACTATTGGAGTCAGTAGGCTTGTACGAGACCGACGTTTTCAGCGAATCACCATCAATCGAAATTAAAATATCAAGGAACGACAGAGGTCTCGCTGATTTCCCACGTGAACTTCAGAGCAGGATGAAAATCATCAACAAAGTTGATGAACTGCTCTAAAAGGACACGTGAACACGACGCTGTTCCTAAACAGTCATCGATAAATCTGCCGAAAAAATCAGGCAAGGGACCCGTGTATTGTTCAAAGATCTGTTTTTCAACATAACCAACAAATAAGTTAGCATAGCTTGGACCCATTTTGGTGCCCATCGCAACACCACTTATTTGTTGATAATGTTCACCATCAAACGAAAAATTGTTAAGGGTAAGCACTAGTTCTGCTAAGCGGAGTAACGTGGTTGTGGAGGGTTCTAAATTAGTGCGCTGATCAAAGAAAAACTTTAGAGCTTCAAGGCCATCACAATGGGGAATGACGGTGTATAAGGACTTGACGTCCATCGTGAAAATAAATTTATCGGAACTACTGAAACGTAACTGGTCGAAAATTTGCAAGGCATCCTCTTGGTCTTAACGAACGTTTTTCTTTTATTAAATTTCCTAATAGTTTTTTGTTATTTTAGTTTGCTTGGAACTTTTTATTATTAGCTTATGCACTTTCATTACTTTTCAAGTCTTTGTTTCTATTATTATCGCCTAATCCCCTTGAATATTGTACCTGCCATTTCTCCCACCCCCGCAGTCTGCTTATTGATCGACTGTAAAAATAGCTAATGATTTAACTTTTCCCATCTCATCAATTATTAGTTAGTTTATTTCCCTTTTGGCATATATATAAGCCCTATTTATTTTATTTATATATATATATATATATAGGCATATATATATATACATATATATAGGCATATATATATACATATATATATACATATATATATACATATATATATATATATATATATATATATATATATATATATATATATATATATATATATATATATATATATATATATATATATATATATATATATATATATATATATATATATATATATATATATATATATATATATATATATATATATATATATATATATATATATATATATATATATATATATATATATATATATATATATATATATATATTATATATATATATATATATATATATATATATATATATATATATATATATATATATATATATATATATATATATATATATATATATATATATATATATATATATATATATATATATATATATATATATATATATATATATATATATATATATATATATATATATTATATATATATATATATATATATATATATATATATATGACTAGGCTCTCGGCAACGGCTTCCGTAGCTCAGTGGTCAGAGCACTGCACTAGCAATCGCAGGGTCGCGGGTTCAATTCCTACCGGAAGGCCGCTAAGTTACATTTTTCGCAACTGGTCCCGGTTTGGTCTTAAAATGTATGTATTCCAACACTCGAAATTTTCCTTCACCACAAATCCTTTCAACATGTAGTTTGATCGAGTGAAATGCCAAATATTACCTATAATATACCCAGAATCTTATCCCGGCATTACCACCATATATACAGAACTCGTGACTAGGCTCTCGGCAACGGCTTCCGTAACTCAGTGGTCAGAGCACTGCACTAGCAATCGCAGGGTCGCGGGTTCAATTCCAGCCGGAAGGCCGCTAAGTTGCATTTTTCGCAACTGGTCCCGGTTTGGTCTTAAAATGTATGTATTCCAACACTCGAAATTTTCCTTCACCATAAATCCTTTCAACATGTAGTTTGATCGAGTGAAATGCCAAATATTACCTATAATATACCCAGAATCTTATCCCGGCATTACCACCATATATACAGAACTCGTGACTAGGCTCTCGGCAACGGCTTCCGTAACTCAGTGGTCAGAGCACTGCACTAGCAATCGCAGGGTCGCGGGTTCAATTCCAGCCGGAAGGCCGCTAAGTTGCATTTTTCGCAACTGGTCCCGGTTTGGTCTTAAAATGTATGTATTCCAACACTCGAAATTTTCCTTCACCATAAATCCTTTCAACATGTAGTTTGATCGAGTGAAATGCCAAATATTACCTATAATATACCCAGAATCTTATCCCGGCATTACCACCATATATACAGAACTCGTGACTAGGCTCTCGGCAACGGCTTCCGTAGCTCAGTGGTCAGAGCACTGCACTAGCAATCGCAGGGTCGCGGGTTCAATTCCTACCGGAAGGCCGCTAAGTTGCATTTTTCGCAACTGGTCCCGGTTTGGTCTTAAAATGTATGTATTCCAACACTCGAAATTTTCCTTCACCACAAATCCTTTCAACATGTAGTTTGATCGAGTGAAATGCCAAATATTACCTATATATATATATACACTGTTATTTTCAGGTAGTAAAAATAACCACATACGTGTAGTAGATTTAACTATCTGGGACGTAGTAACTTTGTCTTAGTTGTACCTATTAACTTTGGATTTATTGTTACCTCTATCCTGACAAAGAAGACTATCTCTATTTTGTCTTTTTGCTTTAATAAACTGAGATTCAACTACCTTGCGTTTAAATCCCCTCTTAATAAAATGTCCCTTCATTTCCTTCAACCGTTCTTCAAAAACTTCGTCTGAATCACAAATCCGCCTGAGCCTTAATGCTTGCCCATAAGGTATGCCTTTCTTGACATACAATGGATGACATGATTTATAATCCAAATATTGATGTGTATCTGTAGGTTTAGAATACACATCCGTGGTTAGCCTATTATTTCTAAGTTTAACTAAAACATCCAAGAATGGGAGCTCACTTTTAGACCATTCCCATGTAAACTTAATGGTTTCATGATAAGAATTTGCATAAGTAAAAAATTCAAGTAAAGCCTCTTCTCCATGTAACCATATTAGAAAAATATCGTCTAAAAACCTCCACCAAACCCAAGATGTCAGGTGATAATCCTTCAACATTCTACTTTCAAGTTTACTCATAAACATGTTAGCAAAAGATGGAGCAAACTTAGTACCTATAGCCGTACCCAATTTCTGTCTATAGATGATGTCCTCAAATTAAAAAAAATTATTTTCTAAAATAAACTTAGCCACATCTAACAAATCCTTCGCTCCGATACACATATTATTCAAATTTGATTCATTAACAAATTCCTCAATAATTTCCTTCATACAATTCAATCCCTCACCATGAGGTATATGTGGATATAAACCAACAACATCCATAGAACAGATAATTGCATTATCTGGAATATCACCCAACATCCAATATACATATACATATACATATACATATACATATACATATACATATACATATACATATACATATACATATACATATACATATACATATACATATACATATACATATACATATACATATACATATACATATACATATACATATATATATATATATATATATATATATATATAAAAAATAAGTTCGTTACTACTCCGAGTTTCACGCTCGTAGCGATCTTCAGGTACAGTGAAAGTTCCGACTTTGTGCTGCTTTTTATATCTGATGGTGCCGGGAAGGCTGATGACTCACCACTTTTTTCTTCGTGCGGCAAGTGTTTGATATGGTAAACCTGTTTTTGTGGCGGCATTTTGAAACAAGTTCCGATCTTTTGTTTAAAATCTTCCTTTTGTCGGCTTTCATAATGTAAAGTTTCTCTTCTAAACACAAATTACATCGCTTATTTCCACTTGTGTATGCTGAACGCGTTGCGGAACGCGTTCCGGAGGCGTTCCGGAACGCGTTCCGGAACGCGTTCCTGAACGCGTTCGATTGCGATGGAAATTTTGTCGGAAGCTATTACCGAGTTCGGAAAACTCCGAGTGATTAACCAATGTAACAAATCACATTTATACGAAGAATGTATGAACTTGAGCCTTGTGGTTGGATCAATCAACGATGAGAGTTGCGCATAAGTAATGACTGAGTCAGTAGTTCAGACACTGGCTTAATATAAATTTTACTCCGTGTTTGATTATCACGCGGCGCCATATATTTTTTAAAAACATCAGGGTTGTGGACGGATGGTTGGTACCCTTTTATATGAACGCTCTCTGTTTATTAAAAAACACTCATCAAATCTTTATTTTATTCATCTGTGAATTAAAACGACCGCTATAAAAATTCGTGACTGCCATTCGCATGCACATTGTAATGCGTGCAATGACATGTCGTTTCGCTACAAGTCGTTTCGCTACAAGTCGTTTCGCTACAACCAGAAGTCGTTTTGCTACAGTATGTAACACAAACTGTCGTTTCGCTTCCAGCGTAACAACTTTATGTGTCGACTTACCAACAAACGATTTCGTTTTAATGGTTTATTGGTAAGTCGTTTCCTACACTAATATGAGTTTACATCTATACGTTTATGTTTCGTTTTGGTTTCATGTCAGTTGGAAATTATTCTGAATTTTGATCTTGAAATATGCTCTGATAAATATGTAATCAATCTCGTACCCAGAGCCTGCGTTCCTTTATGATTGTCGATGGCGAATTTAGATTTAAAGATTATGAGCTCGAGATTCCTATCATGATGTGATAAATGGCGAAGGCAGAGTCGTCTATCATCTCATAGAAATTGAGAGCGAACAGACTATTGGCTAACGCGGGGTAACGCTTATAATGGGCACGTTATTGTTTTCACTCAAGGTGTTAAAGGTGGTAAACTGCCATGATTTTTAGTAACGAAATACTGACGTTTCGAGCGGACGTCTTACTCTGCTGAAGAGCTCCGCTCGAAACGTCAGTATTTCGTCACTAAAAATCTTGGCACCCTTTACCACCTTTTCACTTTGCTATATATCCGAAACACTGTCTACGCAACACTCTACTTTTTAACTTTATACTATCGTGATATCGTCGGCCGGGTATTTCATGTTCGAAGGTCGTTTTTGATTGACATGTTTACATGCTTATGTTCGGACGAAGCAAAACATAATCCGTAGATATAAATTCATATTAGACTCGTGTATACGGTAGTGTAGCGAAACGACTTAAGGTTGTAGCGAAACTACTCGTATCACAAGCTGTGGCGGTCAGCAATGCGCAAGAGCTCGTGAACCAAACAAGAGTTCGAAAACCAAACCGTGGCATGGTCAAATAAATTATGGAGGAACTTGAAGACGTTTTGTCCATAATTTGTTTCGCCTGGATAACCGGCGATCTGAGTCATATTCGCCTATAAATTTGATGTGTTCTTCTGTCACTTTTGGCCTTCGACCACTGCGAGGAACATCGTTCAATTGACCACTCATTCAATATCGCAAAAGAAAAAGACAGATTGCCGATCTAGAGATTTTAATTCCTTCCTCGATTAGAGTATCTTTTATTTTTGGAATAACTCTTTTTCTTGCATATAATGAAAGCTTTGTCATCGTAAAATATCTCTTTTATTCAGTAAATATGGCGGAGCGACGATATGAAACAAGATGACGCTACGAATCGGAAGGTGACGACAATTTCCGGATATGGCCGAACTGATCACGACATGTACAGCCTGAAAACCGGAACGCGTTCGGAACGCAATTTGGAACGCGTTCCGCGTTCGGAACGCGTTCAGAACGCGTTTTTGGTTAGGTTATTTCTGAGCAGTACTGTACATCGGCCTGGTAGATGATACCTTGTTAGACACTTTTGCTGGAGGGGCTTGCAGGAGCTTTCGCTTTGATTAGGTGGCTTTGTTTTTGAAAGGATTCGGGAGTTGTGTTTACTGATCGCGCTTCTTATGTTGTCCATGCCGCTGTAGCTAATCTTAATCGTGTTACGATTGAAGATCTTGTGCAGTTTACTCGATGCGGGGAAGTGTTTATCAATTAGCTTTAGAAATTCGCTTCCGATGTTTGTCCTAACGTTCTTACTTTAGGGAGGGTTGAACCAGATGATATTCCTTTGACGTTTTCGTTGTGAAGTTGTAGCTTTGGGTGGCTCCTCGGGGAGGTATTGGAGGATCGTATTGAAGTGGCTGCGTTTGAGGGCATCTTCGTATAAATATATATATATACATATATACATATATATACATATATATACATATACATATACATACATATACATACATATATATATATATATATATATACATATATATATACATATATACATATATACATATATACATATATACATATATACATATATACATATATACATATATACATATATACATATATACATATATACATATATACATATATACATATATACATATATACATATATACATAAATACATATATACATATATACATATATACATATATACATATATACATATATACATATATACATATATACATATATACATATATACATATATACATATATATATATATATATATATATATATATATATATATATATATATATATATATATATATATATATATATATATATATATATATATATATGTTGAAAGGATTTATGGTGAAGGAAAATTTCGAGTGTTGGAATACATACATTTTAAGACCAAACCGGGACCAGTTGCGAAAAATGCAACTTAGCGGCCTTCCGGTAGGAATTGAACCCGCGACCCTGCGATTGCTAGTGCAGTGCTCTGACCATTGAGCTACGGAAGCCGTTGCCGAGAGCCTAGTCACGAGTTCTGTATATATGGTGGTAATGCCGGGATAAGATTCTGGGTATATTATAGGTAATATTTGGCATTTCACTCGATCAAACTACATGTTGAAAATATTAGAAAATATTATATTAAATATTGAAAATATATATATATATATATATATATATATATATATATATATATATATATATATATATATATATATAGTATTCCACTCAATTTTATGAGCTTTACCAGCTTGAGTTTATTTTTGACAAAAAAACAGAGTTTGAAGAGTTTAAATTAGTACAAATAACAAGGCATAATGTAGAATAACGTTTTTTTCACGTTTATTCAAAATACCTGCATCATTCTGGATACCAAAACTCGTGCAAACTTGTAAGAAAACAATTAGAATGAAGTTCAATCACGGAGATTTTTTTGTCTATTTAAATATCTCGGTCTTTCCCGGTTGCTACTCGTTGCTAGGTAAGAAGTGAACTGACCAATAAGGTGTGACATTGGTTGAATGGTGTATTTGCCGGTCCAAACTTCTTGATGACGCTAACTTGATTATACAGTGTCGCGATGGTGCCGCTTTCCCGCTCCTCTCCATGAACACAAACCTCTACAATGGGGTCTTCTGTGTGATCGAAATCGAGCAGCCAGAGTAATAACTGGAAATAATTATGAAATTCGTTCGACAGATATTTAAAAAAAATTGAATTGGTATCCACTAAATATTACCGACTTGAGCAGTTGCTGGTGTTAATGCACAAAACACTCAACAATGATGCGCCTAAAGCTATTATGGAGCTGTATCAAATTTCAGAAAACCATCTTCGAAGCAATAATAATATGCCAATGTTGTCAAAACCCAGGTCAAATGCAATGAAACGCAGCTGCCAAGATCTGGAATACTCTGCCATCATATCTTAAGAACACTTCCCTTACCATAACTGAGTTTAAAACTAAACACAGGGAGGTTTTTGAAGATGAAAACTGTACTATTTTAAATAACTTGAAGTACTAGCAATGATTTTTTCCCTTCCATTTTAATAATTTTAACAAATTTTAATAATTTTAACAATGTTGGAACGTAAATATAGTCTTTTATTTAGATAATTTTAGTCGTAATTAACAAACTGTTTGTATAAGTTTTATAATAGTTAGTTCTAATGCACGGCCCTATGAAAATCAACGTTTTATAGTTTCTTTTTACTCTTGCATTTTATTGTATTTGTAATTCACTTAAGTTGATAGGCTACCGTGTTTAAATATAGTTCAATAATAAATAATAATAATAATATAATCTTCAATCCTCGAAACAATATTGTCAATGGTATCGTCACTTCCTTGTATAAGTGAAAGTTCGAGGCCTTAGAATAGAAGTTCTGTTCCTTTCTTTACGATAACTACGAAAAACAGATCGTGCAGATGAATTCCAAAAGTGGCTTGTAGCCTAATCGGAACTTGCGTGATTTTGGTTATGTAGTTTAAAATAATCTTATTCTGTTGCACTGATGTGGTGAATATTGCAGCTTCGAGTAGATAGACGATACATGGACGATCGTCACAAATCCTCAGAAAATATTTCCGGACAGTGATCGACCTGTAACCTTCTGATTGCCGGTGAGATGCTATATAACAATTGAGCTACCGAAACTTAGATGGAGAGCGAATGTTACAATGATATACAGGTTCGATTGATCGATATATGTACTGGCTAATTGCGGCTGTCACTCTATATAAGCAATGCTTACAGGGAGTGTTATATATATGCACTGATGTAGTGAATGTGGGAGATTGGAGTAATAATAATAATAATTACATATTTATATAGCGCTTTTTCCAAAAAGTCCAAAAGCGCTTTACAACCAGTAAAATATAAAAATACATCAGATTTAAAATTATGTATACATAGTTAAAAATACAATAAATAAAAAGTCCTAAATATAAAGCTAAAAAATTATCAGTACAAATTAGTACAGGTACGTCAATATCCAAGAAATCAATAATATGCTTTCCTTTATATGGAAAGGTAAAGAGTTCCATAGATTTGGTGCACGTACAGAAAAGGCGCTGTAGACGTATGATTTAAGATTACATTTTGGTACTTCTAACATTAGTTTCGATGCCGATCTCAAGTTACGTTTTGGAACTAAGGTTCGAATAAATTGCACAAATACTGAGGAGCAGTGACATTCATTACCTTATAAGTAAATAGCAACACCTTAAATTCTATACGCTGCTCTATAGGCAACCAGTGTAATTTCATAAGAAATGGAGTAACATGGTCTAACTTGCGCAACATTGCCGCTGAATTTAAAACATATCGTAGGCGTTGCAATAGTTTCTTTGGAATACTATAGAGCAAAGAATTACAATTGTCAATCTTTGACGTAACAAATGCATGAACAAGAATCTTAGCTACATCTATATGCTTAGATATTTTCTAATGCGCGATATATTCCTAATAGCATAAAACGAAGATTTACAAATTTGCATAACATGTCCGTCTAAATATAGGGTTGTGTCAATTGTCAAATATTACAACACCAATGTTCCTTACATAATTCGATTTCCCAACAGATGTATTGGATACTTTAATATCGCTCAAAAATGGTGCGCAGGACGATGCTTAGCGTGGAATACCAACATATCGGTCCTATCATCGTTGAGCTTTAATATTATTGTATAACAGCCACTTGTCGATGTCTTGTACACAGGCTTCTACCTTAGATCGTGCGCAGTCAAGATCGCCAGTTATAGATGGACTTTTCTGAGGATTTGAACTTGACGATCGTCCATGTATCGATATAACCTTGTTGTACATCAGAAACCTTACCTTGTCTCTTTTTATGCTTTGGCTTTTTCCTACTTTTGCTTGAGCCATGTACTTCGTCTTTTTCGAATCCCTAGAAAAATAGATCCGAAAACATAAGATCCGAAGTGTTAACTACGTGTCGGCATGAAAACAAATGTTATGCTGCTAATATAAAACCGCCTTAGTATTTTATACTTTTCCACTCGCCCGGCGCCGAAGGACTGACGCCGAGGGTGCTAATATCAACCGGCGTTTAGTCTCTAATCACGGGAGATGCAAGCGAGTCCAGATCTCGGATAGGGTTTATATATATATATATATATATATATATATATATATATATATATATATATATATATATATATATATATATATATATATATTGTCAATCTTTTGGTTATTTTAGTTTGCTTGGAACCTTTATTATTATTAATTTTTTATTATTCGCGTATGCATTTTCATTCCTTTTCAAATTTTTTGTTTCTTATGCTAATATTATCGCCTAATCCCCTTGAATATTGGACCTGTCATTTCTCCCGCCCCCTCAGTCTGCTTGCTGATCGACTGTTAAAAATAGCAAATGATCTTACGTTTCCCATCTCATTAATTATTAGTTTGTTTATCTCCCGTGCATTTGATTGGCTACTTTCTACTTGTGACACCCTTTTGGCATATATATAAGCCCTATTTATTTCATTTCATCTCGTCTTATTCTGATGAAGGGCTCCGCTCGAAACGTCAGTATCTCGTCACTAAATTCTTGGCAGTTTACCACCTTTTCACTTTGCTATATATTCAAAACACTGTCTACGCAGCACTCTACTTTTTTACTACTCTCGGATATTCTATATACCGCTGCGACATGCCTAACCTCAAGAAGTTTCGTCAAAGTCTCCGTCACGAAATGGTAAGTTATTTGCTTCCTTTTTTACCGTCGATCAGTAATCATGCTCTACGTTTGTTTGACCTTATTTTATCTAAAACCCGTTTTTTCCAGTCACATTACTTTTATTAGTCGTTGTTTATATCGGGGGGTCATTCCCTACGGTTTTAGATCCTCTTTTGATTTATTGTCTTTTAATCTCCCCGCTATCGATCGTCGTTATTCCCATCACATATCAGCGGCTTGTTCGAGTCATTCCCGTCGTTTGATGCGTATCACTATTAAATCTATGTCCAGTAATTTACAACATACTGATGACTACATCTCGGGATGTAAGTCCTCTCTCTCCCAGGTCTGCCCACCTATTTTGTTTACCGCTATCGTTCAACAAATTCGCATGCTAAATTCCAGACTCTATGTTTTTCTTAAAGACGTTAAGGCGTCCAAATTGGCCAAATTACTGGGTCCTTCCCCGAATCCCTCCCAAAGCACTAGTTCCTCTAACGAAGTCACTCGTCTAGTTTTCACTATTCCCTCTGATTTGCCATTATCTGACCCCGAGAGATCTTTTCTTGCGAAAGGTCTCAAGTTTGTTCCCAACTCCGGGCCCATCGATCTATTTTCAGTTAAAGAGGATACCGAATCTTTCTTCCGCCGCATGCGCCTCAAAGCCTTTTTTCATGATAAGCCCACTTTCAATAGCAATAAGGATATTTTCGAAGAACTCAACCCCAAGAAGTCGTCTTGGTCTCCATCCGAAGGTGATTTTTCTTCCCATGATCTTTTCGTAAGACAATGCCGACATGACATTGATAAATTGCAACCTCCGCGCAGAAAACAAGTTCATAACCTTAACAAAGAAGAGCTTCTAGCTTTGAATTCATTACGATGCCGAAATGTAGTTGTCTGGAGAGCGGACTTGTATCGACAAGAGGCTCTTCGTCAACTCAGCGACACCATCTTTTATACTAAGTTGAATTCCGATCCCACTCAATCTCACCAAAAATCCGTCAAAACTACCATCAAGAATTTCATCCAAGCCGGTGAATTGCCTGCCTCTGCATCTAACCTTATATTAACAACCCCCAGAACGCCTGTCATATATTTCCTACCTAAAATCCATAAACCTAACAATCCTGGCAGGCCGATTGTTTCCGCTTGTAGTTGCCCCACCGAGCTCGTTTCCAGTTTTCTAGACAACGTTATGTATCCTTTGGTTAAGAAGTTGCCTTCTTATATCAAAGATACTAAACATGCCTTGCAAATTTTCGACCAGTTACGTTTCAGTAGTTCCGATAAATTTATTTTCACGATGGACGTCAAGTCCTTATACACCGTCATTCCCCATTGTGATGGCCTTGAAGCTCTGAAGTTTTTCTTTGATCAGCGCACTAATTTAGAACCCTCCACAACCACGTTACTCCGCTTAGCAGAACTAGTGCTTACCCTTAACAATTTTTCGTTTGATGGTGAACATTATCAACAAATAAGTGGTGTTGCGATGGGCACCAAAATGGGTCCAAGCTATGCTAATTTATTTGTTGGTTATGTTGAAAAACAGATCTTTGAACAATACACGGGTCCCTTGCCTGATTTTTTCGGAAGATTTATCGATGACTGTTTAGGAACAGCGTCGTGTTCACGTGTCCTTTTAGAGCAGTTCATCAACTTTGTTGATGATTTTCATCCTGCTCTGAAGTTCACGTGGGAAATCAGCGAGACCTCTGTGTCGTTCCTTGATATTTTAATTTCGATTAATGGTGATTCGCTGAAAACGTCGGTCTCGTACAAGCCTACTGACTCCCATAGTTATCTTCTATTTTCATCCTCTCATCCCAACCACACTAAGCAATCCATCCCTTACTCTCAATTCTTGCGTCTTCGCCGCTTATGTAGCGACGACCAAGATTTTCAAGTCAAATCAATGGAAATGAGATCTTTTTTTGTCCAACGTGGTTACCCTACCAACCTTTTAGACCTCGCCGTTCAGAAAGCTTTTCTCGTCCCCCGTTTAGACGCCCTTGAACCATCTTTGGAACGAGTTTCAAACAATAAAATTCCTTTAGTTCTAACATTTCATCCTTTCAATTTTAAAGTTAAAAATATTATTAATCGGAATTTTCACATTTTACAAAATGATCCTGAGACGTCAGCCATTTTCACCGACAACCCTTTGGTATCTTTTCGCCGTAATAAAAACATTCGTGACTCCTTAGTACATAGTGCCCTTAAACAAAATACCTCGGCACCAGCGGGAACATTTTCTTGCGGCCGTTCCCGCTGTAACACATGCGCTTTTCTCAATCCCACTACAGTTATTTCTACCCCCAAATTCGACCACACAATCCGTCATGCTTTTTCATGCACGTCCACCAACATAATTTATTGCATTTCATGCGATAAATGCCCTAAAATCTACATCGGTGAAACTGGGCGACGTCTTTCAGACAGGTTTGCTGAACATCTTCGTTCCGTGAGGATCAATGATGGTGACAAACCTGTAGCCCGCCATTTCAACAGCTCCAACCATTTGGTTTCAGACATGAAAGTCTGTGCCATCCTTCCCATCTCCGGTGGCAACGATAACCGCAAGCGTCAAGAGAAGCGTCTCATTTTTAAACTTGGCACCACACATCCTCTTGGTCTTAACGAACGTTTTTCTTTTATTTAATTTCCTACAAGTTTTTGGTTATTTTAGTTTGCTTGGAACCTTTATTATTATTAATTTTTTATTATTCGCGTATGCATTTTCATTCCTTTTCAAATTTTTTGTTTCTTATGCTAATATTATCGCCTAATCCCCTTGAATATTGGACCTGTCATTTCTCCCGCCCCCTCAGTCTGCTTGCTGATCGACTGTTAAAAATAGCAAATGATCTTACGTTTCCCATCTCATTAATTATTAGTTTGTTTATCTCCCGTGCATTTGATTGGCTACTTTCTACTTGTGACACCCTTTTGGCATATATATAAGCCCTATTTATTTCATTTCATCTCGTCTTATTCTGATGAAGGGCTCCGCTCGAAACGTCAGTATCTCGTCACTAAATTCTTGGCAGTTTACCACCTTTTCACTTTGCTATATATATATATATATATATATATATATATATATAGTTGAAAGGATTTGTGGTGAAGGAAAATTTCGAGTGTTGGAATACATACATTTTAAGACCAAACCGGGACCAGTTGCGAAAAGTGCAACTTAGCGGCCTTCCGGTAGGAATTGAACCCGCGACCCTGCGATTGCTAGTGCAGTGCTCTGACCACTGAGCTACGGAAGCCGTTGCCGAGAGCCTAGTCACGAGTTCTGTATATATGGTGGTAATGCCGGGATAAGATTCTGGGTATATTATAGGTAATATTTGGCATTTCACTCGATCAAACTACATGTTGAAAGGATTTGTGGTGAAGGAAAATTTCGAGTGTTGGAATACATACATTTTAAGACCAAACCGGGACCAGTTGCGAAAAGTGCAACTTAGCGGCCTTCCGGTAGGAATTGAACCCGCGACCCTGCGATTGCTAGTGCAGTGCTCTGACCACTGAGCTACGGAAGCCGTTGCCGAGAGCCTAGTCACGAGTTCTGTATATATGGTGGTAATGCCGGGATAAGATTCTGGGTATATTATAGGTAATATTTGGCATTTCACTCGATCAAACTACATGTTGAAAGGATTTGTGGTGAAGGAAAATTTCGAGTGTTGGAATACATACATTTTAAGACCAAACCGGGACCAGTTGCGAAAAGTGCAACTTAGCGGCCTTCCGGTAGGAATTGAACCCGCGACCCTGCGATTGCTAGTGCAGTGCTCTGACCACTGAGCTACGGAAGCCGTTGCCGAGAGCCTAGTCACGAGTTCTGTATATATGGTGGTAATGCCGGGATAAGATTCTGGGTATATTATAGGTAATATTTGGCATTTCACTCGATCAAACTACATGTTGAAAGGATTTGTGGTGAAGGAAAATTTCGAGTGTTGGAATACATACATTTTAAGACCAAACCGGGACCAGTTGCGAAAAGTGCAACTTAGCGGCCTTCCGGTAGGAATTGAACCCGCGACCCTGCGATTGCTAGTGCAGTGCTCTGACCACTGAGCTACGGAAGCCGTTGCCGAGAGCCTAGTCACGAGTTCTGTATATATGGTGGTAATGCCGGGATAAGATTCTGGGTATATTATAGGTAATATTTGGCATTTCACTCGATCAAACTACATGTTGAAAGGATTTGTGGTGAAGGAAAATTTCGAGTGTTGGAATACATACATTTTAAGACCAAACCGGGACCAGTTGCGAAAAGTGCAACTTAGCGGCCTTCCGGTAGGAATTGAACCCGCGACCCTGCGATTGCTAGTGCAGTGCTCTGACCACTGAGCTACGGAAGCCGTTGCCGAGAGCCTAGTCACGAGTTCTGTATATATGGTGGTAATGGTCGCAACTGGTCCCGGTTTGGTCTTAAAATGTATGTATTCCAACATTCGAAATTTTCCTTCACCACAAATCCTTTCAACATGTAGTTTGATCGAGTGAAATGCCAAATATTACCTATAATATACCCAGAATCTTATCCCGGCATTACCACCATATATACAGAACTCGTGACTAGGCTCTCGGCAACGGCTTCCGTAGCTCAGTGGTCAGAGCACTGCACTAGCAATCGCAGGGTCGCGGGTTCAATTCCTACCGGAAGGCCGCTAAGTTGCACTTTTCGCAACTGGTCCCGGTTTGGTCTTAAAATGTATGTATTCCAACACTCGAAATTTTCCTTCACCACAAATCCTTTCAACATGTAGTTTGATCGAGTGAAATGCCAAATATTACCTATAATATACCCAGAATCTTATCCCGGCATTACCACCATATATACAGAACTCGTGACTAGGCTCTCGGCAACGGCTTCCGTAGCTCAGTGGTCAGAGCACTGCACTAGCAATCGCAGGGTCGCGGGTTCAATTCCTACCGGAAGGCCGCTAAGTTGCACTTTTCGCAACTGGTCCCGGTTTGGTCTTAAAATGTATGTATTCCAACACTCGAAATTTTCCTTCACCACAAATCCTTTCAACATGTAGTTTGATCGAGTGAAATGCCAAATATTACCTATAATATACCCAGAATCTTATCCCGGCATTACCACCATATATACAGAACTCGTGACTAGGCTCTCGGCAACGGCTTCCGTAGCTCAGTGGTCAGAGCACTGCACTAGCAATCGCAGGGTCGCGGGTTCAATTCCTACCGGAAGGCCGCTAAGTTGCACTTTTCGCAACTGGTCCCGGTTTGGTCTTAAAATGTATGTATTCCAACACTCGAAATTTTCCTTCACCACAAATCCTTTCAACATGTAGTTTGATCGAGTGAAATGCCAAATATTACCTATAATATACCCAGAATCTTATCCCGGCATTACCACCATATATACAGAACTCGTGACTAGGCTCTCGGCAACGGCTTCCGTAGCTCAGTGGTCAGAGCACTGCACTAGCAATCGCAGGGTCGCGGGTTCAATTCCTACCGGAAGGCCGCTAAGTTGCACTTTTCGCAACTGGTCCCGGTTTGGTCTTAAAATGTATGTATTCCAACACTCGAAATTTTCCTTCACCACAAATCCTTTCAACATGTAGTTTGATCGAGTGAAATGCCAAATATTACCTATATATATATATATATATATATATATATATATATATATATATATATATATATATATATATATATATATATATATATATATATATATTATATATATATATATATATATATATATATATATATATATATATATATATATATATATATATATATATATATATATATATATATATAAAAGAATATATTGTGTCCAGAACATACAAAGTGCTCGATACCGAAATCGGTAGAGCGAGTTATATAAGTTTAACTTCAAAAGTTCTCTGCTACTCGGAGTTTCACGCTATGTGCGATCTTCAGGCAACTGAAGATTATTCAATTCAACTATTCTTTATATGGCATCCCAGGGTTAAAAGTAGGTGTCATTTTTTTTTTCTTGTGCGTCGTGTATTCCATTTCGTGGCGGCATTTTGAAACAAGTTTGGAACGTTTGTTGAGTAGATTTTCATTTTTACGCTTTTAAAATGCATAACTTTTCTTCCAAGCAAAGGTTACATTGCTTTGCTCCACTCTGGTATGCGGTGGCACGTTTTAAAATTGACCATTTCAAATCATGCGTCGACTTTTCTTGAGATCCCAAATGTATTTGGATAGTTCTGTTTCATTTGAGTGTTTCTCGTCGCGGAAAGATTTGATATGGTTTCTGTACCGCACTTTGAATTCGTTGCATGTCATTCCAATATATTTCTTTGTTTCGGCGTTGTTTGTTATTGTTACTTCGGCTTTGTATATCACGTTGGTGGCTAAACAATTTTCTGGAATCGGGCATTCTTCCTTTCTCCGGCAGTTGCATTTACTTTGTGTTTGGCACATCGTTAGGTTTTGTTTTTGAAATGATGTGGGTGTTGCATGCGTTGATGGCAGCTTTCATGTTTGGCATGCAGCTATATAGCTGACTTTCACGGTGTTCATTTGAAGATTTTGTGGAGTTTGTTGGTTCTTGGGAAATGTTTATCGATAAGGTTTAGAAATCTGCGGCCTACGTTGGTTTTCACGTTTTTTGCTGAATGGTGGGTTAAACCATATAATCTTTCTTCGTCGTTGTAGTCTCGGAGTCGCGTTGGAAAAGACTTCGTCATTCAGGTATGTCAAGTTGTCATCAAAGTTGCTGCGTTTGAGGGCATCTTGGTATGCTGGGGCCGCCGCTTGAAATGTTGGTTCGTCGCAAGAAAGTTTGGATATTCGCTTGTTGATTGAAGTTGGGAGCTGTCTCAGAATCGAAGGTGGGTGGTTTGACGACGGCCTCGCTGCATTGAAGAACGTAAACGGTAGACAAGCTGACAAATCGAGAAAAACATTCAAAGATCTTCTAGCTTCGGACTTAAAATCACCGTACAAACAAACCAGAAAGTCGTTAACTTCCTCGACATCACCTTCAACTTACCTAACGGCACATTTCAACCATACAGGAAGCCAAATATGTCTACACTTGCTAACTAGTTCGTTCCGTTTGTTCAAAGTTGCGTTCCCCGGTTTGCATAAAATATAAAACTTCTCTTCTATACATAAATTACATCGTTTCGTGATATTAGAATAGTGGGGAGCACGGCATAAAATGTTCCATTTGATAGCGTAGTTCAAATTTTTGTCTTTCAGATTCCAGATATGTTTGCTCAGTTCTGTTGCGTTTCGTTTTGTTTCCGTTTTGAATGAGGCCTTGTGGTTTGCGTATCTGGATTTGAAGCTGGTTGCGGTCAGGCCAAAGTACGTTTCAGTTGTATTGCCGCAGGTTACTGTTGCACGGTAGACAATGTCTTTGGAGAGACATTCACCGTCCAGGGGGCACTTTGCATCTTTCAGGCAGTTGCATTTCCTCTCGAGCTCGGGGTTTACGCTGTTCCGCAACAGTTTCTTGTTGTTTCCCTCGATTATGGCTCCCACGTTCGGCATGCAGCTGTACGAAATCTTTGTGGTATTCCGATTAAAAATCTTATGGAGTTTATTATTAGTCGGGAAACATTAGGTGTTTTTATAAGTCACATTTAGTCTAGCACTGATGAGTGCAGGTTCGCATGTACGAAACAGAACTGTATGCAATAAACTAATGTCGAAAGTGTAACCGTGTCCAGTTATTCTATATATATTTGCTCTACCGATGGTATCGAGCACTCTCGAAACACAAACGCAAGATCTCTATTTGATATATTCGCTCCTTAATTGTCGAGCACTCTTTTGGATTCGTGTATCAATATGGACCGCATATCTTTTGAATACTCGACAAAGAACATACCTACAGCACCAAGAACATCATATTTAAAGAAACTCATCGACAAAACCGAACTATTCATGAAACGAATAAGATGGAAAGCCTACTTTTTCCTTAACCCCAAGACAGCAGAACCAACTCAAGAAAAATATGGATTTAACACGCAAAATTCACCGCCTGTAATTAGCGAGCTGAAAGAATTCGAAGAGTGTATGGCCAACTTGATTCAAGGTATCGAATTCGAAAACAAACCGAACGATTTCCAAAGTAAACTACTACAAGACTTAAAGACAACAAAACACGACAAGAAGTTAACGATTAAGGCCGACAAAACAACAAATTACTATAAGATGAATCCCGAAACTTATAACGAACTTGTAAGCAAAAATGTGACCAAGACTTACAAGAAAGCAAGCAAGAGCGAAGTAGAATCAGTCAACAGAGAGGCCAAGCGCATCGCAGAAAGCATAAACCTTAGCGACCGAATAGACAAGTTAGCGGAAAAAGAAGCCTTCATCACCCTAAAAGATCATAAGCCCAACTTTGAAAATAACCCCACCTGCAGATTAATAAACCCAACCAAGTCAGAAATAGGATACGTTAGCAAAGTCATACTTAGTAAATTAGTGAGAAGCGTCGTTGAGTCAACCGGGCTGAATTTATGGAAATGCACGCGAGAGGTTCTCGAATGGTTCCGAAAATCACCCAACAAACAAGATAGCAACTTCATTAACTTCGATATCATCGACTTCTACCCGTCAATCACCGAGCGTCTCCTCCTGAAAGCAATCGACTTTGCAAAACAATATACGGAAGTTAAAGAAAGCGACAAGGAAATCATCATCCATGCGAAACGCAGCCTAATTTTCAACGCGGAAGAACCCTGGAAGAAAAAAGACAACGATAGCGGATTTGACGTAACAATGGGCAGTTTTGACGGCGCGGAATCCTGTGAGCTCGTAGTATGCTATATGTTATCCCTCTTGCAATCGAAATAGGGCAACTCTATAGGCCTCTACAGAGATGATGGCCTGGGAATATCCACAGGAACACCGCACGAAACCGAGCGAATGAAGAAAGATATCTGTAAAACCTTCCAAGATAACGAACTAAGAATTACAATCGAAGCAAACAAGAAAGTGGTGAATTTCCTCGATGTAACCCTTAACTTGGACTCAGGCCTACATAAACCATACATGAAACCGAATAACACCCTCAAATATGTTAATACTAAGTCCAACCACCCACCAGCCGTCTTGAAGAACATTCCGATAGGAATCAACAAACGACTTTCAGAGATATCCTCCAACGAAGAAGTATTTAATAACGCAGCGCCTGCCTACCAGAAAGCCTTAGACGACAACGGATACAACTACAAACTAAACTACGAGAAACCTGATCAACCAAAAGCAAACAGAAAACGTTGAATGTGAGATCACTACGAAACAAATCTGCAGCATTTTTAGATTATGTTTGTGACTGCAAAGCTGATTTGTTTCCACTGACAGAGACCTGGCTAAATAACAACGGTTCAGCCATTATTAACGATGTCACGCCCACCGGTTACAAATTGTTCCATTGTCCTCGTGGCGATCGTAGAGGCGGGGGTACTGCATTATTATGCAAAGAAAGCGTGGATGTCAACAAAGTGTGTGCAATGGAAAAGTCATTTTTCGAAGTCTCTGAGTGGTTGATCAAGACTGATCAGTCATCATCACTGAGAGTCATCATTGTCCACACACCACCGTACTCTGCGAAGCATCCGGTAATAACAACAACATTCTTTACGGAATTCTTTGATTATCTAGAGTCTACGGTACTTTGCAAAGAAAAATTATTAATAGTTGGTGATTTTAATATTCATATGGATGTGAGTGACGATACCGACAGTGTAAAATTCTTGGAGTTGCTTGAATCAATGAACCTTACTCAGCATGATGTGAATGAGCCGACTCATGAGCATGGACATATTTTATACCTAATAATAACTCGACAGTCAGATGATATAATATCAGAGTCACAAGGAGCTGATAGACTATTCTCTGACCATGTAGCTGTGTTGTGCCGGCTGAAGACAGCTAAACCAGCAGTTACTGTTAAGAAAACAACTTTTAGAAGGCTAAAATTTATTGACAAAAATAACTTCATAGCAGATATTGCTAATTCTACTCTCTGTCAAAACATAACGGATGATCTCGACGCCCTTCTTCGGTGCTACCTTGTACTACCAAAATCTATTATCAGTAAATATATCACTCTAACAACCTTTAAAAATTCACTACTCAATTACTATCGTTATGCTCTAGAAAACACTTACAATGACCCTCGCTCCTGGAAAACAATTTGCCTTAAATGCAACCAGGCACGTGACTTGACAAAACCACTTTCATGTTGTTTCTAGTTTGTATCTGTATTTGTATATTGTAATTATCTGTAACTATAGGTGTGCATTGTTTAGTTTACATAGGGACCGCAGTAATTGGCCAAAGCTGTTGCGGACACCCTGCCATCGTCTTGTATATGTTATTGTGTAAATATTTGTTCTCTAGTCTAGATGTGGCAAAGCTTATAAAATAAAATAAAATAAACATGCTCCTGTTCAATCACGGTTAGACCGCGTGTCGTCTGGTTTAATGACAAAATTAAATTGGCCAAAAGGGAAAGGAGAAAGGCGGAAAGGAAATGGAGATCATCAAAATTTGATGCAGATCTGGCTTTATTTAAAGCTAAACGGAACCACGTGACTTTCCTAATCAACAAGGCTCGAGAGGATTACTACCGTCAGTTTATTGAGGAGAACAGTACCGATCAAAGAAAATTGTTTAAGGCTAGTAAGATTTTAATGAATCAACAGACAAGTATGTCTCTCCCACCCCACTGCAGTGATATTACTCTTGCAAATAAAATGGGTGAATTTTTTCTTCAGAAGATTGAAAAAATTAGATCCAGGTTATCGAGTGTCTCTGGACCTTGTGTATCACGTACAACACCATCAGTAGATTACACTGGTCCTACATTGATTGAATTCCAATGTGTTACAGAGGCTTTGAAAAAGATCCTTTGAAAAGCCAAAAGGTGCGTCAATTTTTAGTTATTGTATCACGGTTGTGAATATTTGGGCTTTTAAGAGGACGTGAAAGCTAAAAAACATTAGCGGGAATTAAAAGAAAAACTAGATCCCAAGGATAGTGCAAAGTTTCATATCACATAACTACAGTATGTTCAGTTGTAATGTACAGTAGAGTATGTGATAGTACTTTACAGCAATGATCAACAGTGCTTCATTAATAAATAGCTAAAAATTTGGCGGTTAAAAATCAACAGGTTTTAAGCTTCAAAAGCGGTTGGTAACATATTATGTTACTTCCTTATCAACAAGGAACGTGGCAAGGGAATTGATGAACATGTACATGCATGTAGTTAGGAAAACGACATGTGAACTTGTTATATTTCAAATTATTTATTTAGCCTTTTAATTGGGCGATACATGCATGTAATACGTTGTACAAAATAATAGGAACGATCCTGATATGGATATAACACATTTCTGGTAATTTCATGTTCAATTAACTTTTAGTCAAGTCACATTAGCATTTATTGAGTTGTTTAACAGTTCATCCAGCACAGTAGCACCAACTACACAGCTGTAGTTTTAGTCATTTGTAGCTGCTAGGACTTGCAAAACGTTATCAAGTTTTGTTGTTGATCAGTAATCAGATATACCACAGTTCATATATGTGGTAGAGCGAAACACGTGTCTGTAGATTGAACTACACACACACACACACACATATATATATATATATATATATATATAGTCTGTGCCATCCTTCCCATTTCCGGTGGCAACGATAACCGCAAGCGGCAAGAGAAGCGTCTCATTTTTAAACTTGGCACCACACATCCTCTTGGTCTTAACGAACGTTTTTCTTTTATTTAATTTCGTAAAAGCTTTTTGTCATTTTATTTTGCTTGGAACTTTTTATTATTAGCTTATGAACTTTTTATTATTAGCTTATGCTCATTCCTTTTAAGTCTTTGTTTCTATTATTATCGCCTAATCCCCTTGAATATTGGACCTGTCATTTATCCCACCCCCTCAGTCTGCTTATTGATCGACTGTAAAAATAGTAAATGACTTAACTTTTCCCATCTCATTAATTATCAGTTAGTTTATTTCCCGTGCGTTTGATTGGCTACTTTCTACCTGTGACACCCTTTTGGCATATATAAGCCCTACTTATTTTATTTCATCTCGTCTTACTCTGATGAAGGGCTCCGCTCGAAACGTCAGTATCTCGTCACTAAATTCTTGGCAGTTTACCACCTTTTCACTTTGCTATATATATATATATATATATATATATATATATATATATATATATATATATATATATATATATATATATATATATATATATTATATATATATATATATATATATATATATATATATATATATTATATATATATATATATATATATATATATATATATATATATATATATATATATATATATATATAATATATATAACGAAAAGTGTTAAACAAATAATTTTCCAACGCAACCAGGTGATAAATCAGACATATAGTTTGACGCTTCTCTAACCGTTTTTTGAACGGAACTTTAAAAGTTACTGTCCATGACCCAATGTTTCGACACTACAATCTATAGTGTCTTAATAAATCGTACTCTTAATAAATCGTACTCATACTCTGCACCTACAGGTACTGTTTCTGAAGCCAAGCCAGGGTGTACTTACTTCAAACTCTTCATCTTCATCACTTGAACCAAAAATGTCAGCAAAAAGTTCTCCTGTACCTCCACCTTGTCTAAAAATGAAAATAATTTACTACACTGCTAGTATATTTGACAAGGCTAAAAATGATGACAGTCAGAATTGAATGTTAAATGTAACACTCTTTGCCGAAGCATTAAAGGGACACCCCCACTCCAAAATAAGTGTTTCTAATTAAAGTGCATATAACCCCTTAGTTTTCCAAGTAGTAGAGCCAAAATTATCTGAATAGTTCTTTTACGGTTTTTATTTGGTCCATTGGTTTCGAAGATATTTTTGTTACAATATTGCAAGAAATCGCTATTTTGAATATCCCGCAAGAAATTTCTGCAAATCGCAAAGAGCCTGGTGCCCACATGATGTGACGTAGCTTAAGGGACGGGTTTTCTCAGACAGTGTCACAGTGCAATACAACACTACAACAGAAACAAACACTGTCATCGAAGCGAAAAAAATGCCAGATATAGATGTTGTTTTTGGGTGTGCTAACGAATCAGACTTGACGAAAGGAATTTCACTTAATCGTATGCCGTATTGGAATGACGTCCGATCGTCATGCTTTTTCTATTGTTGAGTAACTTTTTCGATTTCTGTGTAACTTTTTCTATTTCTGTGTAACTTTTTTTTCTATTTCTGTGTAACTTTTTCTATTTCTGTGTAACTTTTTCTATTCCGTCTTGGAATGACGATCGGGCTGAGGCGAAACGGAGCAGAAAAGTTTGCGTCAATTTCGTGGCGAGGAAGCGTGATAAGTGGAAACCAACAAAGCATTCGGCAATATGCTCAGCTCACTTCAAATCAGAAGACGTAGCGACTACATATGCTGTAGAAATACCTGGAACGAAAGACTACGCCAAGACTTAAGAAAGATGACATTGGTATAATGGTCTTTCCAACCATCCCCTCGAGATAAACGACAGGTGAGTGTTCAGTGTTCCACCGTAAATTGAATCGACTTTATTTCGTGAAGAAAGCTTTATTTGCTTAAGAAATACCTAATGAGTTTCCGTGTTTGGATAACGTGATCCAAACACGCGGGATGTTGCGAGACTTGAGAAAAGCGTAAAAAACACGAGCCGATAGGCGAGTGTTTTTAGCTTTTCGAAAGTCGAGCAACAGCCCAAGTGTTTGGATCACGTTATCCAAACACGGAAACCATTAGGTATTTCTTTTATAAAATAACCACAGAGAAATATCACTAAAAGTTATTAATATAATTAGATCAACATTGCAATTCTCCCAAAACTCATCAACTACCAATCAGGGGAGGTCTTTCATGTTCTTCTAAGCTAATCGGCCAATCATGGATAGTTTTCTATTGACGCTGACGACAGCAAAGAGCCGAAAATAAGCTTGGAAAGATGAAAAAGATATATTTCCAGATGGATTTAATCACGAAAATATGCCGTTTAACTTTATGTTGGATTGCTTAGCCTGTATATTCTACAACACAGAATCTTTGTTGTGGTTTTCTGTCACTGTCGAAGTGTTCTTTGGTGATTTTTTGTTGGCTACAAGAACAAAATGAATGGTTTCTTCGTGAATATGCTGCCAGACGAGAGGTAAAATAAATATTTTACACATTTTCCATGTTCTCTTGGTGGACTATGTCTATAAAAATGTTGCCTTTTTGGGTTTTATTGAATGGTTTTCTCTCACTGTGGAAGTGTTGTTCGGTGATTTTTTGTTGGCTACAGGAACAAAATAAATGGTTTCTTCGTAAATATCCTGCCCAACGAGAACTAAAATAAACATTTTACACCTTTTCCAATTTCCATGTTCTCTTGGTGGACTATGTCTATAAAAGTGTTGTCTTTTTGGGTTTTATTGAAATTTTGAATAAGGTAAACTTCTCCATCTCAAATTATATGGAAATTCTCGTTCGCTTTTGCGTTGCTTTGTCCAACTTTAAATACTTATAATTTTCTAATCCTATATATTTTCTGCTTATTTTTGCAAAATCTTGTGAAAATTAACAGGGAAGATTGCTATATTTTATTTATAGTTATTGTGCATACTATGTAGAATGTTAATGTTTAAAAACGATGCTGGGCCGGCTGTGTGACACGACCTCAAAATTCCCATGTTTGGATAACCTGATCCAAACACGGGTATTAGCCAATCAGAACACGCGTAGCACACTTGTTATTTTATAATTAAGAAATACCTAATGGGTTTCCGTGTTTGGATAACGTGATCGATAGGCGAGTGTTTTTAGCTTTTCGAAAGTCGAGCAACATCCCAAGTGTTTGGATCACGTTATCCAAACACGGAAACCCATTAGGTATTTCTTTTATAAAATAACCACAGAGAAATATCACTAAAAGTTATTAATATAATTAGATCAACATTGCAATTCTCCCAAAAACCATCAACTACCAATCAGGGGAGGTCTTTCATGTTCTTCTAAGCTAATCGGCCAATCATGGATAGCTTTCTATTGACGCTGACGACAGCAAAGAGCCGAAAATAAGCTTGATCGGTAAAAACATCAGGAAAACAGCTTGGAAAGATGAAAAAGATATTTCCAGATGGATTTAATCTCGAAAATATGCCGTTTAATAATAATAATAATAATAATAATAATAATAGACGCATTAGGAGCATTATACAATAGTCTCAATGCTCTTACAACAATATATTCTTAAATATACTGATAAAACTTATTACAGTTTCATTATAAGATAAAGCCTACTACATATATTACCACTATAAACAAATAAACTATTAATTTTAAAAAAGAAAAGTCTTAACTGCTGACTTAAAATTACCCAACATATCAAAGCTTCTAATTTCCTGTGGTAATGAATTCCACAGTTTTGGTGCCGAAACCGAGAACGCTTTGTCTCCATGAGTCACCGTTTTGGATTTTGGCTCAATTAGCAGATTACTGTCTGATGATCTCAAAGCACGAGTAGGTTTATATTTATTTAGCAAATCAGTAATATAAACAGGCGCCTGGCCATGCAAAGCCTTGAAAGTAATTATTAGTATTTTAAATACAATCCTTGATCTCCCGGCAACCAGTGAAGATTACGAAGCACAGGGGAGATATGCTCCGATTTTTTAACCCGTTACAAGTCTTGCAGCTGTATTTTGAATTCGCTGTAACTTGCTCAATTCAGCTTCTGGTAAGCCATATAGGATGCTATTACAGCTGTCAAGTTTTGATGTTATGAATGCATGCACCAACTTCTCACAGTCCTTTTTACTCAAATATTTCCTGATTTTGCCGATATTTCTGATAGCAAAAGTGGCCGATTTACATTTGCTGCTTTATGTTGGATTGCTGCAGATGTAAAGTAGGTTAGTGACAGATTTTATTAAAATCGTTACAGACTGGACAAAAGCACCAAACTTTGCACACAACTACCTTTGGGTGCGAGGTTTTAAAAAATCCTATGCTCCAAAAAATATGCTCAATAGGAGACGAGTATGACATCAGTTATGACGTCATACATCTATTTTTGGACAATAACCACTTTGCGTATAATATCCACTTTGAATTAGGAAATCATAATGCATACGCATGTAGACTGGTGTAAATCTGTATCAATAAATATTCCGTGAATAAATTGACTGCAGGTACGTGATAAATATCTGCAAAATGTGGTGCAAATTATATTAACGTATACCGTAGCGGCGTTTATCTTACATTTATGTACATATATAACACAGTTTACATTATCTTCACTTGAATACACACTCCTGAATGGTATTTAACTTTAGATATTGAAATTTAATCAATGATTTCAGATATATAACACGCTGGACTGAAATTATAATAATTTGAGCCCGCGTAATAGTCAGCGGGATGTCTAAATAAACTACAAATCTATATGGAGACAACAGCTGGAATTTTGTTAAATATGTTAAAGAAGCCGAATATTATCGAGAAACACTTCAAATGCTATAGGCAAGGTAAGTAGATATTTCCGTAATTAAGAATGCATCTCTTTTCACATGTTTTGGAGTGATTCAAACTTTTTTTATCACGAACATAAATTTCCCGCCAAAACCACAAACACTTTTATAGAGTGCACTGATAGTGAATGACAGCGTGTTTATTCTTTCTGTTTGTTTCTAGCATTCCGACGACAGTTAGTTATACAGAGTTACATCTTAATTTTAATATTACTCGGGAGCGTACATTGTAAGAACACTATGGACTGGACATTGTGTCAAAAATCTACTTCAGAACCACTATCCTGCCCACAACATTCGGCTAACAGGCGTAATCCAATTAGTTTATATAAAGACTTCATTGAAAATGTAGCGTAATTAGAGAAATTAAATGCATTGCCTACAAAATGTAGTATTGTCAGCTGGCAGGTCCGATAAATCAATTGCAAGTTGCATGGTCAACAAAGCATTATAATATATGGCATCGTTCGTGTCATCAAAAATGTAATAACTCGAAACTACAGAGAGAAAAATAAAGGAAACGCAAACTAGAGACAGAAACTGATAATGGCAAAGATATGGCCGAAACTGAAACACGTCGATCAAAACGACAATCTATCGATTGTTCCGCAGAAAAGAATATTTGCATTTTCTGTGATAAGAAAACAGGGAAGCTTCATGAATATAGCACATTCTCTTCTGGCAATATCCTAGGCATATGGCATCAGAAATGCAAGACACAGCTCTCATGGCCAAATTATGTGCTGGGGACGTGGTTGCTATTGAAGCCAAATACCATCTTCAGTGCCTCACCTCGTATAGAAACAAATATAGATCGCTTCTCCGGCAACATGAAAGGCAACCGGATGCATTTAAAGAAAGGTGCAAAGCTAGAGTCTTTGCAGAACTGGCTGCTCACGTTGACGAATCACTTGAAGCTGGGAATGTCCTCTTTAAGTTGTCTGATCTGCATAATTTGTATGAACAACGCCTTAAAGAGATCGGTGTAGATATAACCATTGACAAAACGCGACTAAAGGAAATGTTGCTCGAACACTTTTCTGGTATGGGTTTGCAAGAACAGTGTGACGGCCGAAATAATGTGCTCTTGTTTCCTGAAGGTATGCAGCAGACCCTGAAAGATACCTACCTCGATCATAACTATGATAACGAAGCTCTTCTGTTTGCTAAAGTTGCGAGAATATGCAGACACGAAATCCTCTCTGTAGACACCACATTTTCTGGGGCGTTTTCAGAAAATTGCCAAAGAGATATCACTCCCATCATCAACCAACTTGTTTCCATGATACTGTACGGGCCAAACGGCATTAAAGATAAAGCAGATGAACCTCAAGCTTGTCTCGCCATCTCTCAGCTACTTCTCTTTAACAGTAAAAAACGAGGAAAACCGTCATCGACTCAGAACAGACATTCACCAGAACGAGAACCACCTCTTCCTTTATACATTGGCTTGAATCTTCACAGTCAAACTAGAAGCAAAGGACTTGTCGATCATATGGCAAAGTTGGGAATAAGTGTCTCCTATGATAGAGTTTGTCAGGTTGAAAATAACCTAGCGCTGTCGGTCTGCCAGCAGTTCAATATAGACGGCATTGTTTGTCGCTCGCGATAATGTTTGGTGGATTGCATATTGAGAAAGCTCTCTGGAATGCCCTTGGAAGTCTGTTAAGTGGATCAGGGTGGACGGATGCATTGACTGAAGCTGGGATAGCAACATCGGGCACGGCCGATTCTTTTCTGAGTGCATCACACATTACTCGGACACGCCACATGCATCAGGTCACATCATTGAGTCTTGACAAGCTTCAGCAGAATGCTTTTATCAGGAGTATGGAAACACCAGTGGTGCACGATGAAGAAGATTTCAAGACATGGAGGGAAGAAATGATTGAAGCAAGTCCTACTTATCGTTTCTGGGACCCGATTCTTAGAACAGAATTACTAATCCTCATCTTCATAAGGTCGCAAAGACAAAGAGACTTCACTCTATATGTAGAGTGTCTCCAGATCCTCATGTTTCTGTTCTTTGCCTTAGATCATTTCAACTACAGGTTGGCTTTCCGTACATATTCGAGATATGCAGTCTTTGCCTGCAGATTTGAATAAAGTTTTCAGCAAGTTCTGGGTTGTTCAAAAATCATACAATAGATTTTCAACGATCCCTATTGACCAAGCCCACGAACAGGAAAATGCCAAAGTTAAGGGCAACGGTGGAGTTTGGGGCTAACAGAAAACCCTGCTGCATTGTGTCGATGGTTGCTTTCTGGTCCAGAATTAGCCAGACTTTTAACGCAATTTGAGGAACAATACATACCAGAACCAAATTCAGAAACCGAGTGCACCCACCACGAAGAGGGCCTTTCGCATCAAATGAGATTTCATCAGCAAGTAAATAACTTAGTTGACAAAATCAACGGATTCGGCAATCCATTTGAAGATCAATGTCAAGAATCGGTTATACTCAACACCAGAGAGTGCGCGGATGATTCTGTTGTGGCTACAGTATTCCAAATTGAGGAACTGGGTGAAACACAGCATGAACACTTCAGAAAGAAGGTACTGGAAGACAGATCCAAGTCAATCCACGCAACTATAAAAAAGAACTCGTTGCCATTGTTCAGCACGGCAAAGCGAAAAACTAAAGCAACAGCGAAGCAAGTTAAAGCGATACGCCAGAACGTCGGACTATTCGGACCAACTCTTCGCTGGTGCTCGTGATCTTTAATTGACGGACCCTGTTCATAGCCATCAAACACGATGCAACAGTCGCCATACCTTACACGCACATAGTTAACATATTGCATTGTTATGTCTTTGTATGTCACCTTCTTCTGCCATTTCGCTCTATGAATAAGGGCCCCGCCATCAAGGACATGCATAACTTGCGCCTTTCCTGCAGACGGTTGCGCATCTTTCACGAGATCTTGTGCTAGTTGTGCCTTTACAGGTTTACGCATAAAATTGTCCTTGAATAGTGAAGTTGGCATTGCTGTAAGTTCATAGCCAAAGTATGGAGCCATGTCTTCCTCTCTCTGTGCAATAGCTATATCAGGCGGTAAAACAGATGATTTGGGTGGATATGAACTTTCTGTTTATCAACGTTGGAGTCCTGGATAAAGATGATCTAAAGACCGAACTTGATCACTTCTCTTAATAGATGCTTCTACGACGTTCATATTGTCGAGCTTCTTCTGGATGTGTGCCCCAACCTCCTCTGTCTTGTCGCAGTTTACGCCATCAACATCAGATTCCGTTAAACCAGAAGATATGGATCGTTGGTCGAGCCATTCTTGAATGGTGTGCAGGTCATCGAAATCCCGGTTGCTCCTAGAAGTCTCTATAGTTCCATGTGTTGTTCACTGGTTTTGTGCTTTACATTTGTCATGGATGTCATAGCATCATGGACCCCGGCACACTTGTGCATGCTGTAGATCCACAGAAGGCGAACAGTCTCCATCACACCCCGTCCTCTAGTCAGTCCTCCTCTTCTTTTGATAGATCTCATCATGACCTGTTCAATTGTAAGGTCCATCCATATTTCTGCCCAGAAGCGATTGCTTCTGTGGACTGTATGGAATCCTTGTTCTTGGAAGCAATGGTATAGCCAGGGGTATAGCCAAAGGAAGTATTAGCAATGGTATAGCCAAAAGTCAGTTCATCACGTTGCTGAGTCGATGCTATGAAGATCGTACATAACAATACTGGAGATGCTGATACATTAATAGTGGAACGTGCCCTTAAATTTGCAAGACAAGAAGAGAAGTACGTGTAGTAGCAGATGACACGTATGTACTTGTCCTCTTTATGTACCACTGGAACCAGAATATGGCTGATATATACTTCTATTCAGAGGCAAAGAGGTCAAAGAAAGGTTTGAAGGTGTGGAAAGTTCCAGACCTTGTTAACAAAGCTGGCAAAGTAGTTACATGGGCATGGCAACTCCAGTCTTTTGAAGAAGATAAAAGAATCAGAAGAATTGCAGCAGATATCCTTCTTGATGACCGATCCTGAGCCAACAGTGGAACAGATTGGTGAAGCTGGTATCCGGTTATATGTTGTCTTATATGGAGGCAGAGCAGATGATTCTTTGAACAGTCTACGGTACGCTAAATACATGCAGATGTTGTCGACAAGCAAAACATCAATTGATCCACAGAAGCTTCCACCTACAGAAAGAGCAGCATATTTTCACAGTTTGCGGGTTCACTTGCAAGTTATACTTTGGTTCAAGCTCACAAATAATTACTTGCATCCTATGCAATGCGGTTGGAAAATTGCTGATACCATACTAACACCAGTCCTGATAGACTTGGATGCAGCACCAGAGAGCTTACTGAAGTTTGTAAGATGTAAATGCAAACTTTCTACCATGGGAATTATGCAAGGCCAACCGACAGTTCCAGAATAATTTTTCAAACATGTTCTGGCCATTTTCCAGGCATAAGCCCAACCCTATTTTTGAGTGGAATCTTCCATTGGCGGGGGGGGGGGAGTAGGGCTTATACCCGAGGTAATGCGGTAATAACTATTTTAGTTCACAGTAAAGTAACAATTTTCAGCAACTTAGACTTTGTATTTTCTTCAATGAAGGTGAATGAACAGCCAAAAGTCACATAAAATCCTAACTTTTTTACCTTTTCAATACAAAAACATGCAAAAATCTGCAGAATATTCAAACACTCATAAACCAAATTGCCCAAACAGGAGTTTAGCGGATTTTGGATATGTTGTTCTACTCAGAATTGTGCTTCGTTTGTCACCAAAACCAGCTTTATACCATTTCTTTCCCCGTCAAAATGCCCAACGACCAGACTATATACATGCAGGCAACCAACAGCGTGAAGGTGATCCAGATGAGTTCTTTTCCCACGAAATCCAAGCCTATCCGCCATCACTTTCTGACTATGGAAAACTCCGTTAGGGTACTAAGTCAGATCTACTAAAGCTGTTACCAAATTCAGATGCAAAACCGGAAAATCGTAGATTTGATTGCAAAATTATTGATGGTGGTGCACTGATCCATATTCTGACCCCAAAGAATGTGACCACATTTTCAAAGTATGCTGAACAAGTCTGCATGTCATTCATCAAACGAGAATTACTGGTTGTGAAAAGAATAGATATTGTGTGGGATCAATATCTACAAGACAGCATCAAGAGCTGCACAAGGAAGAAGCGTGGAACTGGCGTACGAGTGAAAGTTGCTCCCCAGGCTAAAATACCAAGAAAATGGAATTTATTTCTTCGTGATAGCAAGAACAAGACGGAATTATTCGACTTCCTTTCAGAAGAGGTGGAAAACGCAGAATGGCAAGGAACGAAGGAAATCTACATCACCAAAGGTACCTCAGTTATATCCAAGGGTAGTGCCCAACCAATGATGGATTGCACACACGAAGAGGCAGATACTAGAGTTATTGTCCATTTACTTCATGCTTTAGAAAATGGCTGTGTTAACATAGAAATTAGTACTGTTGACACTGATATAGTCGTTCTATTGATTGGCCATTTCTTTGACATACAAGAGAACCATCAACAAATTGACCTATGGGTGGCGTTTGGCGTTGGCAAGAAATTCCAGCACATCCACATTAATTAAATCTGCAACGAACTGAGTAGGGAGCAATCACGTACGCTTCCTATCTTCCACGCATTTTCTGGCTGCGACACAACTTCTTCCTTCTGTGGAAAGGGGAAAAAACTGCCCTACAAACGTGGAAGTCGTACCCTGAGGTCACAGATGCCTTCCTCAACATGCGAGAACACCCCTTTTAAGTAATGACCTGCTCTTCGCCATACTTCCAGATGTTGGAAAGACTGACAGTTTTGATGTATGACAAGAGCAGCCAGTTGCATTCAGTCAATGTTGCACGGAGGGAACTGTTCTCCAAGAACGGAAGATCACTTGAAAATATTCCACCCACACAGGTAATTGACAAATAATTATTTCCAATTAAAACAATGTATTAACTAAAGATAATTAAATCTATGCACATATGTTTTTACAGAACGCGCTGTTCCTTCATATTCAAAGAGTAGCATATCAGGCTGGAATTTGGACAAAGTGTACGGAACCACGGCCAGACATCCCTTCACCAGGGAACTGGGGATGGAAATGGCAGGATAGCACCTGGGAACCCGTCTGGATAACAATACCTGAAGCTGCGAAAGTTTGCAAGGAACTGATCAAGTGCTGCTGCAGATCAGGAGGTTGTTCACGGTGTAAATGTTTTCGGGCAAACCTACCTTGTACAGATTTGTGCAAATGCGCAAAATGACATAACTGAACATAAATGTAGCAGCAGAACATAATTCAACTGGTCACGTGACATTGTTATTTATTACCTTATTACACTTCAGATAATTTAACATTTCTTCAATAAAGTTAAAAGAGCGATAGGAAAGAGGTATTGACTTATTGATAGGAATTTATCAACATAAGCATGTGATCACTAATCACATAATGAAATGAAATTTTGCCGACAATTTAGATGACAGCAAAAGGAAACGCGGCGATTTACACCTCGATATCACTGAGATCGAGAGTCGAACTCACATGTAATGAAGAATTAAATGGCAATAAAAAGCCGTTAAACAGATTGCTGCTTTATAATTCAGAATTAATTTCCTCCGCAATCAGTAGTATAGCAAGTAGGGCTGCGAGCTCAATCGACCTCAAACGTGAATATAAATACCAAAACATCACCAAATTTTGCCAAGTCGCGACTCGACAAATTTGGTGATGTTTTGGTATTTATATTTACGATTAACATCGAATAAGCTCGCAGCCCTACTTGCTATACTACTACAGCGATCGTTAGTCAATCTAGACACCCTTCGCATGTTTTCTACTAAATTGACGTCAAACACACGCGAGACTAGCGAAACAATACCAAATTTATACTAAATAGCGACTCTCGCTAAATTTGACACCATTTCAGCCATATTTAAAAAATAGAGAGCGTCGTTTCAAAATTCTCACAAATTTATGTCAAATTACATTTAGGGAAAAAATAGAAAGTGTCATTTCAACATTTTCGCGTGTTAAAAAATAAAATGTGGTACGAGCTCACTCCCACATATTAAAAAATAGAGAGTGTCATTTCAACCGACGCGTTCTGCTGTTGTCTCAATTCACGCGCGAAAAAAAAACCACTAGATTTTGACTCTAGTGGTGATGTTTTATCCAAGTGGATAGCGAAATGGCGCTCTTTTGATTGGCTAACAACGTTGACTAACAAATAGCCAGTCGTTTTGCGAATTAGTCCGTTTGCTCACTGTTTTCAGTGGTGTCTCTCACTACAATGTTTTTGTGACCATATGCGTAGGAGTCAATACCATTTTCTAAAAGGTATCGTTTATCGTCGAAGCAGGATAGCGATACTTTATTAATTTCGTAGCTACCGAGCTGATGTTTGACACTTCTAATGGTCTTCATTGTGTGTCGCAATTGTTTCTGCTCTAGTAGCACGCTTTTGTAATCTTCGTGTCTGATCACTTTTTTAATTATATTCTTTCTAATACCTTTAGCAGTTTTCCCACCACCCCCATCCTCTTTCAAATAGCTGTACATTTTACTGCGCAACCCGACGAACTCGACAATTGGCGTTCCAGCGCACTCGTCCTTCATCTTCCCAATAACTTTCTTATTCTCTCTAAAAAAGAATGGGCTGTCTGCAGGATAGTCGCTATTGTCAAACTTTTCGCACTCCATCATAAAGTCGGAATAAACGTCGTCAGTTTTGATTGAGTACAACAGACTGTCGGTGTCAGTGAAGTGCAATCTGCAGGTGTCGCTAGAGTACTTTTTCATAATATAATTGTAGTGAAAATTGTACATCAGCGTTTTGCTCAAGTCTAGTATGCACATACCCACATATGCAGGTCTATTTAGTGTCAACGTTTCTTTAACCTTATGGACAGCGACTAAATTCTCGCTAAATATCTTGCAAGACACAAACGTCGGCTTCGAGACAAGCTTTTCTAATTTCTTCGCAGTGGTCACTAATCTTACATCCACACGCTTCCTCAAATTCTCCATTGTTTTTCCGAACACACTGTTATTCATCAACTTGAAGAAGTCCTTCTCAAAAGCGTTCTTAGCCGCAGTTCTTTTGACTGTGTTAAAGTCAATGTACTTGCCTAACCACTTGGACTGGTCGAACTGTAGGGCCCTATGAACCTTTTTGATTTTCAATCCAAGATCCATGTACAACTGCAGATTTCCATAGTGACACACATACTTTTTTTTGTCCATCAAATTAGTCACCAACTTCTTCACACCACCAACACTCACATTAAATTTATTTTTGATTTTCGTGCAGTACTCCGACAACATGTCAACAGTTATCTCCATCTTCTCAGGGGCCAACGGGTAATCGTTGTGTAGGTCATGCAAATGGGCTGGGTACTCCAAGTCGACTTCAAGCAGTAAACCTTTTTTACTATTGTTGTGATAGTCACATAGATTAACCTTTTCTACTTCTTTCTCAGTCAACCACTTGAAGCCGCCCGTGGGTAGACTTCGACTCATTGCCCATCCATACAAGTTGTTGGCGTCAAGGTACATCAAATACTTCGACTCTTGCGCTTTATCGTACCCCTTCATATATTTATTGTTCGCCACACCATGTCTGTTGCATATGTAGCTCACACCACCACGCATACCTAGTTCTACGAACTGGAACATGTCGATGTCGGACAATAATTCGAGTTCTACTCCAGTCATCTTTAACATAGCATCCCAAGCCAATCCGGGCGATGTGAAATAATGGCAAGGGTCTAATTTATACTCGCGATGGCATGTCTTTCTAAAGTTCTCAAAAACGTCGGCAAGCAAGAGCACATCGCTTTTCAAATACAGGTCGTGGTACCCACCCATACTCTCAACGTTGAAGTAGTCCCACACATCGATGGCGCGCTCATGCATTTCTTCCGTAATGTGCTCATCATTCAGAACGCTGTAGAAATCTTTTTTGGAGGGTAGCTCGCGCTCGTCGAATTTTTCAAAGGAGTCCATATAATCGTAGGGATAGACCCCCTTTCTTGTCATAAGTGCCAACCCCTCGTCGCGAAACACTTCTGACGTGTGCTTGAAAGCGTCCCTTGGTAGGTTCCTCACCAAGTTGTCTAGACCACTACTCATGAACTGAAAGCTGTCCAAAAATACTAAGTTTTTTCCAAGCATGAACGCCATGTACTTCTCCATGTTGTTCGGTATCACATTTATGTCTTGACCAAACTTACCAATCTCCTGCATGATGAAATGGCTATCGTAACCGCGCAAGTTATGAAAGATCACAGGAATTTTGTCAGTCAACTTAAAGTTCACATTACAATCACGATGTGCGGACCCTCTGTACTTACCTGACACGTGACAGTGGTCTCTCACTCTAACGTCAGCGCTGGTGTACTCAACGCTACAAATATGACAACTCTTGGCCTCGTCGAAATTCTTCTTATCGTCATCAGTCAGTATCATCTCTTTGTTAAAGTGACTCTCAGATGTTTTTTTACAATATTCAACAATTTCTAACATCTCCCCAATGAACTTGTTGACTGCGTTTTCACCGCGATACACTTTTACTGGCTTACTGTACTCGTTGTCGTAGCAACAAACTAATTTATACCCATAACCGCAGTCAACGTGCCTCTGGTAAGCGTTTGTGTAGCTACACTCGCTCGATGGTGTTGTTGTGTCCACCTTCTGTGTGATAGCCTCAAAGTCTGCGTACACCACAAATGGTACATTTAGCTGTCTACTAAAATTCTCGTATTTCACTTTCGCACCTTTTTGCGGCATTTTAATAGCTTGCTTCCCATTGATGACCAAACATACTTCAATGTGACTTTCAAGCACGTCCGCTCGGGTAAAACACTGCAGGCAATATCTACAAAAGTGCTTTCTCGCCTTATACTTTGTCTGACGGTACATGAATTTGTCGAAATCGCGAATGTACACATAATGCTTGTTGCCCACGTCATTAGTTATCAACAATAGGTCCATATGGTCAGGATACGCCTCCTTAGAAACGTACACAGGGAATGGCTGCTTATTTTCATACCCAAAAACATTAATGCTAATTTCGTTAGCCTTTTCGATCTTGTCGTAATCTTTGAGTGTGACTGGGAAGTCAATTCCGTCATAGTTCAGCTTACTGGCATGCCTAGCGTACTTTGACGTTCTGTCAGAGTTTTTTCCAACAGGAAACTTATGTGCAAGGTGACACCATCTAAAGCACTCGTTGTCATCATCGTTATTTACGTTTACCAAGCCCTTCATACTGTTGCACAGCTCCTTTGGCAACGCAATGTAGCTACTCCCATGCAAAGGTCTGTAAATAGCGACGTTGACGTAGTGCGCATCTATTTTGTCGATAGTCCATCCAGACCCCTCAGATAACCACCCAGCTATCCGCGTCAAAATCTGCTCCGACCCGCGATTGGCGACACCCTCGATGTCGTGGTCATTAATGACGACGAACGTTTCGCTGTTAAAGTAGGCAGTTTTGTACGTGGTCTTATCGAGTTCTAAAACTTTCTCAAAAGTGACCTTAACTGTCTCCACCACTTTCATTCCGTTGGTCTCACCTAGTTCACGTCTCAAAAGGTTAGTGACAGCGCTTCTACTACCACTTACCTGATTGATGTCTCTGTCGTCAATTACTTCGACTCCATAGGACCTTGTGAACCCTCTCAGTGCTCGATCCAACAGATGCGTTGACGGTGTGAGGTCTTCGACTACAGGTTGTGTTTCTTGATCTCTAAAGAAGCCGTGAACGTTGGTCGCTTCATCTGTTAGTGAATTGACAACGGCTGCACTCGTCTTATGCGCCCGTCTTTTTTTCAGCGGGTTTCTCACAGTCCGACTCATTGGCTTATACTTACACTACACTTTTTTTCCTAAACCACTCGTTGTAATAATTGTCGCCACTTTCACACCATCCTAGCTTTGGGTACACCACCCCAAACAGATTGTCGTCGAACAAGTCTTTCACCTTCCCGTCTTTGAGGTCTGACACCTTCTTGAGTGTCTCGACTCGTCTTCTGTGACACAACCTAATAATGTAGTATCCATATCTGCTGACATTTCTACCCTTGATCAAATTGCATGAGTGCAGCACATTGACAACTTTCAAGAAGTCCTCTTTTATCAACTCAAGGTGCTCGTACTTCACAACGTTCCGTAGTCTCCTCCCCATCCACCAAGACCGTTTGTGAACGCTTTTTAGTCGCGTGAGTCTCATGTCGCTGTAACTCTGAGTGTAACCCCATTCGGTGTCGCCACACTTTGGACACGCGTACCCACCGCAGTCAGTCACATGTTTCACAACGTCACAATCCAAGCAGTAGTAAAGCCTGAAGGTGTCTCCACACTCAATTTGCGTCTCGCTCGCGATCTCGTCAATTGTGTAGCCGTAACTCATCTGCCTCATAAGTTTGTCCATCACTCTTATACTACTCCAACATATTTTTTTCACCGAGTTAGCACCCACACTACTATTCCACTACTCAAACCTAGCGCGCTAACAAACAATAATTGGTATTCCTTCATTTCCGCACTTGGTTGGTAGTAATCCGCAACCTTCGGGAGGTCAGTGAACACTCGTCCGCTGTACTGAATAGTCATTACGCTTCTAAGTTCTTCCAACGCGTGGTTTGTGTCATTGATGTCAGCGTTAGCGTCAGAGAGCCGTTGTCGTAAACGCTGGATCTTATCTTTCTTAGCGACCTCATTTTCATACCACACTTCTTTCGCACTGGCTAACTGTTCCAACGCATGGTTATGTCTTTTCATCTCAGCTTCATAACCTGAATGATTAAACTTTGAAAACATAAAACCAGCGCCCGCAAAAGCCACTGCATTAAATATCCCTCCAGCCACAACACTCACCATTAACTTACGTTGATTTGAATGGATCTGTCGGTATCCACTTTTTCGATTGCATCCATTTTACTAACAGCGTTCCCGCACCAACAGCCGCAGCAAGTTTCACTGTACCTTTCACAGTCTCTGGTGTTCCCAGTGGTTCTCCCAAAGCCTTTTTAGAAATCATACTCACTGCCACAGCACCAGTCGTGACAAGTAGCGCATCGTACAATTCGTTCATAAGTTCTTTTCGATCGATCGTGGCCATATATACATTGTCGTGTGTTTTGTTCAAGAATCAAACGTGTCTAGCGCTGGACGACAAGTTCTACGATTTTCTGACGCGCTAACCACAGTGCTCGCAGGTTCCAGTTGTGTCTCTTTTTCATTGCTAATTGTGTACCATAGTGAAGCACCAGCGATGATTACACCAAGTGTTCCGACAACATATCCATAGCTCCACTCACTACCCTGTTCTTCGTTAACTATCATTTCACGCATTTTCTTTTCTTTCGCGGCTTTCGATATCTCAGCCAACTTCTTACCAGCGGCGACACGCTTTGGGTCCTTCACCTTAACACTTTTCACGTCAGCCGTGATCTTAGCGTCAACAGCCGTCTGTGAGTCTTCAACCATCTAATACACTATCACGTGTTATCTTACTCACAGTTGACCTCACAGGTGTCTCACAGATGACCTCACAGGTATCTCACAGTTCCAGACCAAACGCACTAAAAAATTAGGATTTTTTCTGGGGGTATAACATAATGACTCAAGTCCAAGACATCGCAGAAGAGGTGACTCAAGACCAAGCCCGCCAAGAAGAGGAGATCGACGCGATGCGGAGAATGTCCTTTGTCGATGCGTCTACCCCGCAAGGCGCCTCTGGACCCAACGTCTTAAAAGGGTACTCGCAAGTCTTCAAGTTGTGCGACCCCGATCGTAAAAACGAGGAGGTGTCGAGACAATTTGGTACCCAGATTCTCTATACAAAGTTCGCTCACGAGGCTTGGGTCGGGCTTGATGAAGTTAGAGCCAACAGGATGGTTAACGAACTAGCCAAGATGATCCCTGTGTGGTGTTACTCACCATTCAAACGTCTTACGTTAGCAAGTAGCCACTACTTGAGCAACCCTTGCGAGTCCGCCGCTACACTACTCGGTAACTACCTCGAAGTGTTCTTGGCGACCCTTCTATGGAAACCATGCTCAACCAAAGCCAACGCGTGGCTAGAGCTCGCCGCAAACTGTGACGTCAACGTTTGTAGGGTGGGGTGTAATGAAATACTAGGTGCGGGCGATATTATGAGTCACATACTCTCAGACGCTCACCTGGATTTTGTGCACGGCGGCGCGTCGTACAATTGTTACCCATGTGGTGTGGTTACCAACAACCCAATGCATCGCTCAAGACACGAGAGCTCGAGGTCCCATCTTAAAAACTTGGAGCTTCAGCGGATATTTAACAACGAGCAACAGTTGCCGCAAGAGGGGAGAGCATTTCTCTGGAGGTATAGTAATCATGAAGAAAATTGGTAAACTAGAAATCGTGATTGGTCCCATGTTTGCAGGAAAAACGACGGAGACTCTCCGCAGGTTAGTCACGCTAAGTAAATCAGGGCTCAAAGTCCTTTACATGAACAACACAGGTGACACTAGGCGAACTGACCACGCGTTCTCCACACATCGTCAGACCATTGTTGTTGGATCAGACAGTTTACCTGCGAAGTTAATCACCAACCTTCCAAGTTCTTCCGAGATAGTCGATTATGACGTCATCGGAATTGATGAAGGCCATTGGTACTCTGGGTTACTCCCAATTACCCGTGAATACATTAAAGCTGGCATTCACGTCATTATTTGTGGTCTCATAACAACGGAGCACTTAAAAAAACTTGGTGAGCTCGACACACTCTTCCCAATGGCAGACGACATCACATTTCTAAAAGCGTATTGCGCCGTTTGTCGTGACACTTACGGAACAACTGTTGAGGCGCCATTCAATTGGAGATACAACCCAGGACCATCATTCGTTGGTGGTGCTGAGCAATATCGCGCAGTGTGCAGACGTCATCATCCTTCCACACAAAATTAAGGGTGTTCTCGGATACCCCACTTTTTTAAATTTAGACATTGGTCACATGAAGCGTCCAATGTCTCATAGAAACATTTTTTCACACAGTGGTCAGAAGGTTCGTGAAATAAAGAGAGAAAGTTTCGCAGATATTTTTCACCAAGTTAAAAACGTCTTTAAAAAATGCTAGAGCAGTTGTCGCTTCAAACGTCGTCTCAACAACGAGAACGAGTGCTAATTCGACTTATCACTCACTGTCTAAAAAGTCTCTTTACAATAACGTCTCTCATGGTTACTCAACGCTGATTTATTTTTAAATTTACGAAAACACTGAGAGCACTGAAACCCAACGTCAAAGAGATATTTTATTACCGTGGTAATAGCGTCGTCGTACGAGTCACACAAGAGTGTTAGATAACCAGCGGATTTATATCTGAGCAACAGAGACTCCTGCTCTTTGGACGTCTTACCTGTACCACCTGGATTCTTGAACTCAATCACGAGTCCGCTGTGCTGTCGGTTTGCATTGGCAATAATCAAGTCAGGCGTTCCACGTTGGTAACCTTTTTTCCACGAGTTTATTCTTTTACTCGAAGTGTCTTGATTCTCACCACAAGCGGCCACCAAAATAGCCTCTGGATAATATTTCCTAAGAAAACCAACAACTTTCATGTGAAGGTCGAACTCGGTGATCATTACGAATTGATTGTGTTTGAGACCAACGTCAGCTAAACTTTTTTTAACGCTTGGTAAAACTTCTGAGTGCACCCACCTTCCAAAGTGTTTCGCACGCTCCATTTTACTCGAGAACACCAATGAGTAGACCCCAAGTTCGTTGATAAACGAGGCCTGTTCCATCTTCATTTTGCAATCAGGTTCGACGTGGTCGTTGACTGCATCTTTTGGTCGAGCGTAACCTAGAGCACTTGCGACTTCTCTTGCTTTGAACCATATTTCACCGTTGTGATTAACCGTCGTGATTTGGTGACCATCGAAATCAAATAGTTGAGGCGCTATGGGAGTCATCACTATATTATAGCCTCGCAAAAAAACTACTCGACATAGGTGTCAGGTTTTTTATAGATCTGGTTTGTTGTGTACCAATGCAGCAAATACGTTTTATTAGTCCTCAGTTTTCTACGTCGTCTGAAAAAGTTTCTAATGTTACGAACCAGCTTTCTAAGCCAACCCATTACATAACTTAGGTCACGTCTCCTACCACTCCTACTTTGTCTGACTCTGGTAGCGTAATAGGTTCGCCGTAAGTCTTTTTAGACCTCATACCAATCTCAGCGTGGAGCTCGAGAGTGACGTCACCGCGACCAAATGATCCACCAGCTTTGAACATGTGATCAGTCGTTTTATTTATTTTATATGTTTCGTGAGGTCTCGAAATACACGCTCCCATTTACTTTACACCATATTCCTTCATCATTTTTCCACCCATGATTATGATGTCTCGGTTCGTCATGTAACCACTCACAATTTTCACACCGTAGAATTCTATCAACGATGGGTACGCATAAGGTGCGAGTGGTATTCTTGGTCGATGTATTCCAAAAATTGTTCCATAGGGTGTGCCTATCTTTTTCATATTCGCTATGAAGTCTGAATCGGTTGACTTGGTGTTATTGACTCTGACGTGTGAATTGCTCATTTGCCAGTGTATTGATATCATATGCATTTTACTTATGTCAATGCTACTCGGAATAGTGCATACTTTCTCCATCGCTGGGATGCTACCACCATACGCGAGTTCATTAGTCACACCAGTCTTATACCCTATGAACTTATCCCAACTACCATCGTCGTTTGATATAATTGTCTCCCAATTTGATCCAGCGGTTCTCATTGGTAACCTCACCACAACAAAAATGGAGAGATCACACCACTGCATACTGGGGCAATTAAAATGGAGACCTGACTCAAGTGGGATTGGTGCTAACACAGGTGATAGAAAACTTTGGCTTACACTGCTGATGCCGATAATAGGACCATAAGCTGGGTTGTTTTGCACTAATTTGCTTGTTTCACCAATGGCTTTCACTTTGTTTGAACCATTGGCGTGAAATTCCACATTTTTCAAGGCGTGTGTGCTAACGTTGAAGTCGAGCACAACATTGTAGGACTGACTCTTGAGGTAGCCTGACAGCAATTGCTCTAGAGTTCTTTTATTGATAGCGTCTGAGTCGTCGACTGGATCTGCTACGTTTTGTATCGCCGAGCCTTGCATGTCTATTATTCCAGACATCCTTCCACCGGTTGCGCTTAATTTAGGATCTTCGTCCAGATGCCTTTTCGTTCTCTTTAGTATTTTATCGTGAGGGTCGTCAGACTCATACCCATAGTTTAGACTCATTACTACTTCAAGGTGTATTTGGTTAGCAGATAGCCAGAGACCGCTGAGAACCCTAACACTATCGCCAGCGTTGTCGTGTCTGACTCGCTTGTGGTGGTGGCCACTGTTTTTCTCACAGGAAGTGGTGTCACGTTTTCTTGGTAAACTTTTTTAGCCACCACGTTTTCTTGGTGAACTTTTTTAGCCGCAAGACTCGCTGGCGTTATTAAGTTAGTCACCACATTTTCTTGGTGGACTTTTTTAGCCGCAATCGTTGGTGTTGTCGCATTCAAGCGAGTGTTCACTCCAAATTTCATAGACTCTGTGGCAATCTTTAATAAGTTGTTGTACCCAGCGATTTTGTTCTTGAGAATCACCACATTACTTGGCATCAACCATGTACTTGGCGACACTGCAAGATTTTGGACAACGTTGGTGTCTCTAATCGATTTATTCATGTTGAGAATCCATGTCGACACGTCATAGTTGATAACACTGTCAGAGAACAACTTTCGGAACTCTTGTTGGGTCTCTAGACTCCCTGCAGAACCACCAACGACTGATACACGTGTTCTCGCTTGCGCACCAAGTGTGGAGTACACAAAGGACTCTATGCTCTGATTTAGATATTGCAGCCCAATGTTGGTAAAACCATCTGAGAGTCGTGCGACGTATCGTTTGTAATCATTCTGAACGTCGTTGAGTGTGTAGACTCTGGATTCGCCTAGAGTGCCATCGCTCAGGACTTTATTCTGGTAGTAATGTTTTCTGGGAATCTTGGAAATCTTACCATATAATTCGGAAGCGTTGAACTCTCTACTTATCGATTTCATGGTCTCACCACCCTCCATTCTTCTGAGAAGTCTTCTAATGGTGAAGTACAAATGAAATCTCATCACACTTGTGACCACGGGGTGGACTTCTTGTGACACTGATAAATGTTGCAACGACACTCCACAACAGAAACTAGCACAATACGTCGCAAACACAACGCGGTAGTAAGATTCATTGTCATCCCACTCTGATTTTGTCTTTGACGTGGTGACTCGCAAGACTGGCAGCTTTGACATGAAGTAGCTATTTTGGTTAACGAAAACTTTGAAGTTGTTCACTGGATAATTTAACACATTTTCCGTTGGGTAGCCATCCCAAAGTCCCCAGTGGTTCTTGTGACCTTTTGGCAATGGTTGGATAGTCCCACCACCTTGCCATATTATTGGGAACTTGCTATTGTGTAGCCACTTCCACATGTTTTTATCATTTTTGAAGGTTGCGCTGGTTATGTCTGTGCTAAGGATGTCATTGTTTCTGAAATACACGTCGACACTCATGATCTTACCATCTTGCAAAATATTTGGATAGAACTCAAACTTGCTTAAAGTGGCGTGGGGGTGCTTTTTGATGAGGTCTGCCTTTGCGTCGTGTGCAGCCTTCGATGTGTTAGCCATCGCACGCTTGTAGTGCTTTCCATAGTACTCATGAAGGGCTTTCTGCATATAATATACTGTATGTTATACATGACGCGAAAGTTGACAGTACTCATTGAAGGTGCGGAAAAAGTTGTGTCCTTTGACAACGCGATGATGGTCATACACGATAACCCGTACATTGTGGTCAAGACAGCCACTGTGTTTTGGGACTACCATAACACAACAAATGACGACAGCGTTCAGGTCTTCACGCTGGATAGCTCTAGGGCAGGCTCTTTTAAAAAGATTAAAGTGGGTGAAGGGTACTTTAGCTTCGACGCATTGGTCAAAGTCTTGAAACACAAGTCTAGCGAGCTTAAGGTGGATCTTGAGATAGAGAAACTAGTGCCCACAGGTAAATGTAGGGTCAAGGTTAGTAGTTCAGCTGTGTTAGACACCCTTGGGCCTCTACTTGGTTTCGCGAAGGGTGAGGTGATTCAGAATGACTCACAGTGGCACACTAGCCCGAACGAGGTTGACATGTATAGAGGTCTGAAGTACATAGAAGTTTCGTGTGACATTGTTGAGACGGATAGTAACGTGGGTATTGATGGGAAGCGTAGCGATGTGATCACAACGTTGCCAATACCTACCGAACAGTCATTGAAAGGGTCAGTGCAACGCCATGTAGACATTGAGTCAAAGGTAGGCATTAAAAAAGGTGTTTACTCAAGTATGACGTTTCGCGTCAAACCAAATAACGACGATCTCAAAATTGGCGCGGTGTTACTGGAACTGTATATTGTGTGAATTATATGGAACTCGGTGTGGAGACAGAGCAAGGGTTGCGAGACATCTATTATAATCCCAAGACAGGGTACACTGGTGCAGAGAGGTTGTATCAAAGTGCGTTGGGAGACGGATTGAAAGTAACTAGAAAAACAGTGAAAGAATGGTTGACAGCGCAGGACACCTACACTAGGTACAAACCCATCGTGAGAAGACATAAATTCCGTGCTACCTTTGTTGGGTTTCTTGGTGAAGAGCTCCAAATGGACTTAGTGGACATGAGCAAGTATTCAAAACAGAACAAGGGGTATTATTGGATACTGACAGGCATTGAAATATTGAGTAGATACGCTTTTGGAATTGCAGTTTATAGAAAAGACACTAAGAACATGACTAAGGCTGTTGGAGAGCTATTGAACGACTTCAAAGATCGGTTTGGAGCTATGCCTAAATTAGCACAATTCGATGATGGACTTGAATTCTACAACGTTGGTGTGAAAAGTTTGCTGAGAAAACATGGTGTTGAATATTTCAGCACTAAGAGTGATAAAAAGGCCGCTGTTGTCGAGCGTTTTAATAGAAGTCTCAAGAGTATTATGTGGAAGTATTTTTATACCCGTGGAACGCACAAATGGATTGACGTTCTCGACCAGTTTGTGAGCAATTATAATAGCAATGTGAATCGAAGCATTATGATGAAACCGAAGGATGTCAATAAGTCAAATGAGGGTGAAGTGTGGACCACTTTGTTTGGTCACCAATTTGCAGACAACCCATTACCAAAGTTTAGAGTTGGTGAGTCAGTGAGAATTAGTAAATACAAGAGTGTGTTCACAAAAGGCTATGAAGCCAACTTCACTGAGGAGCTGTTTAAAGTGGTGAAAGTTATTCGTGGTGATCCGAATGTGTATGAAATTGAGGACATAAGTGGTGAACAGATTATTGGTAAATTTTACGAACAGGAATTATCGCTGGTTAATAAGAAACCTGGTGATGACGTGTACAGAGTTGAAAAGGTGTTGAAAAGAAAGAGAGTTAGAGGAGAGAAGATGGCGCTGGTTAAATGGTTGGGTTATGAGAGCAAACATAATTCGTGGATACCAGAAAGCGACATTCAAAACGTGAGCTAATGTAATATGGCTGAAGGCGGCTTCGACGACCTTGAGGTGGAGAGATCTGACGAGTACAAAGATGTCACTGACGATGAACTAAAGTATAGTCTCGAAAAAGCCACTCAAGATCGCAGACTAGCTCGGGACGACCCAAACGTCACAGTCGATGAGAAAATTAGACTAATTAGAGTGGAGAGTGGACTGAGGCGCGAACGTGACGTAAGATTTCGTCAACGCGTGAAGAAGGATTTTAACGATATCACAACGCGGGTTAATGACATCGTAAGAGATCGTGAAGACGTTGTGGGGAGTGCGCCGTTGTTAGACACCACACACGCAGAGTACGTCGACATACCTGGACTAACACCAATCGAGAACCGCGAGCTGAATAGCATGCTCAATCCAGGTGAGAATGTGATGTCTGAGTTGAGAGTAGGCGACACTGGCACATTGCAAATACAAGCAGGCCATTTTCAAGACTTGATAAACGAAGCGAGCAAAAGAATAGCGGAGCTTGACAGAGAGGACCTCACGATCGCAGAGAACGAAGAGTTCATCGATCTAGCTGAGAGAATGGTTGGACTTAGACGGGCTAGAGACATGGTTATTGAACAGCGAGAAATGGAGGAAGTTAGAGAGCAGCAGGAAGTCGACATTGACAGGTTGCAGAAGTTCAAGAGATGGGTTAGAGAAAATATGGTTGGGTCTAGCGCTTTAGCGATTGCAATAGCTGCAATTATAACAACTATTATTATCGCTGGGAGGTCTAATGTTATGAGAGGCGCTATGGTCACGAGGTCGTTTGCACAGGCTGTTAAAAATGCGATAGCGAAGATGGGTCCATGGGCTGTTGGATTGGCGAACTTAGTTTATGACGCGCTGGTGGTAGGTGCGAAGGGTCTTGCCTGGTTAGCTCAAAATCTGTGGGTGTTTGCGGTGACATTCGCGTGGCTTGCGTACAATTATTTAAACTAGAGAGAAAATGTGATTCGTGGGAGTTAGAGAGCGATATTCAAAATGTGAGCTAATGTAATATGGCTAAAGGTGGGGAAGTTTTTGACGAGATTGAGATGGAGAACCTTGGTAGAGCTTACACTGATGATCAAATAAACGTCGAACTTGAAGAGCTCACTAAACGTATAGATTCAATTGAGAAAATATACACCAACGACGATATACCACACATCGAACGTGTCGAGTATGAGAGATTGAATAAGAGAGCGAATAGATTGCAGGGCGAACTGGATAGAAGAGGGGTTCAAGAAAAAGAGACGCCGTTCACCGACACCGACGATGGTAAAACGGTGACAATAAGGGGGACCAACACAGAAGTCCCAGCGGTAGAGTCTGTTGAACAGAAGTCGTATGGTGACGTTAGTGACGTAAGTTTCAGCATAGCTTTTGGAGAGGAAGGACGAAATTAGTAAAAGACTTGGAGAACTAAAAGCAGTCAACAAAGAGGTAACAAAAAATCAACTAAAAAGAATCAAGGCGATAGGTGAGAAAATACATAAGTTACACACAAAAAAAAGACTCGGTCATGACGACGCGTCAAGGGGAATAGTCGACAGATCATATGTGACGGGCACAGGGTCTATTCTTTTCAAACCGATAAACAAAGATGGTAAATATGGAAAACCCAAACGAATTCTAGTACCTGTGGAAAAAGGCTTGATCTACAGTAAAGATGCGAGTAGTAAAAACGCGATTAAGCAATTCAAACAGTTAGTTAGTCAAATCCCTGAGAGTACAGAAACAACAGCTGTCACAGATGACTTCCCAGTGATTGAGACAAAAGTGGTCTATGATGACATACCTGGGCTATCACTAGACGAAAACCGCGATCTGAGTGGTGTGCTTAATCCAAGCGATAGTGTGTTGCGCGAGTCAAGAATAGGTGACACTGGTGCGTTGCAAATACAAGCAGACTATTTTCAAAAGGTGATAAATGAAACGAGTGAGAGATTGGTAGAGCTTAACAGAGAAGGCCTCACAGCTGAGGAGAATAAAGAGCGTATTGGTCTAGTTGGGAGAATGATTGGACTTAAAAAGGCTAGAGACATGGTTATTGAACAGCGGCGAATAGAAGAGGTTAGAGCGCAACAAGAAGTCGACATTGACAGGTTTCAGAAGTTTAAGGAATGGGCTAAAGAAAATGTGGTTGGGTTGAGCGCTGTAGCAATTTCAGTGGCTGGAATTATAACAACTATTATTATCGCTGGGAGATCTGCTGTTATGAAAGGCGCTATGGCCACGAGGTCATTCGCACAGGCTGTTAAGAACGCAATCACGAAGATGGGTCCATGGGCTGTTGGGTTGGCTAATTTAGTTTACAATATGTTGACGTTGGGTGCAAAGGGTCTCGCTTGGTTGGCTCAAAATCTGTGGGTACTCGCGGTGGTACTTGCGTGGTTTGCTTATGATTATTACAAGCTAAAACAGTAGCGATAAAACATATGTAAAGTATATGAACGTCACGTCGGCAGAGTTGAGCCCTGGTTTTAGACGAGCGACCATGGGTGTCATAAAAGGGGTGAGAACGCAACACGTAATCACGTTGAACCCTAATAAAGTCAGTCCTGGTGAGGAACTTTACATTGACATACCAAAGCTCAAGGTTAGTAGCTGTTTGGTGCCTGGATCGTTGGGTTTAGTGTTCGACTTTAAAAACGCAAACGTCAAAAGCTGGTTCTTGAACAATGTCAGCAAGTTGTTGGTTGAGAAACTTGTTGTGAGGCTAGCTGGGGAAACTGTATATGACAACAATGGGGAAAATTACACTGGTGTTTATCGCGACCTTTGGGAAAGTGTTACTGCGCGAGACCAAATGATTGACTATGGTATTGGTGGTGAGAACTTGAGAAAGCTAGTTTCTAAGGATGACAGTGGTGCGACGAGTGGGGACGTTGCTAAAGTTAGTGACGCGTTAATGTTTGGTGTGATTGGAACGAAGCAGCGGATTAAGCTTGGTAAAATCATGAATGACCACGGGTTGTACGCTCCTTTTAGCATGAACAACAACTTGCAGTATGTCATCACACTTCCGAAGGCCACAGACATCATGGTGGCGCAATCCGGTAGCGCTGTGGGTGGGTACACTCTGGAGAACCTCGAGCTTGAGTATGAGACGATTGATAACCAGGAGCTCGCTGACGAAATAGCGTCGGGCTATGCAAGTGGTCGTAGTTTGTCATATGAGCACGTTACGTTGATGAAAACCACCGAATGGGACAAAGGCACGACCATTGTGAATGAAAACATTAATCTGCCAAGAAAAAGCATGAAGGCGATTGTGTTGCTATTCGTGAGTAAGGTGCGAACAGACAGCGAGGAGTTTCTTTACCCAAATATTGAGAGTGTTAGAGTCACAATTGAAGGTGTGCCAAATAGCGTGTACTCACAAGGCATCCCAAAGTCGAAGTTCTATGCAGAAGCGAAACGATTGTTTGGGTTGAGTGAAGAACACGCTCAGTTCATGACCATACAGAAGTTCTATAAAAATGGTTTTGCGTTAGTCATTGACTTGAGGAGCGTCCAAGATAATTACAACGTCGCCACTGGTAAAAAAATTGTGAACACACAATCCGGTGTGCTTCTTGAAATCACAAAGAAAGCGACGACTGCAAATGTCATGTGCAGGGTGTTTGTGATAAGTGATGGGTTGGTCAACTTCATGAACAATGGGTTGCAATCAATCCAGTATTAAATCAAACGTGAGTTAATGGAGACTCCGTTTAATATGCTAATCGTTGGTATGACAGCTTGTGGTAAGACGCATTATTTGCTGGAAACATTGGAATCTGAGTATTGTAACAAATTTGACTACATTGTGTTGATTTGTCCAACTTTCGAGTGGAACAAAGCATATCAAGGTTGGAGATACATACGCGACCCCGACGTGCTAGCGATAGACTGCACACAGGACAATGTCGACGCTGTTCTCAAGTGTGTAACAAATGTTTTTAAAGGCACTAACACTCTGATTGTGTTGGACGACTGCGCGAGCTCTCAAGATGTCAAGAATAGGACTAGTCAATTGGTCAACTTAGCTTTTAGTGCGCGACATTTTATGTTGAGCGTTATTGTCATCACACAACAACTGACGTCGATCGCAAAACCGTACAGAGAAAATATTAGTAAGCTCGTTTGCTTCTACTGCCCAAGTAGGAGTGATATGAAGGTCGTTATCGACGATTACCTTGGAAACATTAGCAGAGAAAAATCGTCGGCGATTGTGACCGCACTAAAAAATAATAAGTACGCTAGACTTGAAATCTCACTGCGTTATCCATACAGTCACGAAGTTGTTATTCCGCAATAAAATATGGGTATAAGTAATAACGTGATGGTGAAACGCAAAAGTGAAGAAAACCCCACGATTGAGGAACTAGTTGAGGAGACCGCTGACACTTCGACTGTGGAAGACAACATTGACGTTAGGAGAGCCGAACTTATTAGACTGTCTGGCGATGGTGTGGTAAGTCAGTCCGAAGCGTACATTAAAAAAGCGTCCGCGAAAGTTATTGATAAGATATGGCGCCAATACGAGTTGAAGAGAATGGAGATCGCAAACGCTTTTCTCACCGACTTGCTAATCAGCAAATTCGCCAGCTTACTAGATGGGTTGAACGCTATTGAAAATCCTGACGAACTAAACGACGAACTACAAAAAGATCCGTTATTAAAAAAGACGTCGAGAGCATTGTCGCGATTGTGACGCCGTACGTGCCTTTCTTAGGCTTGCTGTCGGGAGGAATCACAACGTCGAAGTATGTGTACGATCACCATTTTAGAAGTGAGGTGACAAACACTGGAAATAGTGAACAAACGGACTAATCTATTATTAACAGGCGGCAATAACCTAATTTGCATAACAGGTGGCAATTTTATCACGCGTGAGACACTTTTACGACACATAAATTTGTAAAAATGTTTAAACGACTATTTTTTTAAATGTGATTTGACAAATTTGTGAAAATGTTGAAACGACACTTTCTATTTTTTAAATGTGATTTAACAAATTTGTGAAAACGTTGAAACGATTATTTTTTAAATGTGATTTGACAAATTTGTGAAAATGTTGAGACGACTATTTTTTAAATGTGATTCGACAAATTTGTGAAAATGTTGAAATGACACTCTCTATTTTTTTTAATATGTGAGAGTGGGCTCGTACCACATTTTACTTTTTAACACGCGAAAATGTTGAAATGACACTTTCTATTTTTTCCCTAAATGTAATTTGACATAAATTTGTGAGAATTTTGAAACGACGCTCTCTATTTTTTAAATATGGCTGAAATGGTGTCAAATTTAGCGAGAGTCGCTATTTAGTATAAATTTGGTATTGTTTCGCTAGTCTCGCGTGTGTTTGACGTCAATTTAGTAGAAAACATGCGAAGGGTGTCTAGATTGACTAACGATCGCTGTAGTAGTATAGCAAGTAGGGCTGCGAGCTTATTCGATGTTAATCGTAAATATAAATACCAAAACATCACCAAATTTGTCGAGTCGCGACTTGGCAAAATTTGGTGATGTTTTGGTATTTATATTCACGTTTGAGGTCGATTGAGCTCGCAGCCCTACTTGCTATACTACTGCAATCCGAAGCCAGGTTATATACTGCCACATTTGCAAGGTATCAAAAGAATCAAATCTGCTTCGTGCTCCTCCGTTCTAGCTTGACCGTGCGTGAAGATTGACTTGAACAACTTCGTAACAAACGTACTTTTCTCCGCCCTTCCTTGGACTTTATGGTGTTTTTTCCTGGTTAAATAAAATTATCATTGTTTCAAACAGTTCGGTTTGTTTATTATATAGTTTGAATCGCTGTGGTCTCATATACTATATCAGTTAGGCTTTTTTCCCATCAGATGGGTTAACTCTGAAACGACGTCAAAGCTCGAGACACCCAGAAGAAGTTCTTCCAGAGCTTGCATATGCTGACGACATCGCAATCATGGAAAACACATTGAAAGAAGCAGAAGATCTTTTACACCGGGTAGATGAAGCTACACAATCTATTGGGCTATTCTTGAATGCTAAGAAAACAAAGTTTATGCAGCTTAATCCAGTGGTAGAAGAACCTCTCTGAGCACTTGACGGATCTGAGATTAATAAAGCGTGAAGTGTGTTTGTGCAAGCTTCCTAAGTAGAGAAAGTCATCCACTTTATTAATCTCAGATCCATCAAGTGCTCGGAGAGGTTCTTCTACCACTGGATTAAGCTGCATAAACTAGAAGCTACACAAACACACTTCACGATGTTAACACTCGTATTGGCAAAGCTTGGGGTGCTCTAAATCCCTTTCTAAAGTTTGGGCATCTCAGATCAAAAGAACAACAAAGAAGAAATTATTCAAGGCAATGTTGAGCCATCCTCCTTTATGGTTCTGATTCTTGGACATTAACGAAATTACTCTCCAAATGAATTGATGGAACTGCCACCAGAATGCTGCGGATGGTACAAAACATCTCATGGAAATCACGCACCACTAACAAGGCACTGTATGGGTCATATCCTCGCCTATCAACCATCATAAGGCAGAGGAGGCTCGCACTAGCTGGTCATGCAGCAAGACACGACGAACCAGCAGGAAGAGTGTTATTATGGAAACCGGATGTACACAGAAGAGTTGGGCGACATAACACCACACTGAAGAATTAGTCCTTGACGAAGACACTGGACTTGAAGGTGATGAACTGTGTGCGATTATGTTGGATAGAGTGAGCTGGAGGAATAATTATATTATGGCACCAACTGGTGTTGGATGAAGATAAGTCTAGGTCTAAGTATAAATCCTGCAGGATATTTCAGGATCCTGTATAAGATCCTGTAGGATATCTCAAGATCCTGTACAAGATCCTGTAGGATATCTCAAGATCCTGTACAAGATCCTGTACCTGTATAAGATCCTGTAGGATATTTGAGGATCTTGTACAAGATCCTGTAGGATATTCTAGGATCCTGTACAAGATCCTACAGGATACTTCAGGATCCTGTACAAGATCCTGTCGGATATTTTAGGATCCTGTACAAGACCCTACAGGATACTTCAGGATTCTGTAGGATCTTGTACAGGATCCTACAGGATTGTGTAGGATCCTGATAGGATTGTGTAGGATCCTGTAGGATCCTGTACAGGATCCTACAGGATCCTGTAGGATCCTGACAGGATCTTGTAGGATCCTGACAGGATCTTGTAGGATCCTGTAGGATCTTGTACAGGATCCTACTGATCCTGCAGGATCATGTTTAGGAAAAATTGAGGATCCTATTTAGGATCTTACAGGATCCTGTTCAGGATCCTGTTCAGCATTTCTACCAGGGATACACCGAATTTAAACTTAAACTTATCTTTATGCCGCCTAGTAATTTGTGTGTCTCCGTTTTTTAGGCCACCTTTTCCAAATACTTGTTGGGCCTGCGCGAGCAGTCGATGGTCAAATCGAAGAGAAACAAGGCAATAGATGTGGCTGTTGGTGATATTGTCATTTTAAAGAATGATAAGACTTGCCGTAATTTTTGGAAACTGGCGAAGATAGAGCAGCTTTTGTATGCAGATGATGGATTGGTTCGTGCTGTTATTGTCAAGGTTGTGAGCGGCAAAAGCAACAGAACGCAGTTGCTTCGAAGATCTATTCAACACCTAGTTCAAATCGAAGTGAAGCAACAAACCCGAGGAACTAACGATCCACAAGAACCGTTAATTGAAGAGGCTGTCGTACCCAAGTTGGGAACTAAGAAGATTAAAGCAAATGGGGATATGTAAATAAAATTATAAATATTCAAAGTAACTCTATTACGAACAATCGTCCAAGAAAACTTTCATGTTGTTTATCCCTGAAGGGGATCGTTATTGATCACTTTATCATAGTGTCTCAATCCTGGGGAGTGTAATAGACATTAATTAATTGATATTGTTTATATTTGAGATCTAGCAAATGAATTTATTTGATTGACATTAAGCGTCCTCAAAACCGTTTTTCCTGTTTTGTAATGTACATAAATATAATTTCTAGTGTAAATAAGAAGTGATTTGTAAAGGTGACCGAGTATAGAGTGTATGTCTGTTTCTCTATGCGAATTTAAACGAAGTAGCGACGATCAAGAATACAATTTATTACACTAGTCATTAGTACACACAAAATGTGTATTTTTGAAAATAACACACTTTAGGTGTGTACTTTTTACACATATTGTAAGTTGTAACACACCTTGCTAAGTGTGTAACACACATAAAGGTGTGTACTTTTGGAGACAAAAAGGTGTGTAGTAACTACACACTAGTTTAACTTAAACAATATATCACACCAATATTATTGTGTAGTAATTCTTTAATTGCAGTAACTTGGAGAGGATCCTGCAGTAATTTGGGTAGGATTCTGCAGTAACTTGGACAGGATCCTGCAGGATATTGGACAGGATCCTGCAGGATTTTGAACAGGATCATGTAGGATATTGAACAGGATCATGTAGGATATTGGACAGGATCCTGTCCAGGATCCTATTGAGGATACTACAGGATCATGTCCAATATCATATCCAAGATCCTACAGGATCCTGTAGAATCTTGGATAGGATCTTGCACAGGATCCTATTCTATGCTATAGGATCCTATCTGTTACGAAGTAAACTTCTAATTAATAATTCACTGCACAGATTATGAATTTCTTCTCTTGAAGATGTAAATTCTGTTGAACTGTTGAATTACAAATTTAATTGTAAGGAGAAAATATATGAATATTATCTGCACTGCGTCTTATGGAAATATAACTAATTTACTGCTTCATTATATACGAGATAATACTAGAAGTTACTATCGCAAGGGGAAGTGCTGCCTCGAAAGTCATGGGAAGCCTAATTTTTGATAAAATTTTAAAAATGAACCCTGACTCTAGTATGTACACATTTCTATCAATTATTTTAATAATTTTAAATACAGCAGACTTAAATTACAAATGACTATCACTTATATATCTGAATATAATTGGCAAGGCTTTTGACTACATACTGTAGACAGTATACATTATGACTATGTTGGCGATTGGTAAACAAATTCCTGATAAATCACTGCCACCGTATAAATCATGCTTCTTACTGTGGTAAAGCTGTCAGCGGAATCGCAAGTGTCTGATATGTTTATGCCTTTATGGCAAAGCAAGCGCTAAACAAATAGGTGCTGACTAAATAAATACCAGAAATGGTATGTAACAGATGTTTACGATATTGTTGCACCATTATTTATATCGTCTAAATTGTTTTGTTGAGAATGCGATACTTTCAAGATCTTTGTGATGTATTAGTTCATTGCACATGTCCACGACTCCACATATTATACTGTAATTGTCGTTCGGGAATACACCACAGTCAACTGCTACCACTGTATTTTATTTTCCCAAAGAACTTGTAATATTGTATTTACTGCATACCAAATATTATGGTTATCCATGGCACACAAATAATTTCCATTGTACACTGAATTTTCACAAAATGGACAAATCCACTGAATTTTCACAAAGTTGAGGTAAATAATTTCTTGAAAACAGTTCCATGTACAGTTTATTACATATACAGTTGGGCATATCAATATTGTTTTGTGCCTCAACGGGCTCCACCACAAATTAAGGGTAGATGATCAATATATTCTTGACTTGAATGGTTGTCGAGTTCCACTTCGTAACTGGAAGCCCAATAGCTTGTGCTGTTATTCAGCGCTGATAAACTCATGAAAGAGCACTGATTTCCTCGAGTCTGGCCACTGAAACCTTCATATGAATACTTCCACGAGAAAGTAAAGACATAATTATTGTTCTTACCGTGAATTTCCTGTGAAGGTATTGTCGAGAACTTCGAGAGCTAGCGTGGTAGCGGAACATGCGCACTTGAGTCACTTTCTTGAGGCACATATGGATGACGTATGCCGACACACAAACAAACGCAAAATTCAACAAATCGAGATCTGGTCAGCTATACATAGCTCGGTAACAGGACTGGGCACGAGTAAACGCAAGAGGCATGTCAAGAATAGTGTGCTGCCTCCCTGAGGGGAGGCAGCAATAATAATATTTGGACCAAAATATGTATTTAAAATGATGAGATACCTGTCCAAAATTTTTTATTTAAGACCATTATATTTTGCTCAAAAGTACTCTCAAAAATTCAGGAAATGCAGTTTACCCAAAATTCAAATATTTTCCAAGGGCCCCCTAGAAGTGTGTCATCACTTCTGGCTGTCAATGTTGGAATCACTATTACTAGGCATGCATGATGCATTTTGATATATACCAAAACAGCCAAATTTCTTGTTTCCGTACAAGGGGGTTTTCTGACCACACACCCCGGAAATTTTTTTCGAAATCAAATCACCACTAGAGTGGTTTTCTAGCTAGGACTTATCAACCAGATAAACTATCCAGGCTTTGTATAACCAGCCCCAGATGTTTTATTTACATGTGAATTTTACAAGTTCACTTCAAATGAAACTTGGGGGCATGTAATCATGCTATATTTTGGAAACAAGCCATATAAAAATGTATGTATAGTATGTGCCATGTTCAAATTAGCAACACATTTATAAAATGATTTATAATAACTATCAATTTATTTGTGTGTCTGTGCTTTTTACGCATTTTCATGCATTGTTTCTTAAGTCTACATGGTCTATCCTTAGTAACCGAGCACATGTACGCATTGCGTACCTATTTTTTAATTTAGTGTCCATGCATGACAATGATATTAGTGATGTAAAAATGATGATGCTGAAGAACTGGTATTTTTCCTTCTTCGTATGAAATGCAAATAGGAAGGACAGTCATTTCTATATTTTTCAATTCCTGATCAGTTTCTGCTTCCTCTGATACACAGTGGGCACATATGTCTTTTCTTCCTAAGTATTGTATTTCTAATGAGTCTAAAGACATAGAACATATAAGGAAGGCTCTAACCACGATCTCAATATTTAATGAGGTCTACCATGGTCAAACTTGCTTGGATTTCAAATGTGTCTGTCTTGTTAGTTCATACTTTCTTCGTTTCACTGGCGACTGAAACGTCGTAAACTGAATAATAAGTGCCGTGATAACACTCGAATATATACAACATTGAAATTCTGTTTGCGACTGAAACAAAGAGTTTTTTCGGTTGAATGGTTGTATTTTTTAAAGCTAATTTTGCGCATGCTTCCAGGATCAGCCGCCATGATTGTTATCCCAAGATGCAAATCATGCTGCAACTTGGGCCCAGGCTCCTTACAAAATTCAATAAAAAATAATATGTTGGGCAATTTGGGGAGCCAAAACCAGGTAGCGATTGGGAAACCCAGGTTTTTTTGTTTGGCCTTGTTAGTCTGAATAGCTGCAGTGTTTCCAGGTAACCAGTTTAGGAAGAACACTAAGCCAGTGAAAAGTTAAAACTAAGTATGTATAAAGTAACTTACTCTTCCTGTTGATCAGGTAGTTGCTCCTTTGTCAGTTCAGATGATCCCTCCTTGGGCGAATCTACAGACAATACAACATATATGTTATACCAGACAAATAGCTAGAGGTCTTTTTTAAGCATTTTACTGTATATCCCAGGGGTGTCCAGAACCTAACTTCTCTTTTGGACTTCCGCAACATGTGGTGGAAGGTCATACAGTATGTGTACCTTGGATCTCCTTATTTCCAGATCAATTAATTATATTAAGATCTGTTCTCTGCGAACTACCAGCAATGTATATATATATACATATATATATACATATATATATATACATATATATATACCATTTTTCGCAACTGGTCCCGGTTTGGTCTTAAAATGTATGTATTCCAACACTCGAAATTTTCCTTCACCATAAATCCTTTCAACATGTAGTTTGATCGAGTGAAATGCCAAATATTACCTATAATATACCCAGAATCTTATCCCGGCATTACCACCATATATACAGAACTCGTGACTAGGCTCGCGGCAACGGCTTCCGTAGCTCAGTGGTCAGAGCGCTGCACTAGCAATCGCAGGGTCGCGGGTTCAATTCCTACCGGAAGGCCGCTAAGTTGCATTTTTCGCAACTGGTCCCGGTTTGGTCTTAAAATGTATGTATTCCAACACTCGAAATTTTCCTTCACCATAAATCCTTTCAACATGTAGTTTGATCGAGTGAAATGCCAAATATTACCTATAATATACCCAGAATCTTATCACGGCATTACCACCATATATACAGAACTCGTGACTGGGCTCTCGGCAACGGCTTCCGTAGCTCAGTGGTCAGAGCACTGCACTAGCAATCGCAGGGTCGCGGGTTCAATTCCTACCGGAAGGCCGCTAAGTTGCATTTTTCGCAACTGGTCCCGGTTTGGTCTTAAAATGTATGTATTCCAACACTCGAAATTTTCCTTCACCATAAATCCTTTCAACATGTAGTTTGATCGAGTGAAATGCCAAATATTACCTATAATATACCCAGAATCTTATCCCGGCATTACCACCATATATACAGAACTCGTGACTATAGGCTCTCGGCAACGGCTTCCGTAGCTCAGTGGTCAGAGCGCTGCACTAGCAATCGCAGGGTCGCGGGTTCAATTCCTACCGGAAGGCCGCTAAGTTGCATTTTTCGCAACTGGTCCCGGTTTGGTCTTAAAATGTATAATGTATTCCAACACTCGAAATTTTCCTTCACCATAAATCCTTTCAACATGTAGTTTGATCGAGTGAAATGCCAAATATTACCTATAATATACCCAGAATCTTATCCCGGCATTACCACCATATATACAGAACTCGTGACTAGGATCTCGGCAAGGGCTTCCGTAGCTCAGTGGTCAGAGCGCTGCACTAGCAATCGCAGGGTCGCGGGTTCAATTCCTACCGGAAGGCCGCTAAGTTGCATTTTTCGCAACTGGTCCCGGCTTGGTCTTAAAATGTATGTATTCCAACACTCGAAATTTTCCTTCACCATAAATCCTTTCAACATGTAGTTTGATCGAGTGAAATGCCAAATATTACCTATATAATATACCCAGAATCTTATCCCGGCATTACCACCATATATACAGAACTCGTGACTAGGCTCTCGGCAACGGCTTCCGTAGCTCAGTGGTCAGAGCGCTGCACTAGCAATCGCAGGGTCGCTGGTTCAATTCCTACCGGAAGGCCGCTAAGTTGCATTTTTCGCAACTGGTCCCGGTTTGGTCTTAAAATGTATGTATTCCAACACTCGAAATTTTCCTTCACCATAAATCCTTTCAACATGTAGTTTGATCGAGTGAAATGCCAAATATTACCTATATATATATATATATATATATATATATATATATATATATATATATATATATATATATATATATATATATATATATATATATATATATATATATATATATATATATATATATATATATATATATATATATATATATATATATATATATATATATATATATATATATATATATATATATATATATACATACACAGAATCTTTACTTAAAACAGTTCGTTGTTACTCAGAGTTTCACGCCGAGAGACGATCTTCAGACAACTGTTGAGATTCTGGTTTAACTATTCTTTTATAGATACTCATACGTCACGGTGTCACTAATGGTGATGATGTCATCTACTGATATTGGAGCGCTTTAGGTTGTTTATGTAGAATTTATTCCTGTGACGGCATTTTTAATATATTTCGGTTCGTTTGTTCAGAAGATGTCCTTTGTCGGCTTTCATAATGCATAACTTTTCTTCGATACAAAGATTGCACCGCTTCGCTCCACTTTCGTATGATTTCATGCGTTTTAAGATGGACCATTTTACCGAAAATTCTTTTTCTTCGTTTTTTAATACCCAAACATAACTCGAGAGTGCCGTCTCATTTGAGTATTTCGGGTCGCGAAAGGATTTCTTGTGGTTGTTGTAGCGGGTCTTGAATGGGTGTGCAGTCATACCAATGTAAAGTTTCTTATCCAAACTGTCGGCTCGGTTAACTTCGGCTTGGTAAATCACGTTTGGGACTAAGCAGTTTCCTTGCACTGGGCATGCTTCTTTGTTTCGGCAGTTACATTTTCTTTCGCTGGTGCTGTTGCTGTGGTTCTTTTGTGTAAGGATGCGGGTGTTGTGTTTGCTAACAATACTTCTCATGTTTTCCATGCAGCTGTAACTTACTTTTAAAGTGTTTCTATTAAAGATTTTATGTAATTTGTTCGTGGTCGGGAAGTGCTTGTCCATTAGGGCGAGGAATTTGTGTCCAACGTTCGTTTTGACATTTCGGCTGTAGGGTGGATTGAACCACGTTATGTTCCTGTATCGCTTTTTCTTCTGACTAGCTACTGGGCTAACACTCGGGTTAGGATCTTCGTCGGGGAGGTATTCAATGTCAGAGTGGAAACCGCTGTGTTTAATGGCGTCGTTGTAAGTTGGGGCAGCAGTCTGAAAGGTCGCATGGTCGGAGGAGAGTTTTGAAATTCTTTGGCTGATACATTTGGGTAGCTGTCTAATTATGGAAGGAGGATGGTTGGAGTGGCTGTTTATGTAGAGCGTGTCATCATCTGGTTTTCTGTAAGGTTGGAATTTTCCGTCGCGCAGGTTCAAAGTTATGTCAAGGAAGTTGACAACTTTCTGGTTGGCTGTGGCTGTGATCTTGAGGTTGAAGTCTTCAAAGGATCTAATCAGGTCTTTCTTCGCTTTTTCCGCCAGTCTGCCTGTGGCATTCTTCAAGAGGATTAGTCCATCGTCTCTGTAAAGTCCGGTGTTTTCTTTGCCGAATTTCTGGGATATGTTGTTCAAAATAAATAGACCGATGAGTTCACACACTTCTGCTCCGTCACTACTTCCCATGGTGACATCGAACATATTATGGCTGTCGCGTTTAATCCATGGCTTCTCTTCGTGGAACAACAATGATTTTCGTGCATGTTTGATGACGGATATGTCTTGGTCATTAATAGTCGCGTGTTGGCTGGCCCAGGAAATAGCTCTGTCTAGGAGTTGTTCTGATATGGACGGGTAAAAGTCTACTACATCGAAGGAAATGAATGTATATATGTGCGTTTTTTTCGGTAATTCTTGTGAACCACTCGGTGACGGATGAGGAGCTTCGCCATTGGTTTACCCCTGTGCTTGTTTGGATTGCGGTGTTGACACGATCTAGGATGATTTTGCTTACTTTGCCCAAGTCAGATTTAGCCGGGTTGATGAGTCTGCATTTGGTATTGTTTTCAAAGTTATCCTTGTGGTCCTTAAGGGAAATAAATGCATCTTTTTTGGCCTTTTTTTTGCTTACTTTGCCTAAGTCAGATTTAGCCGGGTTGATGAGTCTGCATTTGGTATTGTTTTCAAAGTTATCCTTGTGGTCCTTAAGGGGAAATAAATGCTTCTTTTTTGGCCATAGACTCTATTCTGTCGTCGATATGTAAGTCACTTGCGATAATTTTTAATTCCTCGTTGACCTCGTTGAGTGAGTTTTCATTTCCTATCTTGTAATTCTTCGTTATGTTCTCGGTCAGTAGTTGATTGTATTTTTCGGGTTTCATTTCGTAAATGTTTCTTGTTTTGTCTGCAAAAGCCATAACGTTCATTGAAGAATTTATTTTCTTTGCGTCGTTGGATAGAGTTGAAAGAAACTTGTCGTTGACATTTCTGAACTTGATGTTTTCGACCATTCTCGCGATGTCGTCTTCAAAGTTGTCTAGTTCGTTGATATGTGGAGGAGCCTTTCTTGATTTTAGTCCAAATGTTTCGTTGCTGTTCGTGGTTGCGCTATCTCCATTCAGGAAAAAGTGGGCTTTCCATCTCATTCTGTTGATGACGCTTTCGACTTTCTCGATTAGTTTTCTACGGTAACTATCGGCTGACGGTATGGGAATGTTTTTCAAAGAATAGTTAAAGCGGATCTTCTTCATTCTAAGTTTGCGTTACGCCAATAAGAGTGCACAACTGAAATACAGGTGCTTAATATGAAATAAAACGAAATAAATCTGAATATTGACGTTAAATAGAGTGCTCAATATCGTTAATGATAGAGCGAATATAGAATCTTTACTTAAAACAGTTCGTTGTTACTCAGAGTTTCACGCCGAGAGATGATCTTCAGACAACTGTTGAGATTCTGGTTTAACTATTCTTTTATAGATACTCATACGTCACGGTGTCACTAATGGTGATGATGTCATCTACTGATATTGGAGCGCTTTAGGTTGTTTATGTATAATTTATTCCTGTGACGGCATTTTGAATAAATTTCGGTTCGTTTGTTCAGAAGATGTCCTTTGTCGGCTTTCATAATGCGTAACTTTTCTGCATAAATATATATATATATATATATACACATATATATATATATATATATATATATATATATAATATATATATATATATATATATATATATATATATATATATATATATATATATATATATATATATATATATATATTATATATATATATATATATATATATATATATATATATATATATATATATATATATATATATATATATATATATATATATATATATATATATATAATATATATATATATTATATATATAATCCCAGGCGGGTCAAGTAGAGTTTTCCGGATCAGAGATTGTTTTTGGAAGCATGGCACTCCGCGCGTGAATTGAAGTCCATTAACGAACACATAGCCTTCCCTTCAGTTTATAATATTATTCTTAACTCATAACCTGTTTTTAATAATTATTCAAAAACTTTTGAATATTTAATTCCTGTCATCTCCTTTATAACCTCTAGCAGTTTTTAGACTATTTTATATCGCTGACGAAGGTCATAGTATCTTGACCGAAACGTCCATTTTAACCTTTTTAGTCAGAGTCAACTGTATATATATTTTATATTAAAATTTTTAAAAAAAATATATATATATATAGGCAGTATTTAATATAACTGGCAAAGTTCCGAGAGTGCTCAATATCTTGAAAGATAGAGCAATTTAATAGAAGGTAAAAACTTGAAAATGTTCGCTGCTACTCCGAGTTTCACGCCGAGTGACGATCTTCAGGCAACTCTGTTTGGATGCTTTCAGTTGCCTGAAGATCGTCACTCGGCGTGAAACTCGGAGTAGCAGCGAACATTTTCTTAGTTTTTACCTAAGTTTCAACTCTGAGTTTCATGCTACATACGATCTTCAGGCAACTGACAGATCGGATTAAACTATAGTTATTATATACATGTCATTATTTGGTGTCCCATTACATGTCGACAACTCGAAAAAATCTCACTTCGTCTGTTCAGGAAGTCCTTTTTCTTAGCTTTCATTAGTAAAAGTTTTTCTTCAAGGCATAAATTGCATCTTATTGACCCTGGTCTATACGCTCCTATTTGTTTGATTACGCACCATTTAATGTTGAACTCGCACCTAGCCGTTTTCAGCATCCAAACATATTTTGAAAGTTCAGTTTCACTTGCGTATTTTGCGTTTCTGAAGGATTTCAAATGGTTTTGGGATCTTTGTTTAAAAGCGTTGGCTGTTATTCCGATGTACTTCTTGGTCTCACCGCTGTCTGCTGCAGTACGTGACTTCGGCTTGGTAGACTACACTTTTCTTCATGCATTTTCCTGCGATTGGACATTCGTCTGGTTTTGCGAATAAAATGTTGCATGTTGTCCATGCAACTGTAGCTAACTCTTATTGTGTGTCTGTTAAATAATTTGTTAAGTTTGTGTGATGGTGGGAAGTGTTTGTCAATAAGTTGCAAAAAGTTTCGTGCAATGTTTGTTCTGACGTTTTTACTATAAGGTGGGTTGTATCATATAATGTTTCGTCGTCTGTTTTGTCTCGTATTGTTGTTTATGTTGCCTTCGTTCTGGTTAGTTGGTTCGTATGTAAGGTTCGTGTCAAAGTTACTTTGTTTCAAGGCGTCATTGTAAATAGGGGAAGCTGTGTTAAACGTTTCTTCGTCACATGATAGTTTGTTTATGCGCTTGTTAATAGATGCGGGTAGTTGTCGGATAATGGATGGGGGGTGATTTGAAAAGCGGTTAATGTATAGTGTTTCGTCGTTTGGTTTTCGATAAAGTCTAAATTTTCCGTTTGTTAAATCAAATGTTACGTCTAAAAAGTGTACGCTCTTCAAGTTTGTTTAAACAGTAATCTTAAGGCCAAAACTGTCAAAAATATTTATTGAATATTTTCTTGCTTTGTCTGCCAATCTTGCCGACGTTATGTTGAGTGCAGCTATAGCCCATCGTCACGGTACAAGCCGACATTCTTTCCAAATCGATTTACTAGCGAGTTTAAGGCATAAAGCCCAACTAGCTCACAAACTTCAGCCCCATCAAAACTTCCCATAGTCACGTGAAACGTGCTATTACGTGCTCTTCGTCAGGAGTGACTTTCGAGCATGTTTTATGATGTTAAACTGTCGGAGATGGTGGTGAATTGCTTGCCCCATGAAATGGCGCGGTCAAGTAGATCTTCAGAGATAGACGGGTAGAAGTCTACGATATCAAAGGTTAAAAATGAAGTTTTGTCTTTATTGTCTAGAGATTTGAACCAAGTGATGGTTTCATCGGAATTTCTCCAATATTAAATTTATCCAGGATAGATTTACTGACTTTGCCAAGGTTACTTTTAGTGGGGTTAATCAGACGGCATTATATATATATATATATATATATATATATATAGAAAGGATTTGTGGTGAAGGAAAATTTCGAGTGTTGGAATACATACATTTTAAGACCAAACCGGGACCAGTTGCGAAAAATGCAACTTCAAGGCCTTCCGGCTGGAATTGAACCCGCGACGCTGCGATGCTAGTGCAGTGCTCTGACCACTGAGCTACGGAAGCCGTTGCCGAGAGCCTGGTCACGAGTTCTGTATATATGGTGGTAATGCCAGGATAAGATTCTGTGTATATTATAGGTAATATTTGGCATTTCACTAGATCAAACTACATGTTGAAAGGATTTGTGGTGAAGGAAAATTTCGACTTTGAAGTTGCATTTTTCGCAACTGGTCCCTGTTTGGTCTTAAAATGTATGTATTCCAACACTCGAAATTTTCCTTCACCACAAATCCTTTCAACATGTAGTTTGATCGAGTGAAATGCCAAATATTACCTATAATATACACAGAATCTTATCCCGGCATTACCACCATTTTCGGCAACGGCTTCCATAGCTCAGTGGTCAGAGCACTGCACTAGCATCGCAGCGTCGCGGGTTCAATTCCAGCCGGAAGGCCTTGAAGTTGCATTTTTTGCATATATATATATATATATATTGTCAAATACATATATGTTAAATATGTTTTCATATATGTTCCCCAACCGGGAATTGAACCCTGGTCTCTGAATCAACGTTTTGGCGCTCTGACCTTTGAGCTAATGAGACACGGTCAGAACAGTCAGTGATTTTTCCATATACATATTAAATTCGCCGCTTTTATATATATATGATGTTGTGATATTGTCACTCGGTAATATGATGATGAGATGAAATGTTCTCGAGTGAATGAGCCCAAACCGCGTAAGCAGAAAATTTGTGTCCTCATGTAGACATGCTAACAAATTCCTTCTCAGGAACTTTGTAACATAAGGGGGGAAGCCACCTTCATAGGCTTGAAAAATATTAACTGCTTAAAACCACCATCATTTATCTAAGAATCGTTTGAAACCAAAAATGAGACTGTTTTTTGCACTAGCTTATCCCGTTGCCAAGGAAACAGTATTGTTTTTATCTGGGTTTTTTCCTCTTTCAGATAATTTCACAAATGTAATGAGTCTGACACAGAAGAGATTGCTGACAGTTATGATGGAATCTGGTCAAAGAGAGAGTACCGTATATCACGGTGTATAAGTCGATTTCCTAGGACCAAAAAATGATGTCAAAAACCCGACCTCGACTTATGCGAAGGGTCATGAAATCATAGAACGGATAAACTAGTACCCAGTCCTCTCAATGCATCAGGTAAAATCGACATGTGTAAATAGCGCATTTCATGCTAACTCCTGCTAGCGTAAATAGAAAATACAACATCGACATGCCATTAAAACGAAGAAAGTAAGAAGCAAGTTTCAAATTAAAGGTTATAGACTTTGCCAAAAACTCAAACAACTCTGCTGCTGGACTTAAGTATGGAGTTAACGAAAAGCTCGTTCGAGAATATTGGAAACAACAAGAAAAGGACAAAATGCACTGATCGAGGATCGAATTGCCATTGGCCGAAACTCGAAGAACAGCTAGCAAGTGGATCTGTGGATACCATGTATACAGTATGTCATTTAATCTTTGTTTGTAATAACCATTTCTTTATAAGACTTTGACTAGCATACTACTGTAATATAGAGTAAGTTGTAAATACCGTAGGTTGAAGAAAAGCGTATTATTAGTTTCCGTAAAATAATTCCGTTTTCTTTTTTAAAGATTTGTTGTATTACGCTCTTAAAATTTCCGTGAATATTACTCTGTGTCTGCTACCAGTAACTATTTAGTTAAATTGGGACTCGACTTATACACAGGGTATCCTAAAAATCCCAATTTTTTGCCAAAAAAATTTTTTGCCCAAATATATATTAATATATATATATATTATATAATATATATATATATATATATACATGTTGAAAGGATTTATGGTGAAGGAAAATTTCGAGTGTTGGAATACATACATTTTAAGACCAAACCGGGACCAGTTGCGAAAAATGCAACTTTAAGGCCTTCCGGTAGGAATTGAACTCGCGACCCTGTGATTGCTAGTGCAGTGCTCTGACCACTGAGCTACGGAAGCCGTTGCCGAGAGCCTAGTCACGAGTTCTGTGAGTTCTGTATATATGGTGGTAATGCCGGGATAAGATTCTGGGTATATTATAGGTAATATTTGGCATTTCACTCGATCAAACTACATGTTGAAAGGATTTATGTTGAAAGGATTTATGGTGAAGGAAAATTTCGAGTGTTGGAATACATACATTTTAAGACCAAACCGGGACCAGTTGCGAAAAATGCAACTTTAAGGCCTTCCGGTAGGAATTGAACTCGCGACCCTGTGATTGCTAGTGCAGTGCTCTGACCACTGAGCTACGGAAGCCGTTGCCGAGAGCCTAGTCACGAGTTCTGTATATATGGTGGTAATGCCGGGATAAGATTCTGGGTATATTATAGGTAATATTTAGCATTTCACTCGATCAAACTACATGTTGAAAGGATTTATGGTGAAGGAAAATTTCGAGTGTTGGAATACATACATTTTAAGACCAAACCGGGACCAGTTCCGAAAAATGCAACTTTAAGGCCTTCCGGTAGGAATTGAACTCGCGACCCTGTGATTGCTAGTGCAGTGCTCTGACCACTGAGCTACGGAAGCCGTTGCCGAGAGCCTAGTCACGAGTTCTGTATATATGGTGGTAATGCCGGGATAAGATTCTGGGTATATTATAGGTAATATTTGGCATTTCACTCGATCAAACTACATGTTGAAAGGATTTATGGTGAAGGAAAATTTCATCCCGGCATTACCACCATATATACAGAACTCGTGACTAGGCTCTCGGCAACGGCTTCCGTAGCTCAGTGGTCAGAGCACTGCACTAGCAATCACAGGGTCGCGAGTTCAATTCCTACCGGAAGGCATTAAAGTTGCATTTTTCGCAACTGGTCCCGGTTTGGTCTTAAAATGTATGTATCCAACACTCGAAATTTTCCTTCACCATAAATCCTTTCAACATGTAGTTTGATCGAGTGAAATGCCAAATATTACCTATAATATACCCACAATCTTATCCCGGCATTACCACCATATATACAGAACTCGTGACTAGGCTCTCGGCAACGGCTTCCGTAGCTCAGTGGTCAGAGCACTGCACTAGCAATCACAGGGTGCGAGTTCAATTCCTACCGGAAGGCCTTAAAGTTGCATTTTTCGCAACTGGTCCCGGTTTGGTCTTAAAATGTATGTATTCCAACACTCGAAATTTTCCTTCACCATAAATCCTTTCAACATGTAGTTTGATCGAGTGAAATGCCAAATATTACCTATAATATACCCAGAATCTTATCCCGGCATTACCACCATATATACAGAACTCGTGACTAGGCTCTCGGCAACGGCTTCCGTAGCTCAGTGGTCAGAGCACTGCACTAGCAATCACAGGGTCGCGAGTTCAATTCCTACCGGAAGGCCTTAAAGTTGCATTTTTCGCAACTGGTCCCGGTTTGGTCTTAAAATGTATGTATTCCAACACTCGAAATTTTCCTTCACCATAAATCCTTTCAACATGTAGTTTGATCGAGTGAAATGCCAAATATTACCTATATATATATATATATATATATATATATATATATATATATATATATATATATATATATATATATATATATATATATATATATATATATAGCAAAGTGAAAAGGTGGTAAACTGCCAAGAATTTAGTGACGAGATACTGACGTTTCGAGCGGAGCCCTTCATCAGAGTAATGATGAACATGATCTCGTCTTACTCTGATGAAGGGCTCCACTCGAAACGTCAGTATCTCGTCACTAAATTCTTGACAGTTTACCACCTTTTCACTTTGCTATATATTCAAAACATTGTCTACGCAGCACTCTACTTATATATATATATATATATATATATATATATATACAGTAGAACCTGAGTTTTACGACACCCCTTTTAACGACCACCTGCCGTTTACGACCACTTTTTCTGGCACGGACGAATTGTAGTTAAAATGTACCTGGAAAAAGCGACCACCTGCCTAACGCGACCAGCGACCGCTTTTTGGCGTCCCGAACACGATATGTACCTGTCATGAGCGACTTTTTACGAGATAAGCGTTCGTCTTTTGCAGTAAACATACAAGAATTTTGACAGCTCGCGATCTCATCAGCGACCACATTTTAGCGTCCCAAACGCGAAATACGTTACAATCAACAAGTTTGACCACGTGCGAAAAGTACAGAGAACAAGAAGACGCACTTGTTGCTTTTTTAGTATTGTTTTGCTTACTTTCATCATAAGTGATCGCATTTTGAGAGTACATAATAAATATCCTTATTAGCGACAATCCCAAGCCCTTAAACCGTTAACATTGTTGAGGGAAACGTTTCTAAATTAACGAAAAGCTCAAACTAATATTTGTTTGTTACTGCCATCTTGTCAGGGTTAAAATTTGTCGTGCGAGATCGCAAATAACTTTGCTAATACAACATAAAGCTTAACATAGTTTACGTATGTTGTAGATCATTAAACGTTCTTTGATTTAATATATCGTATGAGCTTTTACGTTTAAGTACAACGCTTGAAAATGTTCGAAAACCTCGCCGTTCGAAAATTATATTTTCGTATCCGCCATCTTTGTTTATAACGCAAGATCGCCAATAACTTTATGCATACGAACATAGTTAGATATGAATCAGGATATATCGTTGCTCCTTACTATTTTAGTCTGGCTGTTTCTTAGATCAAATTGCTGTGTGTAAATAAAATATTTTCGCGATCAAAGATGAGGTACGTCGTACGCATTGCGTTTTCTTTCACTGCGCGCACATCGCCCAGCAAGCTCTGTTCAAACTATGCTTTTTTCCGAACTTTTGCTGACTTTCTTTCTTTATTAAGAAATATTATATTGGTTTTAAATTATAAAGCCATCTTTTAGTCGACTAGCGAACACAGAATACGCTCGTAAACAATAGCGTTTTCTCGTATTACTTGCATGACGTCACATCACTAACTGTCATTTACGACCACCTGTCGTTCACGACCACTTTTGCTTGGTTCTCTCAAGTTCTCTCAGGTTCTACTGTATATATATATATATATATATATATATATATATATATATATATATATATATATATATATATATATATATATATATATATATATATATATATATATATATATATATATATATATATATATATATATATATATATATATATATACTAGAAATTACTATCGCAAGTGAAGTGCTGCCTCATTTAAAATAAATTCCAATATTTTACAAGACAGATTGGCGACGTAAAGAGGCGCGGGTAGAACCATAGGGGAAACTGCTTTGTTATCGCATTTATGGTCACAAATTTTTTTCAATCATCAATAATTAATTATCAAAGCTTGATAAACCAAAAAACAAAATCGAGAAATACCAGGTTATTATTACCTTCGACGGTTATTAGCATGCACATCCCTTCAGATGTTCCCTTCAGATGTCTTAAAAATTGCAACACTGTTGCAATCAACAGTTAGCAAGCAATGTTGATAGTTTAACCGAGACTCCAAAAATAGAATGTTGAGTGCATTTTCAAAAAAATAAGGTGGATTGTCAGTTGCCATAAACCAATCACCGGCAAATGGGTCACTATATTGCAAAGAATACATTTTATCAGAGCAAAAAGGTTTTATTAACATTATTTCTTATACAAGTATAAAGGTTATTTCCAACACAATGTGACATTTAGGAATGATGAATCCCATGCATTAATGTTTGTTATTTGATAATGTATTATTGCACATTTTGTTTAAATTGTTTTGTATTGCCTTGTCTACAATCAGCACAAATCGTTTTACTTGGGTCAACAACATCCAACCTCGTACCCAGGGCATTTTGCTTCCACGGTGGAAAATGGCCCTGGGATCGGCTGGTCACATGACACCCAGAATTTCTGGGTGTTTAGATATGATAATTTTTGTGGTCTTTGTTCCATTGCCTTTGTCTACTTTATTGACCTGAACAATTGAAAAATAATCAGAGTTGTTCATGTCAGCATTTGTCGGCATAAAAGCAGCTAACAAGATTAATAATTTACCATACATCCATGGTTATCGCTTACAAAAGGTATGAAGAAGCATATATCCAATTTAGTGAAAGTTATCACTTCTAATTTGCTGTACAATTTAAAGACAGCATTCAGATTTTGATGAATAAATTATACTCGGCTGAATAAATTATACTCGGTAGTTTTATGACAAGCCAATCGCATTATAGAATGGACCAGCCGATCTTAGGGACATTTTCGCCGACCTTCCACCGTGGAGGCAAAATGCCCTGGGTACGAGGTTGAGCAACAACATATATTGTCAGACCAGGATTTTCTTCGACATCATTTGCCATTCTCAACAACAGAGCAACAATTGTAACATGATATTCACTATCACTTGCTGTTGGAAAATATAAATATACACAAAATATAAATATACACATCAATATTAGTAATACCATAGTTGTTACCAGTAGCGAAACTGGCCGTAGCAACTGGTCATGTTATGACTGAATATGTAAATCGTTTAAAAATTTGCATACTGGTTGTTACAACCAACTGAATTAACATCAATATTCTTGTTGTGTCCACCAATTCGGGCACGATATTGATCGATTGTCACTCCCAGGGGCGGATTTAGGGTACGTCAAACACGTCAAGCGACGGAGACAAAAATCCCAGACTAATTTGTTCATGAATTAATTTGTTTTCAAAATCCCATTTTATTTCAAATTTGACATTTTTGAAAATTACACTTGAACTTTGAAATTTTGGAAATATGTTTTTGAAATTTTCGAAGGATATTATATTGCTGATTCAGTCTTTGGCCAGAGGACGCTGGGTCGCAAGCATTTGTACTTCATGTAGCCTTCTTCAAAGAGACCATAGCATAGGGATAGAGAGGGAAACCATTTACAAATGTGTATAATTTCAGTACGTCAAAATGGCCGTCTACGTCGAAATAACGAGCACTGATTGGACAAAGACAATAGAGGGTGGTCAGAATTTGGTCAAGACCCCGTCGAAATCTTGGCTTTTGATTGGCTAGAAAGGTCATTTGGATTTTTGGACGTACAGGTCTATGTCGAACTACAAGGCATTGAAATGGCAGTAACTTCAAACTTTTGCTTGAGACTGAGTTCGGTTTCGATCATCGCTTCTACGGATGTCACGGAACTTGTAGATAACACTCTACAGAATGACAACGATGAGTCCAGTCTTGTGCTTTTCTCACGGGCGCAGGTTGCTATCGACGCGACGACGCTGAGCCATATAATATATTCCTCAGTAAAAGCTGGGAAGAAACATTTTTTTGCTTTAAGACTGAGCCCTAAGGTGAGTGGATACTGGATACTATCCGATTTACTTTCTCATTACTTGTGAGCCGTGAATTATTTAAATTGACTGGCTATCAGTATAAGATTAGATGAATAATTCATAATATAGTATTATATTTAATATTCGAACATATCACATGTCATACTGTATGTAGTGTTTATTTCTATTTTTTTACTTATTCGATGGTATTGGCCATTGGATATTTGAGTTTTGACTTTAGTGTTGTATCTGTCTTATTGATCTGAAGCATCTGGAAATTGCTTGTACAGTTCTGTTTCTTTGGCCCTGGTAGGTGATAATTCTCTTGACAGGACCTGATGTTAATGACATCTACTGTATGGGTTGAGTATTACTGTCTATTATACCGAGCAAAATGATTAAATGATATCCTTGATAGGCAATACTGGTATTATTAGTTGGAATTTTTATGAAGACAATCTTCCAAACTAAGGTGGCAGACATATTGGGTAAATTATAAAGGTTCACATCCCAATAGTGTTGCTTCAACACTAAAAGCTGTTAGCTTTGATTCTTTCAACTCTACCCGTCACATCTTGTTAGTGTGAACGTTCTTTCTCAGCCGTGCGTAAGTTAAAAGATTATACAAGGAACACCGTGGTAGCAGATAAAATGGCACTGATGGCAATTCATCAGGAAATAGAACCTTTGGTTGAGTGGGTTATTGATACATTTTCAGCTGATAGTAGGATAACTGAACTGATTTAGACATTTAGTTGATTTAGTCATTTTAATGTAATTAATTTTGTATTATTGCAATAAATATTTTATGCACAATAATAGTTTGTTATTTTTTCAAATAAAATTTCATTCAAAGTTAACAACACCAAATGACCAAACATTTCCAATCATGTGGTGGCAAACAGTAATGTATATGGAACCTTCACTTCAAAATGGACTGTTAGGTCAACAAAAAAACTCCTCTTTTGCACACCAGCTGTACCAGTTAAATAATGATGTTGACAAATAATGATATACCAGTATGTTGTAAATTGTAATAATAAATCTCCTATTCTTAATTGTCTGCAAATTATGTCCCTCACATAATATTATAATTAATTAAGGTTCTATAATTTTTTTATCAACAATCAAAACATGGACATGATGACATGACCAAAAAATCAGGATTTTACCTGCAGGGTACACTTGCTTATACCAGTTAGTCGGCACATCAAATACCTTAATACATACACATTACTGGAGGAGTAGGTACATGTATGTCAAAGTACACCAAGCATACCTATTTTTAAGTTTGACAAAGTTTCAGTTACTATTTTAGTGTGCTTGTATACAGATTGGGTCCTCTTTATTGAGATACCAGTACAATGTTATTGTGAGTTAGATGGATGATGTGTCCATGAAATGTCACATATGGTCTGATAAAGCTTCTTCTAATCAGACAATGTCTGGTTGGATAGAGGTAAAGGGGAAGTATCTGGTGGCAGTGCCACAAAACCAGACAACTCAGGTTAGATAGGCGGCATAGTGTAAGTTAGTTAGGATGACCAAGATGATGTGGAGATCAGCTCCTCTATGTCCATGAATGTCCCATATGGTATGATAAAGCTTCTTCTAATCAGACAATTTCTGGTTGGACGGATAGAGGTAAGGGGGTATCTGGTGCCTCAAAACCAGACAGCTCAGATTAGATAGGTGGCATAGTGTACCTTAGGATGACCAAGATGATGTAGAGAGATGAGCTCCTCTATGTCCCATATGGTATGATAAAGCTTGTGTATGTGCACATCCGGTAACCCTCCGGTATTGTGCACAGGCTACTCAAAACCAGACAGGTTAGGTTAGATAGGGACAAACAGCCAAAGAAAGTGGCTGTGAGCCTTGGATGTCCATGTCGGTTTCAGTGTTTCACTGTACAACAGTGTTCTTAGGTATGCTGACATCAGCTCTGAAATGGATCAAAACCATGGTATTTCCTTAAAATGTGTCTCCAAAAATAATAAAATATAATGCCAAAACACAAAAGCCCTTAAAAACGATAAAATATTTAATTGAAAACACAAGTTAGAACTATTAGATTTTTGCTGAATAGTTTTTCAGAATGCAGGAAATGCCATTTCAGACAACCAAATTTTAAAAAAATTTCGGGGGGGCATGCCCCCGTACCCCCCTAGAAATGCGGTCAGTTTCGACGTGGTTCAAAAAATTCCTAAATCCGCCCCTGGTCACTCCCATTTCAGGTAAAGTAATGACAAGGTTTTTCTCTGCACAGATGTAAGTTTGTTGAGCAACAGGCACAAACCTTCGTTTGTAAATATTGAGTATTGTCTTTGGCGAGAACTGTCAAATGTCACCGGCTTCGCTAGGTTTGATTTTAACGAGCACAATCACAATGACTTCGTTTGATTTGAGTTGCGTGTACACACGAGACAAACAAGAAAAACTAAGTACACAGAACTATCTTAGTCGTCTTACCTTGAAAACAATTCCCAACAGCACCAAAGGCAGGACAGATCGTTCGAGAACTTCGTCTCTCCTCATGGCGTTGCGTGATCAGAAAATACCATGTTCGTGGTGGCGTTGACAAGTTCCGAACATTAATTCCGTACAACTTCCGTGAAAACGAATAACCCTCTGGAGTATGTGAACAATCTCGTTCCAGAGCAAACTAAACTACGTCACAATACGTCATAAAACTGAACATCCACCGGCCTAGGAAATTTTCACATATATCGAGATCTCGTTGACTATACATAGGTGCGGAAAGAGGTCTGGGCACGAGACATAGATAACCCATGTCAAGATTAGTGTGCTGCCTACGGCAGCAAATAGGCTTGGGCGGTTTTGCTTAAAATCAAAACCGAAAAACCGTCTGATTCTAAACCGGGAAAACCGGGTTTTTTCCCTTTAATTTTTACTTCAACTGAATGAGGAGGAATTGTGGGCTTTGTAACGCGTTAGTGGTATTTTTTGACATAAGCAAACGAACAGTACACGACAAAACGCAAAATTGTGTAAACGACAAACGTAACCTAAAACTACTTCAGTTTTAAAATAAAAGCGTCAAGAATTTAAGAAGCTCGGAAGCTGGTACTTCGGATCAAAATCCTTCAATAGCTGCTGAAACCCTGACTTTTCCACAGTGTATATTGGCATCATATCCTTAGCCAAGCATTTTGTGACTGAGTCAGTCAGTTTCTGCCATTGCTTGCCTCCCCGTTCGTACTTTTGGAACTTGGCAAACGCATCAGTAATAGTTGCTGTGATTCACAACCATCATCTCGACGTTTGGGCGGTTTGTCTTCGGATATCTTGCTTGACTCGACCGGGTGATGATCTTTAAGATGTCGACGTAGATTGGAAGTATTTCCTCCAGCAGCACGGACTTTTTTCAGGCATAGCTTGCATGTCGGCATATCATTGTCGTTTTCGTTTTCCTTAAATCCGAAATACTGCCAGACAGGAGAAGTAGTGGCTCCAGAAACCTTTTTCGAGCGCAAACTAATATTGGCATTTATAGCAGCCATGACTATTTGTGTGTGGTGTTAAGTCTAATATTTCCACTAGGGGAATTTGTTCGCGCACAACACGAGATTGATTGACAACAAAAATGCGCATTACGTGATTGGCCAAGTGCGCAATTTGACTAAGATCGAGTTTCGGGCGATGACATGAGGTAATGACGGTTTTCCGGTTTTTGTAAAAGCTAAACCGAAAAAAAATGGTTTTAAAATAAAACCGAAAAACCGGTAAACCGCCCAAGCCTAATATATATATATATATATATATATATATATATATATTAACTGCTAGATATTCGTTGAAATTGGAGGTAGGTGCCGTAGGTAGCAAACGCTAGTAAGCAAGCATAGCAATCGAGGTAAGCAATGAGCAAGCAATTGAGCAATCCTGGGTTCTGGAGCAAAGGCTAGTAAGCAAGCTAGCCATAGCCATCGAGCTAAGCAATGAGTAAGCAATTGAGCAATCCAGCCAATCCTGGGTTCTGGATAAGATTGGAAGCAGTAAGAGGTCGCCATGACAACTCTGCCAAGGCAGACCTCCCGGCACCTGTCACACTGAAAAAACTCAGTGGAATAGTAAATATTATATAGTACATGTCGATATAAAAGATTATACTCACCTGAAAAAAGGGGAGGGTTGGGTGGGTACGGGTGAAGCAAGCAAGCAATCCACTGCTGAGAGCTATATAGCAATCAAACGTTTAGCAATGCTAGCAACTAGCAAGCAAGAGCAACCAACGAGCAGCAATGTGGCAATGCTGTAGCGACGTGCTCGCAAGCGTGGTGACCATCGTGCGCGCCCTGTGACTTCTTAATAACTTGGGACTCCCCAAGAACTAAGAAAGAGAAGACCGCTGGCTAACTATATCAGCAGTTAACCTTGCCTAAATAAATTTAACCACATTTAACTGCTAGATATTCGTTGAAATTGGAGGTAGGTGCCGTAGGTAG
>JAYKKM010000436.1:867500-1012500 GCA_035772405.1 Chrysogorgia sp. JL179-B06 | reverse complement strand
GAAGGCCGCTAAGTTGCATTTTTTTATATATATATATATATATATATATATATATATATATATATATATATATATATATATATATATATATATATATATATATATATATATATATATATATATATATATATATATATATATATATATATGAACATAGCATAAATTGCTTACCTGTCATTTCTTCTTTATCTTCCACCAATGGTTTGCCATCAGCTGTGTTTGTACTAGGTATTAGTTCTCCATCTCCAGCACTCTGCAATATGTCCTCGACAATCGCTGCCTCGTCCCCAGTTAAATCAACAGACAAATCACTTATCTGTAGCAAATCCCCATCGTCTATACTGCTTTTTGTGGGGTTGGCGCCCTTCTTCTGGCCAATTTCCTGGTTTTGTTTTCCACTTTCTTCAGGTTTACTTGCAGACATCACATTATCACCTTCAACCTTATTGTTTTCACTGTCCTCTGCCAATGTCGTATCATCTGATTTGGCCAAATTCCCGGCGTTGTCTTCTTTAAGGTCTTCTTCCAGCTCGTTTGATTTCTGGTGTTCCGGGCTTTCATCTTCTGGGGATAAAGGAGTTGGAGGGGAAGATCGTTCTATACTTACAGAGTCGGACTGAGGTGCAGCTGTGTTCTCTTCGTGTTCGTCTGACAAGCTACCTTGGCGAGAAACCGAACCATCACCAGTATCGTGCCAGCTATCATTTGGCGACTTCGACTTTGCAGACTGTTGTTGTTTTTCGCCCTTTTCAATGATTTCATCTTGACCGAGATTGTCATCGTGTTCGTCGCCATCTTCGTTCTCATAGTCAGGTGTTGGAGGTTTCTCAACTTCAGAGGACGAGCTGCTGCGAGGCGATGTGTCCATTTCAAAATCTGACATCTTCCCGAGTGGGTAAAATAGATCTTTTGCAGTAATATGAAATGGTAAACTGACCAAAGAAACAAGATATTCAAGAAACAAGCCAATATACTCGTAATGGTGCGGCGAAGGGCTCTGGGAACTAGATTGGAAACAAGCTTATTCAATCTCGTTCCCAGAGCCTTCGCCGCGCCACGCAAACGACCTTAAAGTGCTAGTAAACCCCGAACGTTTTTTTTCATTTATCGCATCTCAATCATGTTAATAGTCGTCCAAACCATTAAATATATCAAAATCTCATCATTAACCCCATGAAATTCACATTTGAAAACCCAATGTTTTGGTAAAAAACCGCGTAATGAGAAGTCTGGGTCGAGTCTGCCTGGTGACGTAGATGCCAGGACGAAACACATGTCAATAACAGTGAACGCACTTATGTTAATAAGGTATCGAATTGCGTAGCCGAAGTTAAATCGATATATTAAGCGTTTTATAAGAGCCTGTCTGATTCCACTGTGGCCAGTGTTACCTCGAATGACACTGAAACAAGTACGAGTTACAGCAGCGCCGTTGAAACGGATTATGAAGCGGAGATCGATGATGACATCGATGGCGCAGTTAATGTCGATGTTCACGAAGATTTGTGGGACGATGAATTATTGAATTAGTTCCCTACCAAGATGAACCACTAGCGGACGAGGAATGGATGGAAAATTATCGAAGAAGAAGGCAGCAACGTGCTGAGGAAGACACGCAAATGCAACGTCGCCTTCGAGGATATGAACCAGTGCAAACTTGGTAAGTTTTATGTATCATAATTGTATGATATTGATACGATGATTTATACTGGCAAGAAATACAATATAATATATTACATACTTATATATGTTTCAAAATTATGTGTTATCACTGTAAGATGTATCATCTTTTATAGGTGTCAATGTGGAAACTGCAAAGTTGAACTCGTAATAAACGCAAAGGAATGTTCATGTTGTGCGGAAATAAAGGGCTGTGGAGTAGCACTTAACGACGAGAAAGTCGTCAAAGAAGTTGGTGCTGTTTTTACATCCCGGTTTCAGACCAATATACCTGGAAGCATGGGCTTTACTAGCCTGTGCCCCAGACCACACACGCTTCGTGTATGGTCTGTGCAACAAGCTCCAAAAAGCTGTCCCGTCACGTGGTCAGTTTCCACCGCCAGGCGGTGGAAATTTATGCAATTTATAATAATTATGTTAATAAAATTACGCTAGCGCTCTTTGGAAAAAATGAAGAGTCAATTTCAATAATGGTTTTGCGATGTAAAATATGTGGTTTGACTTTGGAAAAGAGAAGTGACATTAATCTTATGGATAGTAATGGAGAATTCAACCCTGTGGAAGTTATTCGGACTCTTACTTTCATTGTTCTTAGCGATAATGCCAAATATCTGATCTGCAAAAAATGTAAAGGAAAACTGAAAACACTTAGAAATCTCAGGGAAAATGTTTCTAAAGCAGAAGAAGAGTTGAGGAGCATGCATCGGTCCATTAACCAAGACGATGAATCTGCCAGTAATAGACTTGCAACTTCTACTTCTGTCGATGGACCTGAAACTTCGACTGCCGTTTATACTTCGTCAGGAAAGAGAACGCTTGCAACCGAACTGTCAAAAGAATCAATGAGTGAAAACAAGAAAACTAAATTATCTGTTCAAAGCTATTCGACGAAAGAGGTACAGACTAACTTGACGTTTAATGTCGATAAATCCGCTTCTGTTGTATGTTTCATCCATGTTTGTTGGCCTAGTTGCGATCGCAGTAAGAAGCTCCAAGATGATCTTGTTAAAATTGGTGTCAGTCTCTTGCGGGGCACGTACAAAGAAATCGCAGTATCTTTGTGGAAGCATCCCGAAATCCGAAATAACCTTATTGCTTTGCTTCTGAAAGAGGTGAATAAAGAGTGTGAGTCGATGTGTCGAGATCGTATCCCGCCGCCAGTTTCCCCGCTCGAAATCCATAAACGAGAACGGAAGGAAAAAAAGAGAGATAAACTAAATATGTTCGACGCAAGAAGCATTCTTAAGAAAACAACAAAGCAAGATATGCTGGTATTTTCTTTTGAGAAACTTGACAGTGAAATGCAAGAAAGATGCCCATTGTTTCGATCTGTTTTGATGACAGCATGCAGCCGAAGAAGTAATGCGCGTAAAGAAGACTTGTACTGGCAGGCTGCTGTTTGTACAGCAGGATCAGTATGTTTGAAAAATAGATCACAAAGAATGACTGCTTTGCAGTTGTACATCTCCTTGATTGTCAATAATTCTTCCTATACGGTAAGTTGGCATCTGAATGTTGTTTCTCGTGCCTTTATTAAATATGGAACTGCAGAGCACAATCGAATTGAACCTTTTATATTTTTATATCTGTTTTTTGTTTTATTAAAATCTGATTTGATGATTTAATGTTAATTTTATACATTTTGCATGTGAACGTTTTATGGTGTATTTAAAAGGAAATTCATTCGATATCAAAATCACATTGTTTGGTCTTGAAATTGCTCTTGCAGTGAAGAGCCTATAATAATTAAAATGCATACTCTATATAGTGTCTATACATAATTAGGCCCCAAATAGCATTAGAAAGTATTTAAATTGTTCATTAATTAAATTCATCCAAATGTTTTTTAGAGTACACTTGTTCGCCTAAAGTCATTGAGGTTAGCTGTATCTCATACATACCTAAACAAGAAGATGGAAGAATTTGGACAAAACCATGATCAGGATTTAAAGAAACTCATGGGGATTGATAACCAGTTGTTAAAACACAAAATGCAAATTAAGCATAATCATATTACAAGCTCTTCAGATCTTTTATGTGATCATCATGAAGTAGATGGTGAATTTAGTGCTGCTACATTACAATGTCTACCGCGTGAGTAGCTAATACAACACACATGTACAGTAACTGACATTTAGACCATATTGATATTAATGCCACTTTATCAAATACTGTAAGCCCATGAATAATTTTGTTTCTCACTCGTATCTCTGACTGTTCTAGCCTGTGCCCGAGACCACACACGCTTTGTGTTTGCATACACAAAGTGTGTGTGGTCTGGGGCACAGGCTAGTGAATGACTGTTCTCATTGATACAACATTTTAGAGTCAACTCCAATTAAGTCCAAATGTGTTGAGTACAGGAATAAGCAATATCCTATGTCACCAAAAGTAGTTATCCCTATTAAAGCAATCATTTATTAACCAGTAAAACATAAAATAGAAATTTTACTTAATATATACTGTGTAATAAATTGCAATTCCATGGACCATTACTGTTATATACAAAATAGGATAATTACAATGACATTCAAAAACAAATAAACTTAGAATATTACCTATGGAACTCATATACAAATTTAACATGCATTTTTTGAAAGTTTAAACATTACATTTGCTTTTTTAAAGGTAGTGAATCACGTGAATCGCCTATTGAGACACTCCTGGCATCTGAATCAATTGGATACAAGGTCACTGTAGCCTTTTCATTCTTACTGTATGTAATGAAACCCAGAGTGTACATATTGTACTAACCCACTGACTCCCTTAATCTGCACACAAAATTAGCACTCATTGTGAATATACTGTGCATGTTTGTTCTCTAATCAATTCATTGTTCCATTTGTACTCATGCAATCATTATACTGAGTAAATACCCCAAGTAAAAACATTTAAGTTTAACACTGATGTCATTAGCCAATCAGGAATAAGTAAAATTGATTGAAATGGTATAATAATATATATATATATATATATATATATATATATATATATATATATATATATATATATATATATATATGTTGAATTTAAAAAAGAACAGGCAGACCAAAACGATGATGCTCCTAGCAGAAGGATCCACAAACATGGATACAGGTTATGCTCTTGGATGAACATTATATATGAATTGAAGAAAATGACAAAGAGCAAGAAAACTTCTCACCAGTCCAGATGGTGAGAAGTTTTCTTGCTCTGTCATTTTCTTCAATTCATATATATATATATATATATATATATATATACATATACATATAAGCTGGTAAATAAATTACAAAACTAATTTATGTATTTGATTTAATGTGCATATTTAGATATGTTTTGACAATGTAGACACATATGTTCAAGTTCATTTGATGACAGAGAATCACCAAAACATTGATACTCATGACTGCATTAAGGCGTTTGTTCCAAACCGAGTTTCGGGATATCCTCTACCATTTGATAAAGCTCAAGCAAACATAACAACAACTGATAATGGATGCTTCATATTTGACAAAAATGATCACATCCTACAGAGGCAAAATTACATCACTCTTGTGGAGAGGATGATTTGCTGAAGATATAACATGTTTGAACATCTTCAAGGAAGTTACTTGTTGTAATATTATACACAGACATTCCAAGGAGCTATCAAGGAAGGTTGATATGGTTAGTAAATATTTACTACTTGACAGAGCGTGAGGCTACTAGTGAAATATCGGAGGTCCGTGCAGAAAACGGAGGTCCGATATTTCACTAGTACAGACCGAACGAGCGAGGTCAATAAGTAGTTTATTATATGACCACAAATGTTGTGAACGTTCTGTGAAAACTCTACAGTTTTAGGCTCGTATATTCGCCACCATCTTTCTTGCGAACTTAACCAAAATGGCAGATGTTTTCCAATTTTTAAAGTACTTTCCGTTTAGCTAGATTCCTAAAATTTCTACCTCGAATAGCATTTTTCATTTGCTTTTGTTTGACATATTGTTCAAGGTTGTGCGTTAAGTATAGTTGAAAAAAACCCCCCTGAAATTATGTTAAATTATCACGAACAATGTTACGAACGTTTTGGACATTTTAAAAAGTTTCACATAACGCGGAAACCTGAGCTATACATCAAATCAAAGCTTATAAAATTTCTAACAAACATACCTGCACGGTATATTTTAACAATGAGTAGTTCTGAAATTATTATCCATCTTGTTGCGTATAATGACATGACTTTCATTTTGTTTATAAAATTCTGTCAGCGGTCCAAAACGGCAGATTCCGGACCGCTCAGGAACCAATCAAATTGCTGGATTTCACGTTCCGGACGAAAATGTCATATAACAAAGCATTATAATTTACTTCTATTTGCAGTACTGTATTATATTTGTTAAAAGACTGGGAAATATTTTGGGATTTAACAAATGAACAGAGCTGTCACAGTTAAAAATATAATATTATGGATGTTTCACTTTTACTAAACATCATTTTGTTTGTTGTTTCCATTTTTTAATTCAGACTCTTTTAGGGATGATCAATGCTAATGAAAATAACAATGATGGCATAAAGGAAATTCTTATTGACATGCAACAATACCAGGCATCAGCTGGGGACAATGAAGAACAAACAGTTAATGGCTTTCAATCCTATGTTGGAGACCAGTTAAGTGTAGAGAGAGCTGTAAATGCCCAGTTCCAAGTTGCTAATGGTTCTACACCTACACAGAGGTTTGAAAATATGAATTTTGAAATAGCAGATTTTCATACTGAAATGAAATTCATGCAGGTACATGTATCTTTAATATATCATTCATTCATATGTGGGTATCTGGCATATAGGGCAAATGCACCACCCAAGAAATCCCCTTCTTGAAAATTTAAAACCCCAATTTTAAAAAGTAAAAATCAAGCTTGCTTCTCACCATTGAGATTTGAAGTTAAGTGCTGTTGGGCCAGGACAGTACTTGGACGGTTCACTGTCTGGGTCTCATGCGAGTATAGTTGTAGTTGGTTCTATCCTTAGAGTCCTGTCCTCAGAGTTTTCATCCAATTTTTGACCTCACCAAAAATCAACAATTAGATCTATATATAATGAATTATAGTTGAGTATTATAGTACATGGTATTTAACAACCTTCAGAATTCTCTTAAATCTGTCAAAAGCAATAAATGCCATTTCAGAGAGTATAAGGGAGCATGCCCCCTCCCAACGTTTTTTTTATATATTGAATGATGATCTTGTAGATTAATAACAGTTCCACTGTATTTGTGCAGACTGGGGCAAGTCGGGGAATTCCCACGTTTTTCCAGGAAAACGTTGTCAATTTCATGTGGTTTTTTGTTCTTTATGTATGTCTTAATTGCGACGAGGACGAGTCATACTGTCGTGTGAAATATATATATAATATCAAATAAATCTTTAAGATAAACCAAATTGTGTAGAGTACCAAAAGAGGCAGGGAATCTACTACATATTGTGTAATGTTAATTTCATTTAGATATGTATGGACAACTTTTTCAATGGAAACGGAAATTACAGATGTACTCTTGGCAGTGACAGGTTTTAATAAACAGACGAAATGTTATGAAAGAAGTAAAAAAACGTTATTCAGCATGCAAGAGTTTCCTTTCTTTGGCATTAGAAGCAAGAATTAGTGCAGCCACCCTTACACTTTTACAAATCGATTCAATGGAGGATGAGCCATGTAGCACCAATCTCCCTAGTAATCTTTCAAATGCCAACAAGGCAGAGAAGAAAATATTTATTGGCAAATTGGCAGAAAATGTAGTGGACAAATACATTCTGAAAACAAAGAACATTGAAGAGTACTTAAAGAGAAAAGCAGCTGAAGAAAATGAATATACAGGGAAATGTGCCAAAACTAAAAGGTATAAGTGCCAAGCAGAGAACTGCAACAAAACATTTGCCATGGATGGAAAATCAAAGCAGAGTCATGAATATAAAGCCCATGGAATTGAGCAGATGTTGCTGCTAACGTTAGCAGCAACATCTGCTTTAAACAGCACAACAGATGACATGTATAACTATCAGTGTTCGTTGATGGAATACTTGATGCTGGTGAGAAATTTTCAAGATGCTATTTCTGAAGGTGATGGTGAGAGAATAATCCGGTGCTGGAAATTTTTCCTGCCATACCTTAAAGCAGATGGTGCTTCTAGTAGAAAATATTGCCTGGAAGGTTTGCATCTTTTGATACAAGTCTACTGCACATTATCTAAACGTGATGCATATAGGCTTGTTTGGAACAGAAGTGTTAAATTGAAATCTGGATTAGGTGGAAATATTCCACTTGATTTGGCATTAGAGCACTACATAAGAGTAATTAAAATACTGCTGAGAAAACTTGGACCCAATCAAGCAAATCCACACATAATCCAACGTTATGTCAAAGCAATGGTCGTGAATAAGAAGCTCATCGACAATTTTGATAACATGTGTGAAACTTTAGAGGTATCAGGAAAGCATGTCCGGAGAGCTGCAAATGCGGACAAAAATAAGTTGGTGAAAGAGTTGATGCAAGAAAAAGCTTTAACTCATACCATTAATCGAAGATATATATATTATCAACAATGTAAAGACAGCTTATTAGCAAATTTTGATATCCATGAGTTTTATAGATGGATAAATGACCACAAAAGGAAGATTGCTTTGAATAAAACAGCTCGTTGAATTTAAAATTACTTATAATGACTGATTCAGTACACATGATATACAGTACAATACAATACACATACACAGTGCACTACGCTATTAGTAGACTATTATTTTTGCTATTTGTTAACACATCTTGTGTATTAATTTGATGGAATATGCAGTAATATATAATATACAGTATATATATATATATATATATACCCCTTTCGATATTGTCACTGCCTGAAGATTCTTTTACAGATGAAACAAGTTGTAGCAGACCAGTTTTGAGGTAAGCGAAAATCTATTTGCTCTAACTATATGTTGTTGAGCACTCTTTGCATTTCGTAGACCAAAACCTACACGTATATTTGCACCCGTATATCGGTTGTGCACTCTTGTTTACGTTATTCATTCCTATCTAACCTTAAAATGCGGCAATTTCGATTTGACTATTCGCTAAAGAATATCCCTATACCATCACAGGACGCTTATTTGAAGAATTTGATTGAAAAAGTGGAAAGTGTATTAAAACGTATGAGATGGAAAGCCAATTTCTTTCTTAAAAACAAAAATAGTGAGAACCAAAAGAACCATTTCGGCCTTGCGTCCAACAAAACACCTCCTTCGATTCCAGATATGAAACCTTTCGAAGACGAACTTATAAAACTAATCGAGAATGTACAATTCCGGCCATATAGGAACCAATTTCAGAAATCTTTGGCTAACGATTTAAAGAAAATTAATACGTCTCCCAACATTTTCATTTTTGCAGACAAAACTCGGAATATTTATGAAACCCCGCCCGACATATACAACAATCTCTTACATGACAACATCACAAAAACATATAAGCATGGATCCGAGGACTCTATAGATGAAATTGACTCAGAACTAAAAAGACATTTCGAACAATTTAGGAATCGGCGACAGAATTGAAAAAATGAAAAAACGCGAAGCATTTATATCTTTAAAAGACCACAAAGAAAATTTCGAAAACAACCCAAAATGTCGATTAATTAACCCCGCCAAAAGCGAATCCGGAAAACTAAGCAAAGCTATTTTGGACAAAATTAATTATAATTTGAGACATGAATTTAAATCAATGGAGAAATACAAAACAAGTTATTGAGTGGTTTGGCAATATAAAAGATAAGGACAGACACAGTTCATTTCATTTGACATTGTCGATTTCTATCCATCTATTTCTGAAAAAACTATTGGACCAAGCTCTGTCCTGGGCTTCAAATTTGGCTACTATACCTCAAAACAACATTTCAATAATAAAACACGCTAGAAAATCTCTCCTTTTCAATAGCGGAATTTCATGGATAAAAAAAGATAGCAAGAATTTGTTCGACGTTACCATGGGCAGTTTCGACGGCGCGGAAATTTGTGAGCTCGTAGGCCTTTTCATTTTAAACCACCTAAGTAAGAAATTTGGCAAAGAAAGCATCGGCCTATATAGAGATGACGGTTTGGCTATCATAAAAAGTAAATCAGCACGTTTAGCAGACAAAACAAGAAAAGATCTCCACAAAATTTTCGAGCAATTTGACCTAAAAATCACCGCCGAATCAAATTTACGTATAGTAAACTTTTTAGATGTAACTTTCGACCTTAACAATGGAAACTATAGGCCCTATAGGAAGCCCAATGACGATCCGCTATACATAAATATGCACTCTAACCATCCACCAAGCATAACAAGGCAACTACCTGCATCAATTAACAAACGCATTAAACTCCTTTCGTCAGATGAGCAAACTTTTCAGGAAGCTGCACCCTTATATCAGAACGCGCTTAGGCACAGCAACTTTAATCATGAACTTAGCTACACTCATGATACACCGCAACGACCACGTAGGAATAGGCAACGCAATATCATTTGGTTCAACCCACCATTTAGCAAGAGTGTCAGCACTAACATAGGACGTAATTTCCTTAGCCTAATTGACAAACATTTCCCTCCGCACCACAAGCTCCATAAGATTTTTAACAGAAATACAGTTAAAGTAAGTTACAGCTGCATGAACAATGTTAAGTCAATAATCACTAAGCACAATGCACGCATAGCTAGGAACATCAAACCGCAGGATAGGGACGCTACTAATTGCAGTTGTAGAGAGAACACCATTTGCCCGCTTCAAGAACAATGCATGACTAGAGACATAGTATACAAAGCAACAGTGACAGTAAACATCACAAACGAAACAAAACACTACATTGGTATGACTGCAACCACATTCAAAGAGCGATTGGCCAACCACACTAAATCTTTTCAACATAAAAAGCATGAAAATGACACCGAACTTTCGAAATATATTTGGACATTGAAAGAAAACAATAAAGATTTCAGTATTAATTGGCAAATTCTAAAACATTCTATTTCGTACACAGGAGGATCAAAACGATGCAATTTATGTTTAGAAGAAAAATTTTGTATTTTAAAAGAAAAAAATAAGAATAGTTTACTCAACAAAAGAGCGGAAATAATTTCACAGTGTCGTCATCGTAATAAATTTCGCGTAATCAACGCAAACAAAGCCATGACCTCATGCTTTGTCCCCCACATACGCCCCCACTTTCCGGCAGAAAGCCTATAAATAAGCGGTCACCCCTTTCGATATTGTCACTGCCTGAAGATTCTTTTACAGATGAAACAAGTTGTAGCAGACCAGTTTTGAGGTAAGCGAAAAAATATATATATAAGTATATATATATAATATACAGTGTATGTATATACTGTATATGTATATATATATATATATATATATATATATATATATATATATATATATATATATATATATATATATATATATATATATATATATATATATATAAGGAGACTGTTCAGATGAATCAGAACAAGAAAACAAGACCTTGAAAGGCTTTTAATTAATTACTCTGATGAAGGGCTCCGCTCGAAACGTCAGTATCTCGTCACTAAATTCTTGGCAGTTTACCACCTTTTCACTTTGCTATATATTCAAAACACTGTCTACGCAGCACTCTACTTTTTTATATAATATATATATATATATATTATATAGTTTATTAGTAATAGTACTGTAAAAGATCATACTGTATCCAGGTTTAACAATGGCACAATTAAAAACCTTTCAAGGTCTTGTTTTCTTGTTCTGATTCATCTAAACAGTCTCCTGCTTCATCAATTTGGTGTGCCATGGAACTATCCCACATAAGATCGGCTAAGTCAGAATCATCTTGTACAGGTATATCTATCCAGTCGTCCTCAAAGTTACTAGTCAAACTGTTATAAAGGCTTGCTTCTGACAGATCCCCAATATCCTCCTCAATATCTCCAAATATGTCATGTAGGATGGACAACACCTTGTTTGCATACACGTTTCTCCATATTTCCACATGATCATACACATCATGTAAAGTAAACATTTTGTCACAATTATCTAGTACTTGGTTGATTTGATAACTTCCAAATTCATTATAAATGTTAGGAATAGAAACTGGTTTGACTGAAGCTTCATATTTCATTAAAATACTCCTGCTGTATACATAAAGCTTTTCTTTCAAGCTTGTATATGCTTCACTTGATACAGTACGAGTTCGTGAAGTACAAGTTGGCTCATTAGGCACCTGCACAACTGACCAGGAATGACAGCTGTCATCTGAACAATGGCAAATCTGGGTACAATTGTCACAGCAACTGCATTTTGTCCTTTCACTCTGAGATGGCTTGTGAATATGAAAATGTTTCATTAGCTCATTGGTACGACATGTTTTGGTGGTAATGTAATCTCTAATTTTCGAGTCACAGCCTCTTAGCAAAACGTTATTATAAAAAATCCTGCTCACACTCATCTTACCATCCCTTCCAATACGCCCACTTTCTTGAATATAGCTCTCAATATTTTGGGGGGCACCAAAGTGAATGCACTCGTGTACTCCCTTACAATTTATTCCCATCCCAAATGCGATGGTACATATTAACACTCGAAGATGACTTACATCCGATGTTAGTTCTTTTACAATGTTAACCTTTACTTGTTCTGGAGTCCCAGCATGATACATTTCAACAATTCTGTACTTAAGATTATTGAACTCATCTGAATAAAGGTGATCCCCCAATTCTGAGATTAGTAAATGATAAATCAAAGCACATTGTTTCCGTGTCTGGCAGTAGATGAGACGTTTCTTTGCACATGGTCCATTGGACTTGAGGTCATCAAGAATAAATTTAAATACCAACTTCAGGTCACAATCATTATTAATATACTGAACAGAGTACCTGATATTTTGCTTTAGTGGAGTATTTTCAATACATAGAATTTGGGTTTCATCAATGTCTAACATACTAAACACCTTATGCTTTGCTGCTCTTGTCAAAGTAGCCGTAAACAAACCAAATTGTACATTTGGACCAAGCAGTGTCCGGAATTCGAGTAAACGGGAATACCATCTACGAAAAGGACTTCTACTTTGCTCATCAGCAGAACCCCTAACAAAGAGTAAATAAATAAATAATAAAGTTTTTAGACACAGCACAGGAATATATAAGCATTAATAATTATAAGCATTAATAATTTATATATATAAGCATTAATAATTTAATGAATAATGTCCAAAAAAGTATATAAGTACTAAAAGCAATAAAAAACACAAGATTACAAAAAAAATATTTATATAATGTAATGTAACTTATAATATTAAACTTATATACAACTTTTAGTACCGGTATTTAAACTTAGATTTGTAATCATGCACTGTATACTTACTACAGTAATGCATGATTGGGATTAAAGTCTTATACAGTATTACAGTGTTGGTAGTACAGAATATATGTGCGATTGAACTTACCATTGAGCTATAATATGAGCTTCGTCGTACACAACTCCAATGCAGTGATCACGAAAAGCGTCCGAAGAAAGAACCTTTCTCCATATGTTCTTTTCTAACATGCATTCAGGAGAAGCATACACCAGTGAATAAATGCCATCCTCTAAATCTCGGAGTTTTTTATCCAGGTCTTCTGATTGATCGTGGAGGGCAATAGCGGATATTCCGGTACTTTGAAGGAATCTCACTTGATCTTCCATGAGAGATCTTAGTGGAGATATGACTATAAGTGTTGATGTTCCAACGACCTGTTCGTTTACAATATCGTATACCCAAGGTATTGACTGGAAAACTGCAGATTTTCCATATCCCGTTGAAGCGCTAAAATGAATGTTCTGCCCATTGCAGAAGGCCTTAATAAGCTTTTTCTGATCTTCATAGAAGTCAGGAATTTTAAGCGCTTTCTTCAACACGTAGAACGCCTCCTCTGAAGCTTCGTCAGAGAAGGAGTACGCCGCCATGTTGTTTTATTAACATAATTATTATAAATTGCATAAATTTCCACCGCCTGGCGGTGGAAACTGACCACGTGACGGGACAGCTTTTTGGAGCTTGTTGCACAGACCATACACGAAGCGTGTGTGGTCTCGGGCACAGGCTAGGGCTTTACGTTTTTCAGCCGATATGTTTAAAACGAAACTGAATAAGCGTTATCGAAAAAAAGACGACGAAAATGCGTAAGTGTATATAATATATAGTATTTTTTACTTGGAGATATTTAATTCCACCAGAGCATTTGATTAATTAATTTGTCTAGCAAAATGGCTCGATTTCCATATAAATATCCCCAAATTTAAAACATAGTGGCTAACCCAAACCTTACCCTAACCCTAACTTACGATAATGTTTTATTTTAGAAATAACAGCTGATTTTAATTTCGACTTTTACTATCGATAGTCTATGTGACGTCATTTCGGGATTTTATATGGAAATTCAACCAGCAAAATTCATGAAATAATATTCTTTTAATTTTGTTCGAAGATTTCTACGAGCAGTTGCTTATCGTTATTTTACAAGGATGGTGCATGGAAAACTTAGAAGAAAACGGATGGCAATTCCTGCATGTGCGTATGATGCAATAAGAAAAACGTTCCCTACAGATGTTGTAGTTGGCTACCAAGAGGAAGATGAATAGAATTAATTTTAGTGTTTATATACATGAAAATAACGTTAGTATCAAAACCATCTGCTAAATAGTTTTGTCATATCGACCTGAACTTGTCACAGAATAATCATAAAATAAATACTGAACCTTGTATTGGATAGGATTTTTTTTTATGCCGTCAACCCCTAACTAAACTAGCGCATCTTTCAATGACCATCTCAGCATAGTAGCATTTCAGTCTGTATTGGTTTTATTTTCTTTTGGTTGTTGTATAAAAAGTGGCCAGAATGAGTTTGAAAAATGGTTATTTTCATGTATATATATATATATATATATATATATATATATATATATATATATATATATATATATATATATATATATATATAATATATATATATATATATATATAGCAAAGTGAAAAGGTGGTAAACTGCCAAGAATTTAGTGACGAGATACTGACGTTTCGAGCGGAGCCCTTCATCAGAGTAAGACGAGATGAAATGAAATAAATAGGGCTTATATATATGCCAAAAGGGTGTCACAAGTAGAAAGTAGCCAATCAAATGCACGGGAGATAAACAAACTAATAATTAATGAGATGGGAAACGTATGGCGAACGTTTTTCTTTTATTTAATTTCCTACAAGTTTTTGGTTATTTTAGTTTGCTTGGAACCTTTATTATTATTAATTTTTTATTATTCGCGTATGCATTTTCATTCCTTTTCAAATTTTTTGTTTCTTATGCTAATATTATCGCCTAATCCCCTTGAATATTGGACCTGTCATTTCTCCCGCCCCCTCAGTCTGCTTGCTGATCGACTGTTAAAAATAGCAAATGATCTTACGTTTCCCATCTCATTAATTATTAGTTTGTTTATCTCCCGTGCATTTGATTGGCTACTTTCTACTTGTGACACCCTTTTGGCATATATATAAGCCCTATTTATTTCATTTCATCTCGTCTTACTCTGATGAAGGGCTCCGCTCGAAACGTCAGTATCTCGTCACTAAATTCTTGGCAGTTTACCACCTTTTCACTTTGCTATATATTCAAAACACTGTCTACGCAGCACTCTACTTTTTTACTACTCTCGGATATTCTATATACCGCTGCGACATGCCTAACCTCAAGAAGTTTCGTCAAAGTCTCCGTCACGAAATGGTAAGTTATTTGCTTCCTTTTTTACCGTCGATCAGTAATCATGCTCTACGTTTGTTTGACCTTATTTTATCTAAAACCCGTTTTTCCAGTCACATTACTTTTATTAGTCGTTGTTTATATCGGGGGGTCATTCCCTACGGTTTTAGATCCTCTTTTGATGTATTGTCTTTCAATCTACCGCTATCGATCGTTGTTATTCCCATCACATATCAGCGACTTGTTCGAGTCATTCCCGTCGTTTGATGCGTATCACTATTAAATCTATGTCCAGTAATTTACAACATACTGATGACTACATCTCGGGATGTAAGTCCTCTCTCTCCCAGGTCTGCCCACCTATTTTGTTTACCGCTATCGTTCAACAAATTCGCATGCTAAATTCCAGACTCTATGTTTTTCTTAAAGACGTTAAGGCGTCCAAATTGGCCAAATTACTGGGTCCTTCCCCGAATCCCTCCCAAAGCACTAGTTCCTCTAACGAAGTCACTCGTCTAGTTTTCACTATTCCCTCTGATTTGCCATTATCTGACCCCGAGAGATCTTTTCTTGCGAAAGGTCTCAAGTTTGTTCCCAACTCCGGGCCCATCGATCTATTTTCAGTTAAAGAGGATACCGAATCTTTCTTCCGCCGCATGCGCCTCAAAGCCTTTTTTCATGATAAGCCCACTTTCAATAGCAATAAGGATATTTTCGAAGAACTCAACCCCAAGAAGTCGTCTTGGTCTCCATCCGAAGGTGATTTTTCTTCCCTTGATCTTTTCGTAAGACAATGCCGCCATGACATTGATAAATTGCAACCTCCGCGCAGAAAACAAGTTCATAACCTTAACAAAGAAGAGCTTCTAGCTTTGAATTCATTACGATGCCGAAATGACGTTGTCATAAAACCTGCGGACAAAGGTGGCGCTGTAGTTGTCTGGAGAGCGGACTTGTATCGACAAGAGGCTCTTCGTCAACTCAGCGACACCATCTTTTATACCAAGTTGAATTCCGATCCCACTCAATCTCACCAAAAATCCGTCAAAACTACCATCAAGAATTTCATCCAAGCCGGTGAATTGCCTGCCTCTGCATCTAACCTTATATTAACAACCCCCAGAACGCCTGTCATATATTTCCTACCTAAAATCCATAAACCTAACAATCCTGGCAGGCCGATTGTTTCCGCTTGTAGTTGCCCCACCGAGCTCGTTTCCAGTTTTCTAGACAACGTTATGTATCCTTTGGTTAAGAAGTTGCCTTCTTATATCAAAGATACTAAACATGCCTTGCAAATTTTCGACCAGTTACGTTTCAGTAGTTCCGATAAATTTATTTTCACCATGGACGTCAAGTCCTTATACACCGTCATTCCCCATTGTGATGGCCTTGAAGCTCTGAAGTTTTTCTTTGATCAGCGCACTAATTTAGAACCCTCCACAACCACGTTACTCCGCTTAGCAGAACTAGTGCTTACCCTTAACAATTTTTCGTTTGATGGTGAACATTATCAACAAATAAGTGGTGTTGCGATGGGCACCAAAATGGGTCCAAGCTATGCTAATTTATTTGTTGGTTATGTTGAAAAACAGATCTTTGAACAATACACGGGTCCCTTGCCTGATTTTTTCGGAAGATTTATCGATGACTGTTTAGGAACAGCGTCGTGTTCACGTGTCCTTTTAGAGCAGTTCATCAACTTTGTTGATGATTTTCATCCTGCTCTGAAGTTCACGTGGGAAATCAGCGAGACCTCTGTGTCGTTCCTTGATATTTTAATTTCGATTGATGGTGATTCGCTGAAAACGTCGGTCTCGTACAAGCCTACTGACTCCCATAGTTATCTTCTATTTTCATCCTCTCATCCCAACCACACTAAGCAATCCATCCCTTACTCTCAATTCTTGCGTCTTCGCCGCTTATGTAGCGACGACCAAGATTTTCAAGTCAAATCAATGGAAATGAGATCTTTTTTTGTCCAACGTGGTTACCCTACCAACCTTTTAGACCTCGCCGTTCAGAAAGCTTTTCTCGTCCCCCGTTTAGACGCCCTTGAACCATCTTTGGAACGAGTTTCAAACAATAAAATTCCTTTAGTTCTAACATTTCATCCTTTCAATTTTAAAGTTAAAAATATTATTAATCGGAATTTTCACATTTTACAAAATGATCCTGAGACGTCAGCCATTTTCACCGACAACCCTTTGGTATCTTTTCGCCGTAATAAAAACATTCGTGACTCCTTAGTACATAGTGCCCTTAAACAAAATACCTCGGCACCAGCGGGAACATTTTCTTGCGGCCGTTCCCGCTGTAACACATGCGCTTTTCTCAATCCCACTACAGTTATTACTGCCCCCAAATTCGACCACACAATCCGTCATGCTTTTTCATGCACGTCCACCAACATAATTTATTGCATTTCATGCGATAAATGCCCTAAAATCTACATCGGTGAAACTGGGCGACGTCTTTCAGACAGGTTTGCTGAACATCTTCGTTCCGTGAGGATCAATGATGGTGACAAACCTGTAGCCCGCCATTTCAACAGCTCCAACCATTTGGTTTCAGACATGAAAGTCTGTGCCATCCTTCCCATCTCCGGTGGCAACGATAACCGCAAGCGTGAAGAGAAGCGTCTCATTTTTAAACTTGGCACCACACATCCTCTTGGTCTTAACGAACGTTTTTCTTTTATTTAATTTCCTACAAGTTTTTGGTTATTTTAGTTTGCTTGGAACCTTTATTATTATTAATTTTTTATTATTCGCGTATGCATTTTCATTCCTTTTCAAATTTTTTGTTTCTTATGCTAATATTATCGCCTAATCCCCTTGAATATTGGACCTGTCATTTCTCCCGCCCCCTCAGTCTGCTTGCTGATCGACTGTTAAAAATAGCAAATGATCTTACGTTTCCCATCTCATTAATTATTAGTTTGTTTATCTCCCGTGCATTTGATTGGCTACTTTCTACTTGTGACACCCTTTTGGCATATATATAAGCCCTATTTATTTCATTTCATCTCGTCTTACTCTGATGAAGGGCTCCGCTCGAAACGTCAGTATCTCGTCACTAAATTCTTGGCAGTTTACCACCTTTTCACTTTGCTATATATTCAAAACACTGTCTACGCAGCACTCTACTTTTTTACTACTCTCGGATATTCTATATACCGCTGCGACATGCCTAACCTCAAGAAGTTTCGTCAAAGTCTCCGTCACGAAATGGTAAGTTATTTGCTTCCTTTTTTACCGTCGATCAGTAATCATGCTCTACGTTTGTTTGACCTTATTTTATCTAAAACCCGTTTTTCCAGTCACATTACTTTTATTAGTCGTTGTTTATATCGGGGGGTCATTCCCTACGGTTTTAGATCCTCTTTTGATTTATTGTCTTTTAATCTCCCCGCTATCGATCGTCGTTATTCCCATCACATATCAGCGGCTTGTTCGAGTCATTCCCGTCGTTTGATGCGTATCACTATTAAATCTATGTCCAGTAATTTACAACATACTGATGACTACATCTCGGGATGTAAGTCCTCTCTCTCCCAGGTCTGCCCACCTATTTTGTTTACCGCTATCGTTCAACAAATTCGCATGCTAAATTCCAGACTCTATGTTTTTCTTAAAGACGTTAAGGCGTCCAAATTGGCCAAATTACTGGGTCCTTCCCCGAATCCCTCCCAAAGCACTAGTTCCTCTAACGAAGTCACTCGTCTAGTTTTCACTATTCCCTCTGATTTGCCATTATCTGACCCCGAGAGATCTTTTCTTGCGAAAGGTCTCAAGTTTGTTCCCAACTCCGGGCCCATCGATCTATTTTCAGTTAAAGAGGATACCGAATCTTTCTTCCGCCGCATGCGCCTCAAAGCCTTTTTTCATGATAAGCCCACTTTCAATAGCAATAAGGATATTTTCGAAGAACTCAACCCCAAGAAGTCGTCTTGGTCTCCATCCGAAGGTGATTTTTCTTCCCTTGATCTTTTCGTAAGACAATGCCGCCATGACATTGATAAATTGCAACCTCCGCGCAGAAAACAAGTTCATAACCTTAACAAAGAAGAGCTTCTAGCTTTGAATTCATTACGATGCCGAAATGACGTTGTCATAAAACCTGCGGACAAAGGTGGCGCTGTAGTTGTCTGGAGAGCGGACTTGTATCGACAAGAGGCTCTTCGTCAACTCAGCGACACCATCTTTTATACCAAGTTGAATTCCGATCCCACTCAATCTCACCAAAAATCCGTCAAAACTACCATCAAGAATTTCATCCAAGCCGGTGAATTGCCTGCCTCTGCATCTAACCTTATATTAACAACCCCCAGAACGCCTGTCATATATTTCCTACCTAAAATCCATAAACCTAACAATCCTGGCAGGCCGATTGTTTCCGCTTGTAGTTGCCCCACCGAGCTCGTTTCCAGTTTTCTAGACAACGTTATGTATCCTTTGGTTAAGAAGTTGCCTTCTTATATCAAAGATACTAAACATGCCTTGCAAATTTTCGACCAGTTACGTTTCAGTAGTTCCGATAAATTTATTTTCACCATGGACGTCAAGTCCTTATACACCGTCATTCCCCATTGTGATGGCCTTGAAGCTCTGAAGTTTTTCTTTGATCAGCGCACTAATTTAGAACCCTCCACAACCACGTTACTCCGCTTAGCAGAACTAGTGCTTACCCTTAACAATTTTTCGTTTGATGGTGAACATTATCAACAAATAAGTGGTGTTGCGATGGGCACCAAAATGGGTCCAAGCTATGCTAATTTATTTGTTGGTTATGTTGAAAAACAGATCTTTGAACAATACACGGGTCCCTTGCCTGATTTTTTCGGAAGATTTATCGATGACTGTTTAGGAACAGCGTCGTGTTCACGTGTCCTTTTAGAGCAGTTCATCAACTTTGTTGATGATTTTCATCCTGCTCTGAAGTTCACGTGGGAAATCAGCGAGACCTCTGTGTCGTTCCTTGATATTTTAATTTCGATTGATGGTGATTCGCTGAAAACGTCGGTCTCGTACAAGCCTACTGACTCCCATAGTTATCTTCTATTTTCATCCTCTCATCCCAACCACACTAAGCAATCCATCCCTTACTCTCAATTCTTGCGTCTTCGCCGCTTATGTAGCGACGACCAAGATTTTCAAGTCAAATCAATGGAAATGAGATCTTTTTTTGTCCAACGTGGTTACCCTACCAACCTTTTAGACCTCGCCGTTCAGAAAGCTTTTCTCGTCCCCCGTTTAGACGCCCTTGAACCATCTTTGGAACGAGTTTCAAACAATAAAATTCCTTTAGTTCTAACATTTCATCCTTTCAATTTTAAAGTTAAAAATATTATTAATCGGAATTTTCACATTTTACAAAATGATCCTGAGACGTCAGCCATTTTCACCGACAACCCTTTGGTATCTTTTCGCCGTAATAAAAACATTCGTGACTCCTTAGTACATAGTGCCCTTAAACAAAATACCTCGGCACCAGCGGGAACATTTTCTTGCGGCCGTTCCCGCTGTAACACATGCGCTTTTCTCAATCCCACTACAGTTATTACTGCCCCCAAATTCGACCACACAATCCGTCATGCTTTTTCATGCACGTCCACCAACATAATTTATTGCATTTCATGCGATAAATGCCCTAAAATCTACATCGGTGAAACTGGGCGACGTCTTTCAGACAGGTTTGCTGAACATCTTCGTTCCGTGAGGATCAATGATGGTGACAAACCTGTAGCCCGCCATTTCAACAGCTCCAACCATTTGGTTTCAGACATGAAAGTCTGTGCCATCCTTCCCATCTCCGGTGGCAACGATAACCGCAAGCGTCAAGAGAAGCGTCTCATTTTTAAACTTGGCACCACACATCCTCTTGGTCTTAACGAACGTTTTTCTTTTATTTAATTTCCTACAAGTTTTTGGTTATTTTAGTTTGCTTGGAACCTTTATTATTATTAATTTTTTATTATTCGCGTATGCATTTTCATTCCTTTTCAAATTTTTTGTTTCTTATGCTAATATTATCGCCTAATCCCCTTGAATATTGGACCTGTCATTTCTCCCGCCCCCTCAGTCTGCTTGCTGATCGACTGTTAAAAATAGCAAATGATCTTACGTTTCCCATCTCATTAATTATTAGTTTGTTTATCTCCCGTGCAATTGATTGGCTACTTTCTACTTGTGACACCCTTTTGGCATATATATAAGCCCTATTTATTTCATTTCATCTCGTCTTACTCTGATGAAGGGCTCCGCTCGAAACGTCAGTATCTCGTCACTAAATTCTTGGCAGTTTACCACCTTTTCACTTTGCTATATATTCAAAACACTGTCTACGCAGCACTCTACTTTTTATATATATATATATATATATATATATACGTGTAGGTTTGGTCTACGAAATGCAAAGAGTGCTCAACAACATATAGTTAGAGCAAATAGATTTTCGCTTACCTCAAAACTGGTCTGCTACAACTTGTTTCATCTGTAAAAGAATCTTCAGGTCACTGCCTGAAGATTCTTTTACAGATGAAACAAGTTGTAGCAGACCAGTTTTGAGGTAAGCGAAAATATATATATATATATATATATATATATATATATATATATATATATATATATATATATATATATATATATATATATATATATATATATATATATATATATATATATATGTATATATACATGTATATATATATATACTGTATATATACTGTATATATATACTGTACGTGTATATATATATACTGTATCAAAATAATGACGAAAAGGTGGTGATACTGCGAATAACTATAGAAATGTATAGCTATTAACGTTTTGAGCAAAAGCCCTTCATCAGATTTGCTTTGCTCAGATGAAGGGCTTTTGCTCGAAACGTCAGCTATACATTTCTACAGTTATTGGCAGTATCACCACCTTTTCCTCGTTTGATCTTGTATTTCACACTGCCTACGCAGCACTCTCTCACTATTGGTTACTATATATACTGTATATATATATATATATATATATATATATATAAAACATATTTTTTCTATCATAAGATATTTTTTCTATCTTCTATTTTTTGGACAGTCAACATTTTTGTGTACTTTTCGTGGATTTCCACATGTCAGGCACTTTGGCTTGGCCCTTTGTTGGGGGTTTGGATCACCTTGATTTCGATCATTTGTTGCTTCTGAAATAAAAGTCATCTGTTTAGTATAATATAGATGTATATTAAATCATATAATATGTCAGTAACATGTATCATTGTGAATGTACTAACCGGGTGGTGGTGTTGTTGGTGGAACCTCTTTGGTGACCATTGTCTTTCGGGTCCTGTGCTTTCTAATGGCCTCATCTCTGCTTTCTTTGTCCAAGGATGCAGTCATTGGTGGTGGTGTCATTTCTTGCAGTTGTCTTCTGCTGTTGCTGACGTTACCCTCTATTAATGCCAGCTCAATTGTGCCATACAAATGGTCTATATATTCTAAAAAAGATACAAATTGAATGTCATTTATAAAGTGACAATTTGTCCCAATTGTTTGCATAAATGTTATTAAATCCGTACTTGACATATACACTGTACTGTATAATATAATTAATATCACATTATTATAACTAGAAAATTAACATTTATACTAATATATTGTATATAATTTTTCCCACCAGATCATACCTGTACAAGATAAAAATTAATAATTAAATGAACATAAACAATAAATAATCTAGAGAAATCATTGATCATTCAAAACCTTACCAAATGTTTGGAGTACCGTTTCATCTCTAACTGTTGCTTTGCCATTTGTAAACTTTGGATAAGTTACTCGGACTTGTGTGCTGCCATCTTTACTCAACTTGGTTTTTCGTTGAAGATTTTCATTGAAATGCAATATTGATAAAATATGCCTAAATAGGAGGACACAAAAAATTATCTAAATGATGAAGCACCATAATTTCTGATTTGGTAGCAACATTTTTTCCTGAATGAATTCAATTGAAATTTGGCATAAAAGGGTAAGGGCCTGAAATTCCCAATCTCATTCTGTAGATTAGTGATTCATGATCACATAATATAAAAACACAATCAGTTGAACATTTCGATATATTATGTCTTCAAGTAATTTTGATGGAATTTCTTGATCAGTTATGACTTCAATTCAATGTCAGATAAATTTCCTTTTCTTTACCTGCAATGCATTCCAACAAATGTGAAACCAATCATCTTTGGTGCAAAGTGGTTTGCCACGGAATGAAAGCCTTCAAGGCTGCTGGTTTGTGCAATAGGGGATGCTTGTTTGATGCCACTGATGATTCCTGGTTTTTCAAGGGCTTTTTTCAATTGGTCATAGACAGGATCATCTAAATTTGAAAACAAAACTGATGCAGATCTTGAAGTTGCAAGAGAACTAAACACTTTTATCTAGTAATATAGCAAAGTCATTAGACAAATTTTATTGAAATTTATGTTATGTATTCAATTAAAAAGCCTGCTTAAGTTGTTATCTTGATTATTGTAATCTACAGCCTGTCACAGGTGAACAGATAAAACAAGTATATGCATGCACATACATTAAACCTCATGGTGCATATAATAATACCAATGACTTCTGATAATAATTATAAATCCTGAACAAAATAGCTGCCGTGCATTTTGGCAAATGTGTTCATCCAACCCTACAACTTACCCTCTTCTAGCCATGTGCGATTTTTAATTGTCTCTGAGTGGTGGCATTTGTCAAAAAAAGGATTTTCAAAATCTTTGTGAATATCTCTCACATGCCAAAGGAAAGATCTAAATTTGGCCCATATGACAGCTCCATTACCCGATGGTGTTGATACTGCACTCCAGTGCAAGTGATTTGTACATGGCTGTATCCATTCAGTAATCTCCTCACAATTTTTCAATTTGGCAATATTCAGCAAATCTTTTTTAACCTCTAATAAGTGAAAGAACATAATTATAAGGCCACATAAAACATTATATTCCTTGATTCTCATCACTAAATTTTGTATTAGAATTCAAGTATTATAATTCTCCTCTGAAAGCATACTTTTTTTCAAATGCCACAAGTCAAAATAATGTGTCAGCTCCTTCATCTCCTCTCTCGTGTACTTGATAATTTGATTGTGACGATCAGTAACAAATGTGCCAAGATTAAGGTTGTGACCAAACATGGATGCAAAACAATTTTTGAATCCAGCAAACTCCATAGCATTGCTGCTTCCAACTTGATTACGCTAAAATCAATACATATAGAACTGCTTAATTAATCTCAATTAAAGGCAAATTGCCAATTGTATACACATACATTAGTTATGAGAAGTAGACTGTATATACCGGTATAAATTTGTAAGGCACGTACGGTACCTATATCAATTTATTTAAAATATGGAAATTGATGGTACATGCATGCACGTTGCTTTAGAGTTGCTAAAAATAATATTATTGACATACCTGAACAACACTAAAGTCTATTATGCGAGAATTGTCACAACAGAAGATGGTGTATACCCCAAATTTGGCATTATGACCCATGCTGTCATGTCTGGCATCCCCAGTGATGACAAGTTTTGTGCTGCTTTTTTTCAAATTTTCCAGAAGATCAGATTGGTATGTTTTCCAGTACATTTGAATAGCAGGAAATAGTATCTCCTTTAAAGAAATAAAATAATTATACACTTATAAATAAATAAATCGAACATGCCTGGCCTGGTTAAAAACTGAGTGGAGTATAACCTAGCATAACATCATACATATTCTTCACTCACCCTTTGGTGTTTGAAGTAGGTAACCAGGGACATTGCTTCCAAGCCAATGTGCTTGAACATTCGTATCACTTTGCTGGCAGATAATCCTACAGAAAGAATTCCAAATGACAACAAAAGGTTGCCAGCAGGGATTTGTGTTCCAGGCATGTCAGGTTGGCTACGCCATATATGGTCTGGACTATTGCATTCCCCATTATAGCACTTTGTCCTTATTTCAAGCATAGTACCAATTTTGCGGGATGAAATTGCAGGATTCTCAGACTTGCATGACGGGCAGAACGAAAAAAGCTGAAGTAGCTGTGATATGAACACCATGAATTTCTTCTCTGTGCGTGGGTTATCTCCAACAAGGCTGATAATAGGAATGAGATGTATATACAGTAATTAGTAGAATGCTAACAGACTTAAAGACAACATTATTTTTTACTTACCATTCAGTTATTTCATCTTCACTTTGAACTGATTCTTCCATATCCTCCTCTAGATCATAGTCCATATCATCATCCAATTCTTCAAAAAGATCATCTTCAGCAATATCATCTTGAGGATAAACATCATCACCTTGATCTTCTCCTGTAACACCACTGTCACACTGTCCACTTGTACCAACTACCTCTTCATGGCCTGTTTTTACGGCACGATTCAATTTTTTGACACAACCTGTTACAAACAAAAAACTGCACTAAATAAATGCAATCACAAATTCACCACACCATTAAATCTTGGATGACCTTTTATTAACTGCCAAAACATAATTATACAATACATAATACACTAAAATAATGGCTCTATTTCTTGATACACTGTATGTACTAAGTAATATATACATACCTGAAATTTTCCTTATTTTTTTGTGAGCTTCTTTAAGTTTGTGTTTCATTCCAAGCCAGTTATTTTTTTAATTTCCGGTTTCGTCTTGCTAGCAGCTTGCATCTTTCACACTCTTCACTGACTTGGTATTCAAAATCTTTGGCCTGGAAAAATTATAATTACATAATAGAGTAGATTTGGTTATGTTATATAAAAGAAGCATAAACTACATACGAAAGTGGATAACTAACCGTATATTTTCAGTAAAAATTTTAACAATCAGTCTACTCACGGGAACATATGGCTGTTCATCACAATATAATTCATGCTGCGCAAAGCCAGGTTCTGGTGATTGCTCTGGTGATGATACCGCTATAGCTAACGACGAGTCACACTGGGCAATGGTTTGCTTTTGAGCAGGAGTCGTGATGTCACGAATAATCTGGAAAAGAAATAAAACATCACTAAGAAATCTTAACATGTCAATTCGTCAAGAAATCAAATGATCAAATCGAGAAAGTAAAAACGCTAGTCACCTTCCGATGTTCTCTTGATGTTGTTGGTCTATCTTCGGCTATTACGGCAGTCTGAATGGTTGGAACCACCACAACTCCGAACTCGTCTCTTTTTAAAGTGACTTTTAGTTGATCCTCAAATCCAGGCAAAGAAACTTTCGGTCTCTCGAAGTCTTCCACTTTGAAGTGTTCACAACAAATAACGGAGTATTTCGATGGCTCCCATTTGGCTCGCTTTGTTCTAACGAAATCGCACCACAACTTTCTTCGTCTTTTCGCGATTGGCCTTTCGTCCTCAAAGAATGGAATTTTGTGCTGAGAGATTCCTCGTTCTTTGCAGTCTTTGTTGTTTTCGTTCGTACAACCGTAAACAACGCAGCGATCAGGCATTTTAACTTTTTGCTATGACAATAGCGATTAACTATTACTATACCTTGTTTTATAATCAACATAATTGGCGCTTCCGTCCCGGCATGTACGTCATCAAAATATCGCCCCAGGTCTTTCCAGGTGCGCGACTTTTCTTTGAGAAGCAACGAAATTGGGTGACTTTGAACCCTCACAATTTTCGATAGAGCGCAGAAATAGCGATAAAAATTACAAAATATCATTCAGTCACATGCTTTTAACCAATTTATGAAAAAAAACGTTCAGGGTTTACTAGCACTTTAAAGCCTGGTTTTCCATATGGTCGCTATTCGCGGCTGCTACCGTAAAGACAGCGCAGCGACCATATGGAAACCAAGCTTTGAAGGGACACTCCGGCCCAAATACAAATGCAGTTCATATGAAAGATCTTACTGACTTTAGTTTATTGCCAAAGTTTCAGCATTCCTATCAATTTAGTTGAGAAGATATTGCTAGTTGAAGTTGAAAATTTGTTGATTTTGACGCCATATTGGTTTTGAAAATATGACGTCATTGAGTGATTCTTTATCGTCAGTGGAGTTGTTTTGATGGCGATCACATAGTGATAGTTATTGTGAATGGTCTTTGGACGAAAATTAGTCGAAATAAACTATTTAGTTCATCATGCAGGAAAGTAGAGGAGCTTCTTAGGCATAATACGAGAACACGTCACTCAGTGACGTCATATTTGAGAAACAAAATGGCGTCGAAATTGGACAAACTCTCCAACTTCAACTAGCCACATCTTCTTAACTAAATTGATAGGAATGCTGAAACTTTGGAAATAATCTAAAGTCAGTAAGATCTTTCATATGAACTACATTTGTATTTGGGCCGGAGTGTCCCTTTAAAGTGCTTATAAACCCAAAATGGGTTTTTGATGATTCGGATAGAGCATAAAAAGTTAGTTGATAAGTTCTAGATTAGTTTTTGCGTTAAACTTTTAGTTTCGGAGATATAAGGGATCAAAGTCACAATTTGTGAAAAAAGTAGCGCAGGAAGGGAGACTGGATCCGAGGAACGTGTTATGTTTCAATACTTATACAAATATATTACAATTCGAGTAGACAAGGTAACATCGTAAAGACACATCGTTTGGGCATTTTTCAATAAAAACTATTAAGATAGCTGTCTTCTCCTATACAAAAGCCTAGTTGTTGTTGAAGATGGGTTCCTCGGATTTGGTTCCTGTGTGTTATTTTGGTGGCGCTACTTTTTTCCAAAAAATGGCACAATTTGCATGTTTGAGCCGTTATATCTCCAAAACTAAACGTTTAACGCAACAACTAATCCAGAACTTATTAACTAACTTTGTATGCTCTATCCGAATCACCAAAAACCCATTTTGGGTTTATAAGCACTTTAACAAGCGCCTATGTCAAGGTCAGAGAATTTGCATATTTCGAATATTTGAGTATTCTAAGAAAATTTGTAATATATCCTGTCAGAAAAAAATCTCATCTTCAAGGACTTTTTCGCTCTCGAAGTTGGCTATTTTGCCCTTTTCCGTGAGATGGAAAGTACTGATGACTACTGTTGAGAGAATGGCGTTTGGCGCCGGAAGTGACATCACTGAATTGAAAACTCTCAAAGAAGAACAACAACAGAGCTAAAGACTCGTGTGCTGAAATCACTCTCCTCCGCAGAGGCTTCTTGCGCTTTTTTTAGAGTTCGGGCAATACTATAGGTGGGCTATTCGCTTGTATTGGGCTCACAGGATGTTTTGGGGACGCGTGGAGAGAATCGGGACGCGGAATTCCGAGCGCGTGGGGGAAGACGGGAAGAGGGAAAAGAGAATTTTAATGTTCCCTTCATAATATGAGTCTCGAAGGTACCTGTGCAAAATTTGGTTGAAATTGATAGCCAATTTAACGGTTTTGTGTCCTCGTGTTTTTAATTTGTCTACAAAGTGTTGCGCACAGATGATCGCGTATTTGTCAATGTTTGTCTGAGTCTATAATTAAATTCACGAAATCAGGTTCATTTGGGAGTTAGATTTGGTTTGTTTGTCTGAGTTTTGGTTTATAAGTAACTGTGCGCTTCGCTATTGGAAAAATTGTTTGATTTTAAACTTCCGTTTATCATGTTTATAACTTTATAGATGATGGCGACGACGAATCTAGATATACACGCTTTGATATCCGACACTATGTCTATAGGCTAAAAAAGTCTGACAATAAAGCAATTGAACAATCTTACCGTCTCAAGTCGTAGTTCATATAGTTGTTCCAACATCTTCAGTTTTTCCTGACAGTTTAGTTAAGATCATGAAAAATAATTTTGCAGTTCAGTCGCATGTTGACATTTTATATTCTATTCTATAATTCTATAAAATGCCGCGTCTTCCAAAAAGAACTTAATGTCCCCGTTATTCCTAAAGCACTTCGAACATATCACTTTGCCGCTGACTTTAGCTTCTGGAAAAATATATTATGACCAGTCTCTCTCGGAAATTCGACTTCTCCAATTTCCGTCTTTCCATCACTCCCAGCGCGCCCTCCCAGCCCGCCAGCCCGTGCTGCCCAAACTATTTGCCGCGGAGAAGAGTGTGCTGAAATAATAGTCAGAATCTCTCTTTTTGCGAAATTATGGACGCGCGTCGCTGGGCAAAGTTGGTAAGTGTTCTTAATTTATTATTATATATAACTAATACATGTATTTTGTTTCGTGTCTGCGCCTCTACAGACTGTCGTGTATTCGTTTTAGTTTGTTTAAATTTTGGTCCTTCTTGACAAGATCGCTGTTCAATGAATCCACACAGCCATCAGCACTAGCACTTTGTTTCATTCTGAAAATTGATTTTACAATTGACACACTTGCACCTATGTCTAAAATTAAAACGAATACGTACAAAGTAGTCTGTAGTGGCAGAGACACGAAACAAAATACATGTATTAGTTATATAAAATAATATAAGAACACTGACCAACATTTGCACAGCGACACGTCTATTCAAGCGGGATCTCAGCAACTGTAATTTACTCTGCTCGAGACGTCTTTGCTCGTTGTAATTCGTGATCCAGTCTGCATGGCGACAGGTTCGCCTTCATATGGTATCCACTGTTCTATCTTCTGTGTTGCGGAGGGTTTTGTTGACAAAACGTTCCATCATGTATCCGGCTATAAAATTAGTTTCTGAGTCATCCAGCTGGCTGTCATTTAACTCGGAAAAGCTTGATGACATTGCTCCCGTAAAAGCAACTTAACTCGGTTCAGTGGAGCGCGATTGATGCCTGCGAAGGAGGCTAAGTTCAATGAGGGGTTCTCAATATGATGTCCCTTCCGGCGCCAAACAGTAGTCACCAGTACTTTCCATCTCACGATAAAGGCCAAAAAATAGGTACGCAGTGCGTACATGTGTCTACTGGATTTTTCTGTTTACACTACAAGCCTAGTGTGAAATATTAGCCGTTACAAAAACGCGTGCCGAATAAGGAATTGACTGCAGTTTAATTGCAAATTTTGTTCTGAAAACAGCATAGTAGATTAGCATAGTACTGTATATGTAGATTTAAAATTAGAAAAAGATAAGTTTGGCACAGCTTGCATATTGTATTGGTTCTGTTGAGGAGTACACGAGCATTGTAATTTTAACTTTGCCATTAGGCATAAACAATAACTGGGTCCCAAAGATGCTTTAATTTCCAAATTCCAATAATTCAATAATTGTTATCAGCAATCTCATAAATAGTGAAATGGAAAGATGACAAAAAATCATAATCCTTATACTTACTTGGGTAGGGAAAGTACGCCAAAAGTGTTGTATTTAACTTGTTTTGATTTATTGTACCGTTTTTTATTTATTTTAGCTATAGTACACATAATTGTTGGTTTGAGGGGCTCTTTGAAAAAACCGACCTCATCAAATAGGGTATTGATAATTAACATGCAGATCAGCTGTACATTTCAAGGAACCTGGTTTCTAGTTTTTTTGGTACAGTAATTACTCGAGCTACTGTGGTAGCCGAGTCTAGGTTTCGGTGTTTTTATTTTTTTGGCGGGGTCGAGATATGGCCCCAACAGTCTTTGCAAAACTGAGGCATGTGACACAGCCTCCGTAGCCGCACCAGCATCTCGTGTCCTGGAAACGAGGGTACACAATAATTGCGATTTCTCACATATTCAGCATACTTGAGACACAATCATGGCGATTTCTAGCATTCTCGCATATTTAGGGAAAAAAATTAATAAAATTAATTAATAAAAATTAATAAAAATAAATTAATAAAAACAAGACGCCCGCTAGGCGTTAACTCAGGCTACTTTTAGGGACATGGCTAGCATGGCGCGCATATTGCCTGCGGAGATGGGTATGCATTGGTGGCATATACGCATGTTAGACAGTTGGAATTAGAAAACCCGCTCACTTGTCTTATATTACAAAGGATAATTTTGAAATTTCGAGGGTTCATTGGGTTGGGAATATTTTAAAACTATTATAATATTTGCTTGATCGCTCTATCAGGGAATAAAATATTTGAAGCCTGCATGTCCAAACAAGCATAATTGATGAATTTAATACCTGGTTGATCCTTTTGTGAGATCATGGGCACATCCAATATGAAATATGGAAATGCATGTTGTAGTGAAAGTTGAATGGCTGGTGCATTTACACACTGGTAAGACAGTCACATCTCGGAACGTTTAGAATTCTGTTTCACACATGAACAGCAATACCATAAGAAAATTTATGGTTTTGTTTTTTCTGTCTCAATAAAAACACAAACATTTTTTTATGTGTGCTTGTGCTCATCTTATTAATTGTGTGTTGCACTTTTTATTATACACTTTTTATTGTGTGTATACTTCTTATTGTGTGTTACACTTGAGGAACAAAAAAATTTCATAGCCCGTAGAAATGAGGGCAAAATATTTCATGACCCAAGGTCAATTTTACCCGACCCAGTATATCCATAAACTAGAAATACGAATTCGCAATAATCCCCTCGCCCGCCTTTTCTACCACTAATCCCCCACCCCACCCCTAGAGTTTCTTTTCCCCATACATGGGATCCCCAGTGCCCATTAATCTGCGTCTGTCGATAACAAATCCTTAAAAGCCGGTTCGTCGTACGTAGATTTTGAACGGTATCTCGGCCAATATTTACTCGATTTCAATATATTTTGAAAACAGTTTTGGAGTCTAAATACATAACATACGTGTCTACTATTATATTATGAGAAAGTGCATACCCTTAGTAAACACGGTTTATGTACTTAGAAATTATTCGGCAATCAGCCAGCGCGGTCCAACCGCCTCGTCAGGGGCGGATCTAGCCCCAAATCTGACCGTTGCTCATATGGGAAGTGTAAATTTCCAGGGGGTACAGGGGCATGCCCCCGGAAAATTTGAAATTCTAGAACCTCTAAAATGCTATTTCCATTTTGAGAACACTTTTCAGAAGAAAAAAAACTGAAGAAAATGCTGTGCCTTTCACAAAAATAATTGCCTTTTGTACTTCATTTTGCTAATTGAACAAAAGTATAATATTTTGTTCAAGCGAATGAGATGGACGGCTGGTTTTCAGGCTAGTAATGTCTCTGTACAAGAAAACATTTTTTGCTGAAAATCCACCAACATTTATTTCCTTGATGTAGTTCGTTTTGTAAAATAAGACAAACTTGTGTTGTACAGTAGGTATTGTAAATATGTAACATATTTATATTTAGTAGTACTATCAAGCAGTTTATGAAATAAATACACAATACTGAAATAATAATTTATTAACTAACTAGTGTAGCTTACACCTGCAATACATCTCAAAGATAAACATTACTATGCCAATCTTTCGTTTCCACTTGAAGTAACATAAAACTAGGTTTGAACAAGATAGATACTTTACAAATTATTTTACAAATTATTTATTTACAAATTGAATACTTTACAAATTATTTATTCAAGATACATGTAGTAAAACTAACTTGAAAAGTCCACCAAGATGCTACATTGCTTCAAAATTCAAGAATGGACTGGAAACTCAAGTATTGTATTAGTTATGGTTGAGCAAAATAGGAATGAAAAACAGTTCAAAAATCATCTTTGTTGAGTTCAATATCATCTTGGTGGAGCAGCAAAACAGTAGTCAGGAAGGTTAAACAGTTCAAAATCATATTGGTGGAGAAGCAAAATGGTAGTTAAAAGGTGACTAGTATAAAGGTGACTGTTAGCCTTCCGTGGACATTCTAGTTATATTTGCAAATTTTTCCAAGCATTATGCGCACGTCAGGGTAGTGCAATTTGCGCGCTTGTTTTCTTCTTGGCGGCCATTTTATGGGACGCCTATTTCAGTTCACAAACGAATCCGTCGATATTTGATCAATCCTTCTTATAAATGATCCATTTTCAAGTTTTCTAAGAAGTAAATATACCTGAGTGATCAATTATTGTGATATTTTTCGTAAAATTGATCATTTACTATAGTAATCTTTTCGATACATAGAAGCTGCTACGAGCGCTTCGGCTACGAAGCGTGGAAGGCCGGGTTATGCTGCTGAAACAGCGCGAATAAGTTTGCGAATGGAAGTGTTTGATGAGTGACTAGTAAAGAAATATATTTTGTTTCTTCTGATGTTTTGTTCATTTGAATTTGCAAAGATTCAGGAACTAAAGCCATCCGGGCCAGCTTTTAATTGTTCATCAGAAACGGCGTTGCGCGCGGCCGGCAGTGGTTCACAAACAAGCGAACCGCAACTGTTCAAATCGTCTTGAACATTAACTTCATAACGCCCCGAAGTCAGGATCGGACTCCAATTTCAACATTTCCAAATACACATGCAAATTATAATTCTCACGATACGATGCACTGCAATCAATTCGTATGAAAACAAAAACACAAGCGCGCAAAGCACTACCCTGACACTCGCTCTTTAAACCAGTAAAATAGCGGCATAAACTGCTCATAGTAATCACCTTTCGAAAAAGCCGAGCGCAACTGAATTAAGTAGGAAGGTTAAACAGGCCCATTACAGTGGTTAATCATTATGTTTAATTATAACTGTAACATCCTATGTTAATTAACAAACTACACAAAACAAACCAATTCCACTTAATTGAAGTAAATACATAAGGTACATGTTATAGTAAATTAATTTCCTTATATTAAAGTGCTTCAGGAAATATTTTAATATTTAAACATTATGATTGAAGGCTTTGGATAGTTTATGTTTTGATAGAGGTAAATTATTATATTTAATAATTCATATGGTTATATCCAACATCATGTTCAGTAATATATTGGGAAATAAATGCACAAATTAAAATAACACACAAATAAAAATATATAACATACAGTAACACAATTATATATTTTACCAACTCCAGCCAACCTTACCATATATTATATTATATATTATATTAATTTGTATTGTTTGAAATTCATTGCGAACTGTGAACATGCATTGGCATGTTTGCTCACACATGCTAATGAGGGGAAAATTAGAAAGTTTCCCTGTTTTGAGGACATTTAGGGATTAATTATAAATCATTCAGTTTCACCCATTGAGAACAAAGGAAATAGAGGAAAACATAGTATTATAATATTTGACATAATTTCTTATTTATAGAATTTATCAATGAAATGTCCCTTCCTTTAATCAATAACAACAATTTATAATATAAAATAGTGTATAATATAAAACATAATACTCGGTTAAACACCAGGAAATGACAGGCAAGTCAAACTTTAAAGGTGCAGTCCAGTCCGTTCTGCGCATGTGTGATATTTCAAACGTTGGGGACCCCACATGTAAACAAACTTTAACGGAATAGATTTGCGACAGTTCGAAAGCAAGTATTCGTTAAAGGTGGCGAAGGCACGAGTGGTAGTTTGATATATTAACAACATTTAGGAACCAAACAGCTTCTTATAACACGCTTTTTAGGCGGAAAAGCTCAAGCGTGTGAAATCCGCAATACTTCATGTTCAATTTTTATATAATGCAATGTAAACAAACGACGTAAACAGAAACGTGGACAGTAGTATAGAGAGTGGGGCTGCGGGCTCACCAATGTCAACCGTAATATAAACGCCAAAACATCACCAAATTTGTACCAAGCCACAACTCGGCGATGTTTCAGTATTTACGTTTTACAGTTGACATTGGTGAGCTCACAGCCTCACTCTCTGTGCTACTTTGGTAGTCATTAGTCAATCTAGACACCCCTCCCACGTTTTCTACTCAATTGATGCCAAACACTAGCGAAAATACAAAGTCGCGATTTTCGCTAAATTTAGAGATAGAATGTGTCGCTTCATCATTTTCACACCAAATTTGTACCAAGCCACAACTCGGCGATGTTTCAGTGTTTGCGTTTACGGTTGACATTGGTGAGCTCACAGCCCCACTCTCTACACTACTATGGTAGTCATTAGTCAATCTAGACACCCCTCCCACGTTTTCTACTCAATTGATGCCAAGCACTAACGAAAAATACCAATATCTTGTCGATAACCTTTGCGGACGCTTTTTTAATGTATGCTTGAGATTGGCTTACCACACCATCGCCAGACAGTCTAATTAGTTCAGATCTCCTAACGTCAATATTGTCTTCCACAGTCGAAGTGTCGGCGGTCTCCTCAACTAGTTCCTCAATCGTAGGGTTTTCTTCACTTTTGCGTTTTACCATCACGCTATTACTTATACCCATATTTTATTGCGGAATAACAACTTCGTGACTGTATGGATAGCGCAGTGAGATTTCGAGTCTAGCGTACTTATGATTTTTTAGTGCGGTCACAATCGCCGACACTTTTTCTTTGCTAATGTCTCCAAGGTAGTCGTCGATGACAACCTTCATATCACTTCTGCTCGGACAGTAAAAACAAATGAGCTTACTAATGTTTTCTCTATACGGTTTCGCGATCGACGTCAGTTGTTGTGTGATGACAATAACGCTCAACATAAAATGTCGTGCATTAAAAGCTAAGTTGACCAATTGACTAGTCCTATTCTTGACGTCCTGCCCAATTGCACAGTCGTCCAACACAATCAGAGTGTTAGTGCCTTTAAAAGTGTTTGTTACACACTTGAGAACAGCGTCGACACTGTCTTGTGCACAGTCTATCGCTAACACGTCAGGGTCGCGCACATATTTCCAATCTTGATACGCTTTGTTCCACTCAAAAGTAGGACAAATCAACACAATGTAGTCAAATTTGCTAAAGTACTCAGATTCCAGTGTGTTAAGCAAATAATGTGTCTTACCACAAGCTGTCATACCAACAATTAACATGTTAAACGGAGTTTCCATTAAATTGCGTTTGATTTAATACTGGATTGATCGCAACCCGTTGTTCATGAAGTTGACCAACCCATCGCTTATCACAAACACCCTACACATGACATTTGTAGTCGTCGCTTTTTTAGTGATCTCAAGAAGCACGCCAGATTGTGTGTTCACAATTTTCTTGCCAGTGGCGACGTTGCGATTATCTTGAACGCTCCTCAAGTCGATGAATAACGCAAAGCCATCTTTATAGAACTTCTGTATGGTCATGAACTGAGCGTGTTCTTCACCCAACCCAAACAGTCGTTTCGCCTCTGCGTAGAACTTCGACTTTGGGATGCCTTGTGAGTACACACTATTTGGCACACCTTCAATTGTGACTCTAACACTCTCAATATTTGGGTAGAGAAACTCCTCACTGTCTGTTCGCACCTTATTCGTGAAAAGCAACACAATTGCCTTCATGCTTTTTCTTGGAAGATTAACATTCTCGTTCACAATGGTCGTGCCTTTGTCCCATTCAGTGGTTTTCATCAGCGTAACGTGTTCGTATGACAAACTACGACCACTTGCATAGCCCGACGTTATTTCATCAGAGAGCTCCTGGTTGTCAATCGTTTCGTACTCAAGCTCGAGGTTCTCCAGAGTGTATCCACCTACAGCCTCATTAGTTTGCGCCACCATGATGTCTGTAGCCTTTGGAAGTGTGATCACATACTGCAAGTTGTTATTCATGCTAAAAGGAGCGTACAACCCGTGGTCATTCATGATCTTGCCAAGCTTAATCCGCTGTTTCGTTCCAATCACACCAAACATCAACGCGTCACTAACTTTAGCAACGTTCCCACTTGTCGCGCCACTGTCATCCTTAGAAATTAGCTTTCTCAAGTTCTCACCACCAACACCATAGTCAACCATTTGGTCTCGCGTAGTAACACTTTCCCAAAGGTCACGATAAACACCAGTGTAATTTTCCCCACTGTTGTCATACACAGTTTCTCCAGCTAGTCTCACGACAAGTTTCTCAACCAACAACTTGCTCACATTATTCAAGAACCAACTTTTGTCATTCGCATTCTTAAAGTCAAACACTAGACCCAACGATCCAGGCACCAAACAGCTACTAACCTTGAGCTTCGGTATGTCAATGTAAAGTTCCTCACCAGGACTGACTTTATTAGGGTTCAACGTGATCACATGCTGCGTTCTCGCCCCTTTTATGACGCCCATAGTTGCTCGTCTAAAACCAGGACTCAATTCTGCTGACGTGACGTTCATATACTTTACACATATTTTGTTATCCTCGAAGCTGAGACCCTCGAAGATGAGACTACCGTTTTAGCTTGTAATAGTCATAAGCGAACCACGCAAATATCACCGCGAGTACCCACAGATTTTGAGCCAACCAAGCGAGACCCTTCGCACCCAACGTCAACGCGTTGTAAACTAAATTAGCCAACCCAACAGCCCATGGACCCATCTTCATTATCGCGTTTTTAACAGCCTGTGCGAATGACCTCGTAGCCATAGCGCCTTTCACAACAGCAGACCTCCCAGCGATAATAATTGTTGTTATAATTCCAGCCATTGAAATTGCTACGGCACTCAACCCAACCACATTTTCTTTAGCCCATTCCTTGAATTTCTGCAATCTGTTAATGTCGATCTCTTGTTGCTCTCTAACCTCTTCTATTTGTCGCTGTCCTAGGGTTCTGTCTCGCGCTTCTTCAAGCCCTACAATGCGTTCTCTCAACCCAAAGATAATGCTTTCGTCGTCCTCATCGTCTAGTTTGTCTGATGTTGTATTTATTGCCTCTTGAAAGTGGTTCGCTTGTACTTGCAGCGCACCATCGTCACCTACTCTTGACTCAGGCACCACACTATCGCTTGGATTAACCACACCACCCAGTTCTCGGTTCTCGTTTGGTGTTAGCCCAGGTATGTCATCATAGTCTACTTTTGTTTCAATTACTGGGAAGTCGTCTGGGGCCACTTCTGTTGTGACAACTGTTGTTTCTACATTCTCAGGGATTTGACTAACTAACTGTTTGAATTGCTCAATCGCATTTTTACTACTAGCGTCTTTACTATAGATCAAACTTTTTTTCCCAGGTTTTAGAATTAGTTTAGGATTTCCATATTTACCATCTTTGTTTCTCGGTTTGAAAAGAATAGACCCTGAGTCCGTCACCTTTGATCTGTCGGCTATTTCCTTTGATGTGTCGTCACGACCGAGTTTTTTTTTATACAACTCACGTATTTTCTTATCTATTAGCTTGATTCTTTTTACTCGACTTTTTGTTACCTCTTTGTTGAACACGTTTAGCTCATCCAATTTTCTATAAAGATCGTCCGACCTCACTTCAAGAGCTACACTGTAGCTTGTGTCGTCGACGTCACCATACGATTCCTGCTCAACAAACTCTACTGGTGGGACTTCTGTGTTAGTTCCTCTTATTGTCACCGTCTTACCATCGTCAGCGTCAATAAACGACGTCTCTTTTTGCCCAACTCGCCTCGCGTCTAGCTCACTCATTATCTTTTTCGCATGGTCTTGATAGTCGTTGTAATTAACACGAACGTCTTCCGGCATGTTGTCTTCAGTGTGCTTATCGTCTATGTCTTCGATTAGCTCTTTGAAATCGGCGAGCCTCTTTTCTAGTCGCTCAACACTCATGTCTTCGTACTTATTGAGGATTTCCATCTCGACCTCGTCAAAACCTTCCCCACCCTCAGCCATATTACATTAGCTCACATTTTGAATATCGCTTTCTGGTATCCACGAATTATGTTTGCTCTCATAACCTAACCATTTGACTAGCGCCATCTTCTTCCCTCTGACTTTCTTTCTTTTCAACACCTTTTCAACTCTGTACACATCGTCACCATGTTTCTTATTAACCAGCGATAGTTCCTGTTCATAAAATTTCCCAATAATCTGTTCACCGGTGTGGTCCTCAATTTCGTACACATTCGGATCACCACGAATAACCTTTACCACTTTAAACAGCTCCTCAGTGAAGTTGGCTTCATAGCCCTTTGTGAACACGCTCTTGTATTTACTAATTCTCACTGATTGACCAACTCTAAACTTTGGCAATGGGTTGTCTGCAAATTGGTGACCAAACAAAGTGGTCCAAACTTCACCTTCATTTGACTTATCGACATCCTTTGGCTTCATCATAATGCTTCGATTCACACTGCTATTGTAATTGCTCACAAACTGGTCCAAAGCGTCAATCCATTTGTACGTCCCATGGGTATAAAAGTACTTCCACATAACGCTCTTCAGGCTTCTATTAAAACGCTCGACAACAGCAGCCTTTTTATCACTCTTAGTGCTGAAATATTCAACGTCGTGTTTCTTCAGCAAACTTTTCACACCAACGTTGTAGAACTCAAGTCCATCGTGAAATTGTGCTAACTTAGGTGTGGCCCCAAACCGATCTTTAAAGTCAACCAACAATTTTCCAACAGCCTCAGTCATGTTCTTAGTGTCTTTTCTATAAACTGCAATGCCAAAAGCGTATCTACTCAATATTTCAATGCCTGTCAATATCCAATAATAACCGCCATTCTGTTTTGAGTACTTACTCATGTCCACTAAGTCCATTTGGAGCTCTTCACCAAGAAATCCGACGAAGGTAGCACGGAATTTATGTCTTCTCACAATGGGTTTGTACCTAGTGTAAGTGTCCTGCGTGGTCAACCATTCTTTCACTGTTTTTCTAGTTACTTTCAATCCGTCTCCCAATGCACTTTGATACAACCTCTCTGCACCACTGTACCCCGTCTTGGGATTGTAGTAAATGTCTCTCAACCCTTGCTCTGTTTCCACACCGAGTTCCATATAATTCACACAATATACAGTTCCAATAGCACCGCGCCAATTTTGAGACCGCCGTTATTTGGTTTGACGCGAAACGTCATACTTGAGTAAACACCTTTTTTAATACTCACCTTGGATTCAATGTCCACATGACGTTGTACCGACCCATTCATAGACTGTTCAGTGGGTATTGGCAACGTTGTGATCACATCGCTGCGCTTCCCATCAATACCCACATTGCTCTCGGTTTCAACAATATCACACGAAACTTCTATGTACTTCAGGCCTCTATTTATGTCGACCTCGTTTGGGCTGACGTACCACCTTGAGTCACCCTTAATCACCCTACCCTCCGCGAAACCAAACAGAGTTCCAAGGTGGTCAAAGTCAAATGGGGCGCTAGCCTTAACCATGCATCTACTTGTGAACGGTAGTTTCTTTATCTCAAGGTCTGTACCATTAAATTCTTTAACCCCTTCTTTTAAGATTTTGACTAGTGTGTTGAAGTTAGCGTACCCTCCACTCGTTATCGTACTTTTAAGATCACCCGAAGGGTAACTCAACGCGGGGAGACGAGTGGCGTCGCCATCTAATATGTTATTGTAGTCCCATAACACAGCGGCTGTCTTAACCATAATGCATGGGTTATCGTGCGTGATCATCACACTGTTGTCAAAGGACACAACTTTTTCTGCACCTTCAATGAATACCGTCAACTTTCGCATTATGTATAACATACAGTATATTATATGCAGAAAGCCCTTCATGACTACTATGGAAAGTACTACGAACGTGCGATGGCGAACACATCGAAGGCTACACACAACGCAAAGGCAGACCTCATCAAAAAGTACCCTCACGCCACTTTAAGCAAATTCGAGTTCTATCCAAATATTTCACAAGATGGTAAAATCATGAGTGTCGACGTGTATTTCAGAAACAACGACATCCTCAGCACAAACATAACCAGCACAACCTTCAAAAATGATAAGAACGTGTGGAAGTGGCTACACAATAGTAAGTTCCCAATAATATGGCAAGGCGGTGGAATCTTGAAAAAGTCAGTCCTATAATGTTGTGCACACGTCTTGAAAAACATGGAATTTCACACCAATGGTTCAAACAAAGTGAAAGCCATTGGTGAAACAAGCAAATTAGTGCAAAACAACCCAACCTATGGCCCTATTATTGGCATTAACAGTGCAGGCCAAAGTTTTCTATCACCTGTGTTAACACCACTCCCACTTGAGTCAGGTCTCCATTTTAACTGCCCCAGTATGCAATGGTGCGACCTCTCCATTTTTGTCGTAGTGAGGTTACCTATGAGAACCGCTGGGTCAAATTGGGAGACAATTATATCAAACCACGACGGTCAGTGGGATAAGTTCATAGGGTACAAGACTGGTATGGCTAATGGACTCGCGTATGGTGGCAGCGTCCCAGCAATGGAGAGCATATGCACTATTCCAAGTGGCGTTGACCTCACAAAAATGCATATGATATCGATACACTGGCAAATGGACAATTCACACGTTAGAGTCAACAACATCAAGTCAACCGATTCAGACTTCATAGCGAATATGAAAAAGATAGGCACACCCTATGGAACAATTTTTGGAATACACCGACCAAGAATACCTCTCGCACCTTATGCGTACCCATCGTTGATAGAATTCTACGGTGTGAGAATCGTGAGTGGTTACATGACAAACCGAGACATCATAGTCATGGGTGGAAAAATGATGAAGGAATATGGTATAAAGTAAATGGGAGCATGTATTTCGAGACCCCATGAAATATGTAAAATAAATAAGACGACTGATCACATGTTCAAAGCTGGTGGGTCATTTGGCCGCGGTGACGTGACTCTCGAGCTCCACGCTGAGATTGGTATGAGGTCTAAAAAGACTTACGGCAAACCTATTGTGTTACCAGAACCAGACACTGTGGGAGTGGTAGGAGACGTGACCTAAGTTAAAATGGGTTTGTCTCAGCTTCAAAGATTTAGAAAGCTGGTTCGTAGCATTAGAAACTTTTTCAGACGACGTAGCGAACCGAAGACTAATAAAACACATCTGATGCGTTGGTACACAACAAACCAGATCTATAAAAAAACCTAACGCCCACATCGAGTAGTTTTTTTGTGGGAGACTATATAGCGATGACTTCCGCGATACTCCAACTATTCGATTTCGACGGTCATCAAATCACGACGGTTAATCACAACGGTGATATATGGTTCAAAGCAAAAGAAGTCGCGAGCGCTCTAGGTTATGCTCGACCAAAAGATGCAGTTAACGACCACGTTGAACCTGACTGTAAAACGAAGATGGAGCAGACCTCATTTATCAACGAACTTGGGGTCTACTCGTTGGTGTTCTCGAGTAAAATGGAACGTGCGAGACACTTCGGAAGGTGGGTGCACTCAGAAGTCTTGCCAAGCGTTAGAAAGACTGTGGCTGACGTCGGTCTCAAACACAATCAGTTTAAAATGATCACTGAGTTCGATCTTCACACGAAAGTTGTTGGCTTTCTTAGGAAATATTATCCAGAAGCTATTTTGATAGCCGCTTGTGGTGAGAATCAAGACACTTCAAGTAAAAGAATAAATTCGTGGAAAAAAGGCTACCAACGTGGAACACCTGATTTGATTATTGGCAATGCAAACCGACAGCATAGCGGGCTTGTGATCGAGTTCAAGAACCCAGGTGGCACAGGCAAGACATCCAAAGAGCAAGACTCTCTGCTACTCAGATACAAATCCGCTGGTTATCTAACATTGTTGTGCGACTCGTACGACGACGCTATTACCACAATAATAAAATATTTCTTTGACATTGGGTTTCAATGTTCCCAGTGTTTTCGTAAATTTAAAAATAAAGCAGCGTTAAGTAACCACGAGAGACATTATTGTAAAGAGACTTTTTAGACAACGAGTAATGAGTCGAATTAGCGCCCACTCTTGTTGTTGAGACAACGCTCGAAGTGACAACTGCTCTAGCATTTTTTAAAGATGTTTTTAACTTGATAAAAATATCTGCCAAACTTTCTCTCAATGAAAATGTTTGTGGAACTCTCTTTATTTCACAAACCTTCTGGCTATTGTAAAGAAACTTTTTAGACAATGAGTAGTGAGTCGAATTAGCGACCACTCTTGTTGTTGAGACGATGTTTAAAGTGACAACTGTTCTAGCATTTTTAAAAGACGTTTTTAACTCAATAAAAATATCTGCGAAACTTTCTCTCAATGAAAATATTTGTGGAACTCTCTTTATTTCACAAACCTTCTGACCGCTGTGTGATGCGTGACTAATTTTATGTGTGTGTGTGAAAAAATGTTTCTATGAGACATTGGACGCTTCATGTGACCAATGTATAAATTTTAAAAAGTGGGGTATCCGAGAACACCTTAATTTTATGTGGAAGGATGATGACGTCTGCACACTGCGCGATATTGCTCAGCACCACCAACGAATGATGGTCCTGGATTATATCTCCAATTGAATGGCGCTTCGACAGTCGTTCCGCGAGTGTCACGACAAACAGCGCAATACGCTTTTAGAAATGTGATGTCGTCTGCCATTGGGAACAACGTGTCGAGTTCACCAAGTCTTTTTAAGTGCTCTGTTGCTATGAGACCACAAATAATGACGTGAATGCCAGCTTTGATGTAGTCACGAATGACTGGAAGTAGATCAGAGTACCAATGGCCTTCATCAATTCCGATGACGTCGTAGCCAGCTAGTTTGGAAGAACTCGGAAGGTTGGTGATTAACTTCGCAGGTAAACTGTCTGATCCGACAACAATGGTCTGACGATGTGTGGAGAATGTGTGGTCAGCTCGTCTAGTGTCGCCTGCATTGTTCATGTAAAGGACTCTAAGCCCTGACTTACTTAACGCAACTAGCCTGCGGAGAGTCTCTGTCGTTTTTCCTGCGAACATATAGGACCAATCACGATTTCTAGTTTACCAACTTTCTTCATGATTACTATACCTCCAGAGAAATGTTCTCTCCTGTTGCGGCAACTGCTGTTCGTTGTTAAATATCCGCTGAAGCTCTAAGTTTTTAAGATGGGACTGCGAGCTCTCGTGTCTTGAGCGATGCATTGGGTTGCTTGTGGTCACACCGCATGGGTAACACATGTACACGTTGTGCAAGTGTGCAAAGCTCTGATGGGTGGATGAGCGTATGTGGTCCTCGATGTCGTCCGCACTCAGTATATCATTACACCCCACCATGCAAACGTTAACGTCACGGTTCGCGGCGAGCTCTAGCCACGCTTTGAGTTTGGTTGGGCATGGTCTCCATAGAAGGGTTGTTAAGAACACTTCGAGGTAGTTACCGAGTAATGTAGCGGTGGACTCACAAGGGTTACCTAAGTAGTCACCACCCGCTAACACAAGACGCTTGAACGGTAAGTAACACCACACGGGGATCTTGTTAGCTAAGCTATCAACCCACCAGTTGGCTGTGTCTTCTTGAAGATTGACCCAAGCCTCGTGAACACGCTTTGTGGTGAGAGTCTGAGCGTTGAATCGTTTTAGCGCTTCCTCATTTACACTATAGATGTCGTGCAATGTGAAGGCTGATAAGTACTCTTTTAAGACGCTAGGTCCAGAGGTGTCTTGTGGGATAGACACGTTGATAAAGTGGTTTCTTCGAAACTCAGCAATCTCCGCTTCGCTAACCTCTCGGGCTCGAGTCATTATACTATACTCTCAGAGAAAAATCCTAATTTTTAGTGCGTTTGGTCTGGAACTGTGAGATAACTGTGAGGTCAACTGTGAGATACCTGTGAGTAAGATAACACGTGATAGTGTATTAGATGGCTGAGGACCCACAGACGGTTGTCGACGCTAAGATCACAGCTGATGTGAAAAGTGTTAAGGTGAAGGACCCAAAGCGCGTCGCTGCTGGTAAGAAGTTGGCTGAGATATCGAAAGCTGCGAAAGAAAGGAAAATGCGTGAAATGATAGTCAACGAAGAACGGGGTAGTGAGTGGAGCTATGGTTACATTGTTGGAACACTTGGTGTTATCATTGCCGCTGCTTCGCTATGGTACACGATCAGCAGTGAGAAAGAGACACGATTAGAACCTGCGAGTACTGTGGCTAGCACGTCAGAAAATCGTAAAACTTGTCGTCCAGCGTTAGACACATTTGACTCTTGAACAAAACACACGACAATGTATATATGGCTGCGATTGATCGAAAAGAACTCATGAACGAATTGTACGACGCGCTACTTGTCCGACTGGTGCTGTGGCGGTGAGTATGATTTCTAAAAGGGCCTTGGGAGAACCATTGGGAACACCAGAGACTGTGAAAGGCACAGTGAAACTTGCTGCAGCTGTTGGCGCAGGAACGCTGTTAGTAAAATGGGTGCAATCGAAAAAGTGGATACCGACAGATCCATTCAAATCAACGTAAGTTAATGGCGAGTGTTGTGGCTGGAGGGATTTTTAATGCAGTGGCTTTTGCAGGCGCCGGTTTTATGTTTTCGAAGTTTAATCACACAGGCTATGAAGCTGAGATGAAAAGGCACAACCACGCGTTGGAACAGCTAGCCAGTGCGAAAGAAGTGTGGTATGAAAACGAAGTCGCTAAAAAAGATCAGATTCAGCGTTTGCGACAACAGCTCTCAGACGCTAATGCTGACATCAATGACACAAACCACGCGTTGGAAGAACTTAGAAGCGTAATGACCATACAGTACAGCGGACGAGTGTTCACTGACCTCCCGAAGATTGCGGATTACTACCAACCGAGTGCGGAAATGAAGGAATACAAATTGTTGTTTGCTAGTGCGTTAGGTTTGGGTAGTGGAGTAGCGGTGTGGGCACTCACTCGATAAAAAAAAAAAATATTGGAGTAGTATAAGTGATGGACAAACTTATGAGGCAGATGAGTTATGGTTTGACAATTGATGAGATTGCGAATGAAACGAAAATTGAGTGTGAAGGCACCTTCAGGTTTTATCACTGCTCGGATTGCGACGTTGTGAAAAACATGACTGACTGCGGTGGGTACGCGTGTCCAAAGTGTGGCGACATCGAATGGGGTTACACTCAGAGTTATAGCGACATGAGACTCACACGACCAAAAAGCGTTCACAAACGGTCTTGATGGATGGGGAGGAGACTACGGAACGTTGTGAAGTACGAGCACCTTGAGTTGATAAAAGAGGACTTCTTGAAAGTTGTTAATGTGTTGTACTCATGCAATTTGATAAAGGGTAGAAACGTTAGCAGATACGGATACTACATTATTAGGTTGTGTCATAGAAGACAACTCGAGACACTCGAGAAGGTGTCAGACCTTAAAGACGGAAAGGTGAAAGAGAAGTTTGATGACAATCTGTTTGGGGTGGTGTACCCAAAGTTGGGATGGTGCGAAAGTGGCGATCGTTATTACAACGAGTGGCTTAGGAAAAAAAAATACAAGTGTAGTATATAGAAGCCATGGGTGACGTCGCTAGAACTGGTGCAGCTGTTGTAAATCCACTAACAGGTAGAGCAGTCAACGTTCATGGGCGAGTCTACAATCAACTTGTTAGAGATGGTGTTTTTAGTGACACAACAAATGCGACTATTGTTAATCCGCTGACAAACAGACGAGTTAACGTTGGCAGTCGGACACACAACCGTCTTGTCAGAAACCAGGAGGCACAACCCACAGTTGAAGACAATAGCCCACGGCTGTTGGATCGAGCACTGAGAGGGTTCGCGAGGTCTTATGGAGTTGAGGTGGTTAACGACAGAGACATCAACCAGGTGAACGGTAGTAGAAGCGCTGTCATTAATCTTTTGAGACGTGAGCTAGGTGAGACCAACGGAATGAAAGTGGTAGAGACAGTCAAGGTCACTTTTGAGAAGGCTTTAGAACATGATAAGACCACGTACAAAACTGCCTACTTTAACAGCAGAACGTTTGTCGTCATTAACGAGCGTGACATTGAAGGTGTTGCCAACCGTGGGTCGGAACAGATCTTGACGCGGATAGCTGGGTGGTTATCTGAGGGGTCTGGATGGATTATCGACAAAATAGACGCACACTACGTTAATATCGCTATTTATAGACCTTTGAATGGCAGTAGCTACATTGCGTTGCCAAAGGAGCTGTGCAATAGTATGAAGGGTTTGATAAATGTAAATAACGATGACGACAACAAGTGTTTTAGATGGTGTCACCTAGCACATAAGTTTCCTGTTGGAAAAAACTCTGATAGAACGTCAAAGTACGTCAGCCATGTCAGTGAGTTGAATTACGATGGAGTCGACTTCCCAGTCACACTCAAAGATTACAACAAGATCGAAAAGGCTAACGAAATTAGCATTAATGTTTTTGGGTATGAAAATAAGCAGCCATTCCCTGTGTACGTTTCTAAGGAGGTGTACCCCGACCATATGGACCTATTGTTGATAACTAATGACGAGGGCAAGCACTATGTGTACATTCGCGATTTCAACAAATTTATGTACCGTCAGACAGAGCACAAGGCTAGAAAACACTTTTGTAGATATTGCCTGCAGTGTTTTACCCGAGCGGACGTGCTTGAAAGTCACGTTGAAGTATGTTTGGTCATCAATGGGAAGCAAGCTATAAAAATGCCACAAAAAGACGCTAAAGTGAAATATGAGAATTTTAGTAGACAGCTAAACGTACCATTTGTGGTGTACGCAGACTTTGAGGCTATCACACAGAAGGTGCACACAACAACACCATCAAGTGAGCGTAGCTACACAAATGCTTACCAGAGGCACGTTGACTGTGGTTATGGGTATAAATTGGTTTGTTGCTATGACGATGAGTATAGTAAGCCAGTAAAAGTGTATCGTGGTGAAAATGCAGTCAACAAGTTCATTGGGGAGATGTTAGAAATTGTCGAATATTGTAAAGAAACATCTGAGAGTCACTTTAACAAAGAAATGATACTGACTGACGACGATAGACAAGACTTTGACGAGGCTAAAAGTTGTCATATTTGCAGTGTTGAGTACACTGGCGCTGACGTTAGAGTGAGAGACCACTGTCACGTGTTAGGTAAGTACAGAGGGTCCGCACATCGTGAGTGTAATGTGAACTTTAGATTGACTGATAAAATTCCTGTGATCTTTCATAACTTACGCGGTTACGATAGTCATTTCATTATGCAGGAGATTGGCAAGTTTGGTCAAGACATAAATGTGATACCGAACAACATGGAGAAGTACATGGCGTTCATGCTCGGAAAAAACTTGGTATTCTTGGACAGCTTTCAGTTCATGGGTAGCTCTTTGGACAACTTGGTGAAGAACCTACCAAGAGACGCTTTCAAATACACGTCAGAAGTGTTTCATGACGAGGGTTGACACTTATGACAAGAAAGGGGGTCTACCCCTATGATTATATGGACTCCTTTGAAAAATTCGATGAAAGCGAGCTACCCTCTAAAAAAGACTTTTACAGCGTTCTGAACGACGAGCACATTACGGAAGAAATGCATGAGCGTGCTTGCGATGTGTGGGACCACTTCGACGTTAAAAATATGGGTGGGTACCACGACCTGTATTTGAAAAGTGATGTGCTCTTGCTTGCTGACGTTTTTGAGAACTTTAGAAAGACATGTCATCGTGAGTATAAATTAGACCCGTGTCACTATTTCACATCGCCTGGATTGGCTTGGGATGCCATGTTAAAGATGACTGGAGTAGAACTCGAATTATTGTCCGACATTGACATGTTCCAGTTTGTAGAGTTGGGTATGCGTGGCGGTGTGAGCTACATATGCAACAGACATGGCGTGGCGAATAATAAATACATGGAAGGGTATGACAAAGCGCAAGAGTCGAAGTATTTGATGTACCTTGATGCCAACAATTTGTATGGATGGGCAATGAGTCAAAGTTTACCTATGGGTGGCTTCAAGTGGTTGACTGAGAAAGAAATAAAAAAAGTTAATCTACACGACTATCACAACAATAGTAAAAAGGGCCTGCTGCTTGAAGTCGACTTGGAGTATCCAGACCATTTGCATGACCTACACAACGATTACCCATTGGCTCCTGAGAAGATGGAGATAACCGTTGACATGTTGTCGGAGTACTGCACGAAAATTTAAAATAAGTTTAATGTGAGTGTTGGCGGTGTGAAGAAGCTGGTGACTAATTTGATGAACAAAAAAAAGTATGTGTGTCACTATAAAAATCTGCAGTTGTATGTGGATCTTGGATTGAAAATCAAAAAGGTGCATAGGGTCCTACAGTTTGACCAGTCCAAGTGGTTGGGTAAGTACATTGACTTTAACACAGTCAAAAGAACTGCGGCTAAGAACGCTTTTGAGAAGGACTTCTTCAAGTTGATGAATAACAGTGTGTTTGGAAAAACGATGGAAAATTTGAGGAAGCGTGTGGACGTGAGATTAGTGGCCACTAGGAGGAAATTTGAAAAGCTTGTCTCAAAGCCGACGTTTGTGTCTTACAAAATATTTAGCGAGAACTTAGTCGCCGTCCACAAAGTTAAAGAAACGCTGACATTGAACAGGCCCGCATATGTGGGTATGTGCATACTAGACTTGAGTAAAACGCTGATGTATGATTTTCACTATAATTACATTATGAAAAAGTACTCTAGCGACACCTGCAGATTGCACTTCACTGACACTGACAGTCTGCTGTACACAATCAAAACTGGTGACGTCTACTCCGACTTCATGGAGGAGCGCGAAAAGTTTGACAATAGTGATTACCCTGTAGACAACCCATTCGCTTTTAAGGAGAATAAGAAAGTTATTGGGAAGATGAAAGCCGAGTGCGCTGGAACGCCAATTATTGAGTTCGTTGGGTTGCGCAGCAAAATGTATAGTTATTTAAAAGAGGATGGAGGTGGTGGAAAAACTGCTAAAGGTATTAGAAAGAACATAATTAAAAAGGTAATCAGACACGAAGATTACAAAAGTGTGTTACTTGAGCAGAAACAATTGCGACACACAATGAAGACCATTAGAAGTGTCAAACATCAGCTAGGTAGTTATGAAATTAATAAAGTGTCGCTATCCTGCTTTGATGATAAACGATACCTTTTAGAAAATGGTATTGACTCCTACGCATATGGTCACAAAAACATTGTAGTGAGAGATAACACTGAAAATAGTGAACAAACGGCTATTTGTTAGTCAATGTTGTTAGCCAATCAAAAGAGCGCCATTTCGCTATCCATTTGGATAAACATCACCACTAGAACCAAAATCTAGTGGTTTTTTTTTCGCGCGTGAATTGAGACAGCGGCAGAACGTGTCGGTGGTCATAGTTTGTCAAACAAAAATGCGAAAATGTTGAAATGACGCTTTCTATTTTCTAAATACATGAAAATGACGAAGCGACACACTCTATTATTTTAAATATGTGAAAATGTTGAAGCGACACATTCTATTTTTAAAAATATGCGAAAACGACGAAGCGACACACTCTATTTTCTAAATATGGCTGAAATTGTGATTTGGTATTTTTCGTTAGTGCTTGGCATCAATTGAGTAGAAAACGTGGGAGGGGTGTCTAGATTGACTAATGACTACCATAGTAGTGTAGAGAGTGGGGCTGTGAGCTCACCAATGTCAACCGTAAACGCAAACACTGAAACATCGCCGAGTTGTGGCTTGGTACAAATTTGGTGTGAAAATGATGAAGCGACACATTCTATCTCTAAATTTAGCGAAAATCGCGACTTTGTATTTTCGCTAGTGTTTGGCATCAATTGAGTAGAAAACGTGGGAGGGGTGTCTAGATTGACTAATGACTACCAAAGTAGCACAGAGAGTGAGGCTGTGAGCTCACCAATGTCAACTGTAAAACGTAAATACTGAAACATCGCCGAGTTGTGGCTTGGTACAAATTAGGTGATGTTTTGGCGTTTATATTACGGTTGACATTGGTGAGCCCGCAGCCCCACTCTCTATACTACTGTGGACATGCGCAGAACGGACTGGACGGCAACCAGAGTATATGAACAACCTTACCGAAGTTCAAACCTTAACATATTATATTACTAACCCTAATTTAGTAATACAGGCACAGTACTCCATTTCAATTAAGGTTGTTCAAATATCGAGATATAAATTTTGGCTGAAGTAAACAATTAAACATTGGGCAAACATAATGAAATACACTGATTCATTAGCATTATTTAATATATTATTCATGAGCTAGTACAGGGATTATATTACAAGATTATATACAAAATCAGTCTTTTTATTCCAGGGATATAATACCAAGTAAAATTTGTTCTCTTGGTCGTTACCTCAACGGTGTTGATTGGCAATGTATCATGAACGCTACCAACGGGGTAAACGAGAAAGCAACTATCTTCATAAAACTGGTACACATTGGACTAGATAATATTATACCCATTCATACAATGAAAACGAATAATGATCCGCCATGGTTCACAGTAAAATTCAAGCAGTTAATAGCCAGGCGTCAAGCTGCCTTGACTGTCGGTGATGAGGTTCAGTTTAAACGCCTGAGAAATGAAACCAATCGGGAACGTAAGAAATTAAAAGCTAAGTTCTATGAAACCAAGGTGTCCGATCTAAAAAATTCGAATACAAAAAGCTGGTGGTCCCAAGTTAAAAAATTATCTGGTTTCGCTCATTCCAGTCCTCTCATTCCATTCCTATCTAATATTACTAACATTTTGCGTGTATGAAGATCTTTTGTCCCCTACAAGAAACTATCAACCTATCGACTCTACTGCAAGGATCACTATAAATACTGTAGACCACAACTATAATGTATCAGTGGAGCGAGTACAAAAAGCGCTAGCTTCGCTTCCTTCTGGAAAAGCCCCTGGCCCTGACTGTATCTCATAATGGATGTTGAAAACCTACTCAGACATTTTGGCACTACCAGTCACTGCTGTAATCAACTCTTCTTATAATGAGGCCAAAGTACCTCTCAGTGGAAAAAGGCTAACGTTGTACCTTTACCAAAACAAAATCCGGTGGAAATCATATCCAAACATATTAGACCTATATCTCTTACAGATGTCATTTCTAAAGTTGCAGAAGATTTCATTATCGCAGACCATCTTAAACCAGAGTTGCTGGCTAATATAGATCCAATCAGTTCGGGTCAGTTCCAGAATCCTCTACAGTTTACTGTCTATTGAGTATGTTGCACATTTGGGCAAGTGCAACGGATGGAAATGGAGCCACGGCTAGAACAATCCTATTTGATTTTAAAAAGGCTTTTGACTTAATTGATCATTCAATATTAGTGCAGAAGATATGTAGTTTGAATATTATGCCTAACATAAAGAACTGGATTATTGACTTTCTTACTCATAGGAGTCAAAGAATCAAATTAGATAATAATACCTTTTCAGACTGGCAACCTGTAACTTCTGGGGTACCCCAAGGGACTAAAATGGGACCCTGGTTGTTCGCACTGATGATTAACGATTTAAGTGTTGATAACCAGTTTCATATATGGAAATACGTTGACACATCGATTACTGAAATTATTGAAATCTAGTAGTTTACAAACTCAGGTAAATGATATTAGCTCTTGGGCTGAAACAAATAGAATGATTTTCAACACAGATAAATGTAAATAACTTAGAATCTCTTTCAACAAGGGTAATCCGATTAGTTATGATGATATTTCACTAAATGGAAACATTTTGGATCTTGTCCCTGAGCACAACATTCTTGGCCTCATTGTTAGGCAAGATTTAAAATGGAACTCACATGTTAGTCACATTACACCTGTGCTAATGAACCTCCACTGGCTTCCGGTAAAATATCGAGTCATTTTCAAGATCCTGGTACTAGTTTATAAGGGACTACACGGCAAAGCTCCAAGCTATCTTTCCGACTTTCTCAAGACCAAACCTAATGGCCGATACCATCTTAGATCTGACAACCAAAATCTGCTGGTTGTACCTAAGACTTCCTGCAAAACGTTTGGTGATCGATCTTTTGCCAAAGCTGGCCCATTCTTATGGAACGAATTACCATTAAATATTAGACAATCGTCAAGTTTAGAAGTGTACAAGAACCATCTTAAAACTTTTTTATTTACGAAAACTTTTGGAACGTAATATTTTAAACATTTTCTTACTGTTGTATTTATTTTATATTTAAGTTTTCTTGTTATATTTTAGTTTTTAAGTACTAGTTAGTATATAACTATTTACTTGTTCAAGCGCTTGAGAATATTTTATAGTTTTAGCGCTATATAAATGTACTGTTATTATTATTATTAAGGCCTCAAAACGTTTTTTTCTACTCAAACAATTAAAACGAGCACAAATTCCCACTAAGGATTTAGTTACATTTTATACCGTCATGTATACGTCCGGTTTTAGAATATGCATGCGTACTGTAGTTTACCATCATGCACTACCATCGTATCTATCAACTGATATTGAAACCATTCAGAATCATTTATTCCAATTGCCCTATTTATATTGATAGACTTAACACCGCTAATATCCTCTCTCTCTTCGAAAGAAGAGCTGAGCATTGTAAAATTGTCTTCCAAACTATCTGTAGCAGCAATTCAATAATCAAACGCCATCTCCCGTTACAAAGGTCAGTAAAATATAACTTACGCAGAGCTAGGCCTAGAGCACTTCCGCATTGTAAAACCGATCGGTTTAAGAATTCGTTTTTTATAGCACAATGTGGAGATTAAGTAATTAAATTTGTTATTACATATAATATTTAGGTTAGGTTTATTTACAAATTTGTAAATAGTCCATAATTACAATTTATTTATTTATCAAGTGTAAACATTATCGTAATTCAGCCTCACAGCTGCTAGGATTTCAATGTTCAATAAACGTATCTATTTATATCTATATCTACTAACCTAGCGTCTCTTCATGTACAGAACACAGAAATTTAGCACGGTATAGAACTGCTTCGTTCTTTAAAAAATCCCGTTTATTTTTGTCCTGGAGTTGTCCAATTCATGAATTAAACCTATTATGGATAAAATAAACGGGATTTATTAAAGAACGAGGCAGTTCTATACAGTGCTAGCTAACATTTTACTCTTGCAAATTTCTGTATCCGGTATAATGCACGAAGTAAAATCTATCTCTTACTTGATTCTAGAAGACTAAATATTATCGAGTACTTCTAGCTCACTTATTAGTTTCTGGCTTTCCCTCTCTCTAAGAGAGATACTGATGTGTCTTAGAAGGGTTTCTATTCTTATAATTTCAGGCATAAGCTCCCTGATTTTGTCAGTGTTTACGTTAGTAGTATAGCAAGTAGGGCTGCGAGCTCAATCGACCTCAACCGTGAATATAAGTACCAAAACATCGCCAAATTTTGCCAAGCCACGACTCGACAAATTTGGTGATGTTTTGGTATTTATATTCACGGTTGAGGTCGAATAAGCCCACAGCCCTACTTGCTATACTACTACAGCAATCGTTAGTCGATCTAAACACCCCTCCCACGTTTTCTACTAAATTGATGTCAAACACACGCGAGACAACACCAAATCGCTATTTTAACGAAATACGACACATTTCGTCAAATTTAGAGAACGTTTTGTGTCGCCATTTTCGCATTTGTGTTCAACAAACTACAACAGACGCGCTCTACCATTGTTTCAATTCGTGCGCGAAAAAAAAGCCACTAGATTGTGATTCTAGTGACGATGTTTAATAAATTTCAGCGAGAGAGCCACTAGAGTTTAGTGGTAGTGTTAAATAGATTTCATATGCGAGAGTGCTCTACCTGCTATACGAATCAAGGTCACCTGTTGATGTTGCTAGCAACAACATTCCATTGCGAATAGCAACCACGACTTTTCAAAAAAATGTTTTCACTTTTAAAAAATGTTTTCACTTTTAAAAAATATTTTCACTTTGAAAAAATATTTTCATTTTAAAATATTTTTTTCAAAAAGTTGTGGTTGCTATTCGCAATGGAATGTTGTTGTTAGCGACACACCACGTACAACCACCTGCTGTCGTGCGAGGTGGAGATAGCTGACCACGAGAGAAGAATCGCGATGTTTGAAGAAGGGGTGAGGACCACCATGCTAAGACTGTCTAACTTTGAGCGCACTCATTAAATCGTACACTATAAATATCGTGAATAAAAAACTGTTGTGTGAATGGGCTCGCGCGGTTGTTATGAAACCACCTGCTAACATGCAAATTAGTCCACCCGCTCACTATTTTCAGTGTTTGTCGTACTTCTGAAATGGTGGTCGTACACATATTTAGACGTTGTGATTCCTCCCGACAACAAGCCCAAGAAAGGCACGTACGGCGTCACAATCGCGACAATGCTCTCGACGTCTTTTTTTAATAGCGGGTCTTTCTGCAACTCGTCATTTAGTTCGTCAGGATTTTCGATAGCGTTCAACCCATCCAGTAAGCTAGCGAATTTGCTGATTAACAAGTCGGTGAGAAAAGCGTTTGCGATTTCCATTCTCTTCAACTCATATTGACGCCATATCTTGTCGATAACCTTTGCGGACGCTTTTTTAATGTACGCTTCGGACTGACTCACCACACCGTCACCAGACAGTCTAATAAGTTCGGATCTCCTAACGTCAACGTTGTCTTCCACAGTTGAGGCGTCGTCAGTCTCCTCAACTAACTCCTCAATCGTAGGATTTTCTTCACTTTTGCGTTTTACCATCACGCTATTACTTATACCCATATTTTATTGTGGAATAACAACTTCGTGACTGTATGGATAGCGCAGTGAGATTTCAAGTCTAGCGTACTTATTATTTTTTAATGCGGTCACAATCGCCGACGATTTTTCTCTGCTAATGTTTCCAAGGTAATCGTCGATAACGACCTTCATATCACTTCTGCTCGGACAGTAAAAGCAAATGAGCTTACTAATGTTTTCTCTATACGGTTTTGCGATCGACGTCAGTTGTTGTGTGATGACAATAACGCTCAACATAAAATGTCGCGCACTAAAAGCCAAGTTGACCAACTGACTAGTCCTATTCTTGACGTCCTGCCCACTTGCACAGTCGTCCAACACAATCAGAGTGTTAGTGCCTTTAAAAACATTTGTTACACACTTGAGAACAGCGTCGACACTGTCTTGCGCGCAGTCTATCGCTAACACGTCGGGGTCGCGCACATATTTCCAATCTTGGTACGCTTTGTTCCACTCGAAAGTAGGACAAATCAACACAATGTAGTCAAATTTACTAAAGTACTCAGATTCCAATGTTTCCAGCAAATAATGCGTCTTACCACAAGCTGTCATACCAACAATTAACATATTAAACGGGGTCTCCATTAACTCACGTTTGATTTAATACTGGATTGATTGCAGCCCATTGTTCATGAAGTTGACCAACCCATCACTTATCACAAACACCCTGCACATAACATTCGCAGTCGTCGCTTTCTTAGTGATTTCAAGAAGCACGCCAGATTGTGTGTTCACAATTTTTTTACCAGTGGCGACGTTGTAATTATCTTGAACGCTCCTCAAGTCGATGACCAACGCGAAGCCATCTTTATAGAACTTCTGTATGGTCATGAACTGAGCGTGTTCTTCACCCAAACCAAACAATCGTTTCGCTTCTGCATAGAACTTCGACTTTGGGATGCCTTGTGAGTACACACTATTTGGCACACCTTCAATTGTGACTCTAACACTATCAATATTTGGGTAAAGAAACTCCTCGCTGTCTGTTCGCACCTTATTCGTGAATAGCAACACAATCGCCTTCATGCTTTTTCTTGGAAGATTAATGTTTTCATTCACAATGGTTGTGCCTTTGTCCCATTCGGTGGTTTTCATCAACGTGATGTGCTCATATGACAAACTACGACCACTTGCATAGCCCGACGCTATTTCGTCAGCGAGCTCCTGGTTATCGATCGTCTCATACTCAAGCTCGAGGTTCTCCAGAGTGTATCCACCCACAGCGCTACCAGATTGCGCCACCATGATGTCTGTGGCCTTCGGAAGTGTGATGACATACTGCAAGTTGTTGTTCATGCTAAAAGGAGCGTACAACCCGTGGTCATTCATGATTTTACCAAGCTTAATCCGCTGCTTCGTCCCAATCACACCAAACATTAACGCATCACTAACTTTAGCAACGTTCCCACTCGTCGCACCACTGTCATCCTTAGAAATTAGCTTTCTCAAGTTCTCACCACCAACACCATAATCAATCATTTGGTCTCGCGCAGTGACACTTTCCCAAAGGTCGCGATAGACACCAGTGTAATTTTCCCCATTGTTGTCATACACAGTCTCCCCAGCTAGTTTCACAACAAGCTTCTCAACCAACAACTTGCTAACATTATTCAAGAACCAGCTTTTGGCGTTCGCATTCTTAAAGTCGAACACTAAACCCAACGATCCAGGCACCAAACAGCTACTAACCTTGAGCTTCGGTATATCAATGTAAAGTTCCTCGCCAGGACTGACCTTATTAGGGTTCAACGTGATTACGTGTTGCGTTCTCGCCCCTTTTATGACACCCATGGTCGCTCGTCTAAAACCGGGGCTCAACTCTGCTGACGTGACGTTCATATACTTTACATATGTTTTATCATCTTCGAAGCTGAGACCCTCGAAGCTGAGACTACCGTTTTAGCTTGTAATAATCATACACAAACCACGCAAGTACCACCGCAAGTACCCACAGATTTTGAGCCAACCATGCGAGGCCCTTCGCACCCAACGTCAACGCATTGTAAACTAAGTTAGCCAACCCAACAGCCCATGGACCCATCTTCGTTATCGCGTTCTTAACAGCCTGTGCGAATGACCTCGTAGCCATAGCACCCCTCATAACAGCGGACCTCCCAGCGATAATAATTGTTGTTATAATTCCAGCCATTGAAATTGCTACAGCACTCAACCCAACCATATTTTCCTTAGCCCATTTCTTGAACTTCTGCAACCTGTCAATGTCGACTTCCTGCTGCTCTCTAACTTCTTCAAGCTCACGCTGTGCCAAGGTTTTGTCTCTGGCTCGCTTGAGTCCTCCCACTCTTTCATACACAGCGGAGTAGTCTCCCTCTTCGTCACTCGTGAGATCACTTTGGTTATCTTTTATGTCAAGCTCCGCCAATCCCTCATTCACCCCATCTATCGTTTCTTGAAAGTGGTCTGCCTGCGCTTGAAGTGCGCCATCGTCACCTATTCTCGATTCACGCAACACGCTATCGCTTGGGTTAAGCACACCATTCAGCTCGCGGCTCTCGTCTGGTGTTAATCCAGGTATGTCGTCGTGTTCCGTGTGTGTGGTGTCCAACAACGGCATACTCCTCGCAGTTTTCCTACGGTCTTTCAAGTTGGCTAGGATTTTACGTATAAGGGTTTTAAATTGGTTAACTGAGCGTTGCGCGATATTAGCGTCGTTGTACTGCAGAGCACCACCTTCTCCACGTTTGAGAACTATTTGCTTTTTACCAAAATCGTTACTATTGAGCCTAGGTCTGAATAACACATTGTTACTCTTGTTTGTTGACGTTCTGTGTAGCAGCGTTAACACGTCGGGGTCATGATTGTTAAGTTTGAATTGCATCCCAGTTTCATTACTAATGAATTTTTCTAAGCTTATCAAAATTTGGTTCTCAGGATTCGATGGCAAATCGTCGACACCAAACGTTGGGACTTCTGTGTTGGTGCCCCCCCTTATTGTCACCGTTCTACCATCGTTAGTGTCGATAAATGACGTCTCTTTTTTCCCACCTTGCCTCCTAGCTAGCTCACTTCTTATTTTTTTTACGTCGTCGCGATAGTTGTCATAATTAACACGAACGTCTCTCGGCATCTCACTTATGTTGTGCTCGAGGGTTGTCTTGCTGAGCCACTCATTAGTCTTGGTGAGCTCTCCTTCTAGTTGCTCATCACTCATGTCTTTGTACTTATCGAGGTCCCCCATCCGGATCTCGTCGTAATCTCCCCCACCTTCAGCCATATTACATTAGCTCACATTTTGAACGTCACTTTCCGGCGTCCATAAGTCACGTTTGCTTTTAATTTAGATAATTGTACGCAAGCCACGCGAATGTCACCGCAAACACCCACAGATTTTGAGCTAACCAGGCAAGACCCTTCGCACCTACCACCAGCGCGTCATAAACTAAGTTCGCCAATCCAACAGCCCATGGACCCATCTTCGTTATCGCATTTTTAACAGCCTGTGCAAACGACCTCGTGACCATAGCGCCTCTCATAACATTAGACCTCCCAGCGATAATAATAGTTGTTATAATTGCAGCTATTGCAATCGCTAAAGCGCTAGACCCAACCATATTTTCTCTAACCCATTTCTTGAACTTCTGCAACCTGTCAATGTCAACTTCCTGCTGCTCTCTAACTTCCTCCGTTTCTCGCTGTTCAATAACCATGTCTCTAGCTTGTCTAAGTCCAACCATTCTCTCAGCTAGATCGATATACTCTTCGTTCTCTGCGATCGTGAGGTCCTCTCTGTCAAGCTCCGCTATTCTTTTGCTCGCTTCGTTTATCGAGTCTTGAAAATGGTCTGCTTGTATTTGCAATGTGCCAGTGTCGCCTACTCTCGACTCAGACATCACATTCTCACCTGGATTGAGCATGCTATTCAGCTCGCGGTTCTCGATTGGTGTTAGTCCAGGTATGTCGACATACTCTGCGTGTGTGGTGTCTAACAACGGCGCACTCCCCACAACGTCTTCACGATCTCTTACGATGTCATTAACCCGCGTTGTGATATCGTTAAAATCCTTCTTCATGCGTTGACGAAATCTTACATCACGTTCGCGCCTCAGTCCACTCTCCACTCTAATTAGTCTAATTTTCTCATCGACTGTGACGTTTGGGTCGTCCCGAGCTAGTCTGCGATCTTGAGTGGCTTTTTCGAGACTATACTTTAGTTCGTCGTCAGTGACATCTTTGTATTCGTCAGATCTTTCCATCTCAAGGTCGTCGAAGCCACCTTCAGCCATATTACACTAGCTCACATTTTGAATATCGCTTTCTGGTATCCACGAATTATGTTTGCTCTCATAACCCAACCATTTGACCAGCGCCATCTTCTTCCCTCTGACTTTCTTTCTTTTCAACACCTTTTCAACTCTGTACACATCGTCACCAGGTTTCTTATTAACCAGCGATAATTCCTGCTCATAAAATTTACCAATAATCTGTTCACCACTTATGTCCTCAATTTCATACACATTCGGATCACCACGAATAACTTTCACCACTTTAAACAGCTCTTCAGTGAAGTTGGCTTCATAGCCCTTTGTGAACACGCTCTTGTATTTACTAATTCTCACTGACTCGCCAACTCTAAACTTCGGCAATGGGGTGTCTGCAAAATGATGACCAAACAAAGTGGTCCACACTTCGCCCTCATTTGACTTATTGACATCCTTCGGTTTCATCATAATGCTTCGATTCACATTGCTATTATAATTGCTCACAAACTGGTCGAGAACGTCGATCCATTTATACGTTCCACGGGTGTAAAAGTACTTCCACATAATGCTCTTGAGACTTCTATTAAAACGCTCGACAACAGCGGCCTTTTTGTCGCTCTTAGTGCTGAAATATTCAATGCCATGTTCTTTCAGCAAACTTTTAACACCAACGTTATAGAACTCAAGTCCATCGTCAAATTGCGCTAACTTAGGCGTGGTTCCAAACCGATCTTTAAAGTCGCTCAACAATTTTCCAACAGCCTTAGTCATGTTCTTAGTGTCTTTTCTGTAAACTGCAATGCCAAAAGCGTATCTACTCAATATTTCAATGCCTGTTAGTATCCAATAATAACCACCATTCTGTTTTGAGTACTTACTCATGTCCACTAAGTCCATTTGGAGCTCTTCACCAAGAAATCCGACGAGGGTAGCACGGAATTTATGTCTTCTCACAATAGGTTTGTACCTAGTGTAAGTGTCCTGCGCTGTCAACCATTCTTTCACTGTTTTTCTAGTTACTTTCAATCCGTCTCCCAATGCACTTTGATACAACCTCTCTGCACCACTGAACCCCGTCTTAGGATTATAGTAAATGTCTCTCAACCCCTGCTCTGTCTCCACACCAAGCTCCATATAACTCACACAATATACAGTTCCAATAACACCGCGCCAATTTTAAGATTGTCGTTATTTGGTTTGACGCGAAATGTCATACTTGAGTAAACACCTTTTTTAATACTCACCTTGGACTCAATATCCACATGGCGTTGCACTGACCCCTTCAAAGACTGCTCAGTGGGTATTGGTAACGTTGTGATCACATCACTGCGCTTCCCATCAATACCCACATCACTTTCCGTTTCAACAACGTCACACGAAACTTCTATGTACTTCAGACCTCTATACATGTCGACCTCGTTTGGGCTAGTGTGCCACTGTAAGTCATTCTGAATCACCTTACCCTTCGCGAAACCAAGTAGAGGCCCAATGGTGTCTAACACAGCTGAACTACTAACCTTGACCCTACATTTGCCTGTGGGCACTAGTTTCTCTATCTCAAGATCCACCTTAAGCTCGCTAGACTCATGTTTCAAGACTTTGACCAGTGCGTCGAAGCTAAAGTACCCTTCACCCACTTTAATCTTTTTAAAAGAGCCAACCCTAGAGTTATCCAGCGTGAAGACCTGAATGCTGTCGTCATTTGTTGTGTTATGGTAGTCCCAAAACACAGTGGCTGTCTTGACCACAATGTATGGGTTATCGTGTATGACCATCATCGCGTTGTCAAAGGACACAACTTTTTCCGCACCTTCAATGAACACTGTCAACTTTCGCGTCATGTATAACATACAGTATATTATATGCAGAAAGCCCTTCGTGAGTACTATGGAGAGTACTACAAACGTGCGATGGCTAACACATCAAAGGCTACACACAACGCGAAGGCAGACCTCATCAAAAAGTACCCTCACGCCACTCTAAGCAAATTCGAGTTCTATCCAAATATTTCGCAAGATGGTAAAATCATGAGTGTCGACGTGTATTTCAGAAACAATGACATCCTCAGCACAGACATAACCAGCGCGACCTTCAAAAATGATAAAAAAATGTGGAGGTGGCTACACAATAGCAAGTTCCCAATAATATGGCAAGGTGGTGGAGCTATCCAACCACTGCCAAAAGGTCATAAAAACCACTGGGGGCTTTGGGACGGCTACCCAACAGAAAACGTGTTGAATTATCCAGTGAATAACTTTAAAGTTTTTGTTAACCAGAGTAGCTACTTCATGTCAAAGCTACCAGTCTTACAAATCACCACGTCAAAGACAAAATCAGAGTGGGATGACAACGAATCTTACTACCGTGTTGTGTTTGCAACGTATTGTGCGAGTTTCTGTTGTGGGGTGTCATTGCAACATTTATCAGTGTCACAAGAAGTTCACCCCGTGGTCACAAGTGTGATGAGGTTTCATTTGTACTTCACCATTAGAAGACTTCTTAGAAGAATGGAGGGTGGTGAGACAATGAAATCAATAAGTAGAGAATTCAACGCTTCCGAATTGTATGGTAAGATTTCCAAGATTCCCAAAAAGCATTACTACCAGAATAAAGTCCTGAGCGATGGCACAACAGGTGAATCCAGAGTCTTCACACTCAACGACATCCACAACGATTACAAACGATACGTCGCACGACTCTCAGACGGCTTTACCAACATTGGACTGCAATATCTAAATCAGAGCATAGAGTCCTTTGTGTACTCCACACTTGGTGCGCAAGCGAGAACACGTGTATCAGTCGTTGGTGGTTCTGCAGGAAGTCTAGAGACCCAACAAGAATTCCGCAAGTTGTTTTCTGACAGTGTTACCAACTATGACGTGTCGACATGGATTCTCAACATGAATAAATCGATTAGAGACACCAACGTTGTCCAAAATCTCGCGGTGTCGCCAAGTACATGGTTGATGCCAAGTAACGTGGTGATTCTCAAGAATAAAATCGCTGGGTACAACAACTTATTAAAGGTTGCTACAGAGTCCATGAAATTTGGGGTGAACACCCGCTTGAACGCAACAACACCGACGACCGCGGCTAAAAAAGTCCACCAAGAAAATGTGGTGACTAACTTAGTAGCGTCACCCGTGAAGAAAACAGTGGCTAAAAAAGTCCACCAAGAAAACGTGGTGGCTAACTTGGGAGTAGCACCACCCGTGAAGAGAACAGCGACCAACCAAATTGCGCAGACTACCACCTCAAGTGAGTCAGACACGACAACGCTGGTGATAGTGTTAGGGTTCTCAGCGGTGTCTGGCTATTTAGTAACCAAATACACCTTCAGGTAGTAATGAGTCTAAACTATGGGTATGAGTCTGACGACCCTCACGATAAAATACTAAAGAGAACGAAAAGGCATCTGAACGAAGATCCTAAGTTAAGCGCGACTGGTGGAAGGATGTCTGGAATAATAGACATGCAAGGCTCAGCGATAAAAAACGTAGCAGACCCAGTCGATGACTCAGACGTCACAAACAAAAGAACTCTAGAGCAATTGCTATCAAGCTACCTCAAGAGTCAGTCCTACAACATTGTGCTTGACTTCAACGTTAGCACACACGCCTTAAAAAATGTGGAGTTTCACACCAATGGTTCAAACAAAGTGAAAGCCATTGGTGAAACAAGTAAATTAGTGCAAAACAACCCGGCTTATGGTCCTATTGTTGGCATCAGCGGTGTGAGTCAAAGTTTTCTATCACCCGTGTTAACACCAATCCCACTTGAGTCAGGTCTCCATTTTAATTGTCCAAGTATGCAATGGTGTGATCTCTCCATTTTTGTTGTGGTGAGGTTACCAATGAGAACCGCTGGATCAAATTGGGAGACAATTATATCAAACGACGATGGTAGTTGGGATAAGTTCATAGGGTACAAGACTGGTGTGACCAACAAGCTCGCGTATGGTGGTAGCATCCCAGCGATGGAGAAAGTATGCACTACAAAAATGCATATGATATCGATACACTGGCAAATGAGCAATTCACATGTCAGAGTCAACAACGTTAAGTCAACCGATTCAGACTTCATAGCAAATATGAAAAAGATAGGCGCACCCTACGGAACAATTTTTGGAATACATCGACCAAGAATACCACTCGCACCTTATGCGCACCCATCGTTGATAGAATTCTACGGTGTGAAAATTGTGAGTGGTTACATGACGAACCGAGACATCATAATCATGGGTGGAGAAATGATGAAGGAATATGGTGTAAAGTAAATGGGAGCGTGTATTTCGAGACCTCATGAAATATATAAGATAAATAAAACGACTGACCACATGTTCAAAGCTGGTGGGTCATTTGGCCGCGGTGACATAACTCTCGAGCTCCACGCTGAGATTGGTATGAGGTCTAAAAAGACTTACGGCGAACCTATTATGTTACCCGCAGAATCAGACACTGTAGGAGTGGTAGGAGACGTGACCTAAGTTAAAATGGGTTGGCTTAGAAAACTGGTTCGTAACATTAGAAACTTTTTCAGACGACGTAGAAAACTGAGGGCTAATAAAACGCACCTGATGCATTGGTACACAACAAACCAGATCTATAAAAAACCCAACACCCACGTCGAATAGTTTTTTTGTGGGAGACTATAATATAGTGATGACTTCCGCGATACCTCGATTATTCGATTTCGACGGTCACCAAATCACAACGGTTAATCACAACGGTGACACATGGTTCAAAGCAAAAGAGGTCGCGAGCGCTCTAGGCTATGCTAGACCAAAAGATGCAGTCAACGACCACGTCGAACCTGATTGCAAAATGAAGATGGGACAGGCCTCGTTTGTCAACGAACTTGGGGTCTACTCATTGACGTTCTCGAGTAAATTGGAGCGCGCGAAACACTTCGGAAGGTGGGTGCACTCAGAAGTCTTACCAAGCGTTAGAAAGGGTTTAGCTGACGTCGGTCTCAAACACAATCAGTTTAAAATGATCACTGAGTTCGACCTTCACACGAAAGTTGTTGGTTTTCTTAGGAAACACTATCCAGAAGCTATTTTGATAGCCGCTTGTGGTGAGAATCAAGACACTTCGAGTAAAAGAATAAACTCGTGGAAAAAAGGTTACCAATGTGGAACACCTGACTTGGTTATTGCTAATGCGAACCGACAGCACAGCGGGCTTGTGATTGAGTTCAAGAATCCAGGTGGTACAGGCAAGACGTCCAAAGAGCAGGAGTCTCTGTTGCTCAGATATAAATCCGCTGGTTATCTAACGTTGTTGTGCGACTCGTACGACGACGCTATTACCACGGTAATAAAATATCTCTTTGACGTTGGGTTTCAGTGCTCTCAGTGTTTTCGTAAATTTAAAAATAAATCAGCGTTGAGTAACCATGAGAGACGCTATTGTAAAGAGACTTTTTAGACAGTGAGTAATAAGTCGAATTAGCACTCGTTCTCATTGTTGAGACGACGTTTGAGGCGACAACTGCTCTAGCATTTTCTAAAGACGTTTTTTAACTTGGTAAAAAATATCTGCGAAACTTTCTCTCTTTATTTCACAAACCTTCTGACCACTGTGTGAAAAAATGTTTCTACGATACATTGGACCAATGTGACCAATGTCTAAATTTAAAAAAGTGGGGTATCCGAGAACACCCTTAATTTTGTGTGGAAGGATGATGACGTCTGCACACTGCACGATATTGCTCAGCACCACCAACAAACGATGGTCCTGGGTTGTATCTCCAATTGAATGACGCTTCAACAGTTGTTCCGTAAGTGTCACGACAAACGGCGCAATACGCTTTTAGAAATGTGATGTCGTCTGCTACTGGGAACAGTGTGTCGAGCTCACCAAGTCTTTTTAAATGCTCTGTTGATATGAGACCACAAATAATGACGTGAATGCCAGCTTTAATGTATTCGCGAATAACTGACAGATCGGAGTGCCAATGGCCTTCATCAATGCCGATGACGTCATAATCAGCTATCTCGGAAGAACTTGGAAGGTTGGTGATTAACTTCGCAGGTAAACTGTCTGATCCAACGACAATGGTCTGACGATGTGTGGAGAACGCGTGGTCAGTTCGCCTGGTGTCACCTGTGTTGTTCATGTAGAGGACTTTGAGTCCTGATTTACTTAACGTGACTAACCTGCGGAGAGTCTCTGTCGTTTTCCCTGCGAACATGGGACCAATCACGATCTCTAGTTTACCAACTTTTCTCATGGTTACTATACCTTTGGAGAAATATTTTTTATTGTGGTGGAAACCGTCGTTCGTTGTTAAATAACCGCTGGAGCTCTAAGTTTTAATGCGTTTGGTCTGGAACTGTGAGATATCTGTGAGGTCATCTGTGAGACACCTGTGAGGTCATCTGTGAGTAAGATAACACGTGATAGTGTATTAGATGACTGAGGACTCACAGACGGCTGTTGAAGCTAAGATCACAGCTGATGTGAAAAGTGTTAAGGTGAAGGACCCAAAGCGCGTCGCCGCTGGTAAAAAGTTGGCTGAGATATCGAAAGCTGCGAAAGAAAAGAAAATGCGTGAAATGATAGTCAATGAAGAACAGGGTGGTGAGTGGAGCTATGGTTACATTGTTGGAACACTTGGTGTAATCATTGCTGGTGCTTCATTGTGGTACACAATTAGCAATGAAAAAGAGACACAACTGAAACCTGTGAGCACTGTGGTTAGCGCGTCAGAAAATCGTAGAACTTGTCGTCCAGCGTTAGACACATTTGATTCTTGAACAAAACACACGACAATGTATATATGTCTACGATCAATCGAAAAGAACTTATGAACGAATTGTACGACGCGCTACTTGTTACGACTGGTGCTGTGGCAGTGAGTATGATTTCTAAAAAGGCTTTGGGAGAACCATTGGGAACACCAGAGACTGTGAAAGGCACAGTGAAACTTGCTGCAGCTGTTGGTGCAGGAACGCTGTTAGTAAAATGGGTGCAATCAAAAAAGTGGATACCGACAGATCCATTCAAATCAACGTAAGTTAATGGTGAGTGTCGTGACTGGAGGGATATTTAATGCAGTGGCTTTTGCAGGCGCTGGCTTTATGTTTTCGAAGTTTAATCACTCAGGCTATGAAGCTGAGATGAAAAGACACAACCATGCGTTGGAACAGCTAGCCAGCGCGAAAGAAGTGTGGTATGAAAATGAAGTCGCTAAGAAAGATAAGATCCAGCGTTTACGACAACGGCTCTCTGACGCTAATGCTGACATCAATGACACAAACCACGCGTTGGAAGAACTTAGAAGCGTAATGACTATTCAGTACAGCGGACGAGTGTTCACTGACCTCCCGAAGGTTGCGGATTACTACCAACCAAGTGTGGAAATGAAGGAATACCAATTATTGTTTGTTAGCGCGCTAGGTTTGAGTAGTGGAATAGTAGTGTGGGTGCTAACTCGGTGAAAAAAAAAAATGTTGGAGTAGTATAAGAGTGATGGACAAACTTATGAGGCAGATGAGCTACGGCTACACAATTGACGAGATCGCGAGCGAGACGCAAATTGAGTGTGGAGACACCTTCAGGCTTTACTACTGCTTGGATTGTGACGTTGTGAAACATGTGACTGACTGCGGTGGGTACGCGTGTCCAAAGTGTGGCGACACCGAATGGGGTTACACTCAGAGTTACAGCGACATGAGACTCACGCGACTAAAAAGCGTTCACAAACGGTCTTGGTGGATGGGGAGGAGACTACGGAATGTTGTGAAGGGTGAGCACCTTGAGTTGATAAAAGAGGACTTCCTGAAAGTTGTCAATGTGCTACACTCATGCAATTTGATAAAGGGTAGAAATGTCAGCAGATACGGATACTACATTATTAGGTTGTGTCATAGAAGACAATTAGAGACACTCAAGAAGGTGTCAGACCTCAAAGACGGGAAGGTGAAAGACTTGTTTGACGACAACCTGTTTGGGGTGGTGTACCCAAAGCTGGGATGGTGTGAAAGTGGTGATCGTTATTACAATGAGTGGCTTAGGAAAAAATAAATAAGCGTAGTGTATATAGAAGCCAATGAGTCGGACTGTGAAAAACCCGCTGAAAAAAAGACGGGCGCATAAGACGAGCGCAGCCGTTGTCGATTCACTAACAGATGAAGCGACCAACGTTCACGGCTTCTTTGGAGATCAAGAGGGGCAACGTCTAGTCGAAGACCTCACACCGTCAACGCATCTGTTGGATCGAGCACTGAGAGGGTTCACAAGGTCCTATGGAGTCGAAGTAATTGACGACAGAGACATCAATCAGGTAAACGCTAGTAGAAGTGCTGTCACTAACCTTTTGAGACGTGAACTAGGTGAGACCAACGGAATGAAAGTGGTGGAGACAGTCAAGGTCACTTTTGAAAAAGTTTTAGAACTCAATAAGACCACATACAAAACTGCCTACTTTAACAGCGAGACGTTCGTCGTCATTAATGAACACGACATTGAGGGTGTCGCCAATCGTGGGTCGGAACAGATTTTGACGCGGATAGCTGGGTGGTTATCTGAGGGGTCTGGATGGACTATCGACAAAATAGATGCACACTACGTTAACGTCGCTATTTACAGACCTTTGCATGGGAGTAGCTACATTGTGTTGCCAAAGGAGTTGTGCAACAGTATGAAGGGTTTGATAAACGTAAATAACGATGATGACAACGAGTGCTTTAGATGGTGCCACCTTGCACACAAATTTCCTGTTGGAAAAAACTCTGACAGAACGTCAAAGTACGTTAGGCATGTCGGTGAGCTGAACTATGACGGAATTGACTTCCCAGTCACACTCAAAGACTACAACAAGATCGAAAAGGCAAACGATATTAGCATTAATGTTTTTGGGTATGAGAATAAGCAGCCATTCCCTGTGTACGTTTCTAAGGAGGCGTATCCTGACCATATGGACCTATTGTTGATAACTAATGACGTGGGCAACAAGCATTATGTGTACATTCGCGATTTCGACAAATTCATGTACCGTCAGACAAAGTATAAGGCGAGAAAGCACTTTTGTAGGTATTGTTTGCAGTGTTTCACCCGTGCGGACGTGCTTGAAAGTCATGTGGAAGTGTGTTTGGTCATCAATGGGAAGCAAGCTATTAAAATGCCGCAAAAAGGTGCGAAAGTGAAATACGAGAATTTTAGCAGACAATTAAATGTACCATTTGTGGTGTATGCAGACTTCGAGGCTATCACACAGAAGGTGCACACAGCGACGCCATCAAGCGAGTGTAGCTACACAAACGCCTACCAGAGACACGTTGACTGTGGTTATGGGTATAAATTGGTTTGTTGCTATGACAATGCGTACAGTAAGCCAGTGAAAGTGTATCGCGGTGAAAATGCAGTCAACAAGTTCATTGGGGAGATGTTAGAAATTGTCGAATATTGTAAAGAGACATCTGAGAGTCACTTTAACAAAGAAATGATACTGACTGATGCCGATAAGAAGAACTTTGACGAGGTTAAAAGTTGTCATATTTGCAGTGTTGAGTACACTGGTGCTGACGTTAGAGTGAGAGACCACTGTCATGTCTCAGGTAAGTACAGAGGGTCCGCACATCGCGATTGTAATGTGAACTTTAAGTTGACTGACAAAATCCCTGTGATCTTTCATAACTTACGCGGCTACGATAGCCATTTCATTATGCAGGAGATTGGCAAGTTTGGCCAAGACATAAATGTGATACCAAACAACATGGAGAAGTACATGGCGTTCATGCTTGGAAAAAACTTAGTATTTTTGGACAGCTTCCAGTTCATGAGTAGTGGTCTAGACAACTTGGTGAGGAACCTACCAAGGGACGCTTTCAAATACACGTCAGAAGTGTTTCGCGACGAGGGGTTGGCACTTATGACAAGAAAGGGGGTCTATCCCTACGATTATATGGACTCCTTTGAAAAATTCGACGAGCGCGAGCTACCCTCCAAAAAAGATTTCTACAGCGTTCTGAACGATGAGCACATCACGGAAGAAATGCACGAGCGCGCCATCGATGTGTGGGACTACTTCAACGTTGAGAGTATGGGTGGGTACCACGACCTGTATTTGAAAAGCGATGTGCTCTTGCTCGCCGACGTTTTCGAGAACTTTAGAAAGACATGCCATCGCGAGTATAAACTAGACCCTTGCCATTATTTCACATCGCCTGGATTGGCTTGGGATGCCATGTTAAAGATGACTGGAGTAGAACTCGAGTTATTGTCCGACATCGACATGTTCCAGTTCGTAGAATTAGGTATGCGTGGTGGTGTGAGCTACATATGTAACAGACATGGCGTGGCGAACAATAAATATATGAAGGGGTATGATAAAGCGCAAGAGTCGAAGTATTTGATGTACCTTGACGCCAACAACTTGTATGGATGGGCAATGAGTCGAAGTCTACCTACAGGTGGCTTCAAGTGGTTGACTGAGAAAGAAATAAAAAAGGTTAATCTATGCGACTATCACAACGATAGTAAAAAGGGCCTACTACTTGAAGTCGACTTGGAGTATCCAGACCATTTGCATGACCTACACAACGACTACCCGCTGGCTCCTGAGAAGATGGAGATAACCGTTGACATGTTGTCGAAGTACTGCACGAAAATTAAAAATAAATTTAATGTGAGTGTTGGCGGCGTGAAAAAGTTGGTGACTAATTTGATGGACAAAAAAAAGTACGTGTGTCACTATAGAAATCTGCAGTTGTACACAGATCTTGGACTAAAAATCAAAAAGGTGCATAGGGTCCTGCAGTTTGACCAGTCCAAGTGGCTAGGCAAGTACATCGACTTTAACACAGTCAAAAGAACCGCAGCTAAGAACGCTTTTGAGAAGGACTTCTTCAAGTTGATGAACAACAGCGTATTTGGGAAAACAATGGAAAATTTGAGGAAGCGTGTGGATGTAAGATTAGTGACCACCGAGAAAAAGTTGGAAAAGCTTGTCTCAAAGCCTACGTTTGTGTCTTGCAAGATATTTAGCGAGAATTTAGTCGCTGTCCACAAAGTCAAAGAGACGCTAACATTAAATAGACCTGCATACGTGGGTATGTGCATACTAGACTTGAGCAAAACGTTGATGTATGACTTCCACTATAATTATATTATGAAAAAGTACTCTAGCGACACCTGTAGATTGCACTTCACTGACACTGACAGTCTGTTGTACTCAATCAAAACTGGCGACGTTTATTCCGACTTTATGATGGAGCGCGAAAAGTTTGACAATAGCGATTACCCCGCAGACAACCCGTTCGCTTTCAAAGAGAACAAGAAAGTTATTGGCAAGATGAAAGACGAGTGCGCTGGAACACCAATTATTGAGTTCGTTGGGTTGCGCAGTAAAATGTACAGCTATTTGAAAGAGGATGGGGGTGGTGGGAAAACCGCTAAAGGCATTAGAAAAAATATAATTAAAAAAGTGATCAAGCACGAAGATTATAAAAGTGTGTTACTTGAGCAGAAACAATTGCGACACACAATGAAGACCATTAGAAGTGTCAAACATCAGCTAGGTAGTTACGAAATTAATAAAGTGTCGCTATCCTGTTTTGATGATAAACGATACCTTTTAGAAAATGGTATTGACTCCTACGCATATGGTCACAAAAACATTGTAGTGAGAGACATACCTTAAACACTGCGACGTGATTCCCATAAGCTCACTCTCTCCACGCGTGCGAAATTGCAAACGCTTTTCTCACCGACTTGTTAATCAGCAAATTCGCTAGCTTACTGGATGGGTTGAACGCTATTGAAAATCCCGACGAACTAAACGACGAGTCGCAAAAAGACGTCGAGAGCATTGTCGCGATTGTGACACCGTACGTGCCTTTCTTGGGCTTGTTGTCGGGAGGAATCACAACGTCTAAATATGTGTACGACCACCATTTCAGAAGTACGACAAACACTGAAAATAGTGAGCGGGTGGACTAATTTGCATGTTAGCAGGTGGTTTCATAACAACCGCGCGAGCCCATTCACACAACAGTTTTTTATTCACGATATTTATAGTGTACGATTTAATGAGTGCGCTCAAAGTTAGACAGTCTTAGCATGGTGGTCCTCACCCCTTCTTCAAACATCGCGATTCTTCTCTCGTGGTCAGCTATCTCCACCTCGCACGACAGCAGGTGGTTGTACGTGGTGTGTCGCTAACAACAACATTCCATTGCGAATAGCAACCACAACTTTTTGAAAAAAATATTTTAAAATGAAAATATTTTTTCAAAGTGAAAATATTTTTTAAAAGTGAAAACATTTTTTAAAAGTGAAAACATTTTTTTGAAAAGTCGTGGTTGCTATTCGCAATGGAATGTTGTTGCTAGCAACATCAACAGGTGACCTTGATTCGTATAGCAGGTAGAGCACTCTCGCATATGAAATCTATTTAACACTACCACTAAACTCTAGTGGCTCTCTCGCTGAAATTTATTAAACATCGTCACTAGAATCACAATCTAGTGGCTTTTTTTTAGCGCACGAATTGAAACAATGTAGAGCGCGTCTGTTGTAGTTTGTTGAACACAAATGCGAAAATGGCGACACAAAACGTTCTCTAAATTTGACGAAATGTGTCGTATTTCGTTAAAATAGCGATTTGGTGTTGTCTCGCGTGTGTTTGACATCAATTTAGTAGAAAACGTGGGAGGGGTGTTTAGATCGACTAACGATTGCTGTAGTAGTATAGCAAGTAGGGCTGTGGGCTTATTCGACCTCAACCGTGAATATAAATACCAAAACATCACCAAATTTGTCGAGTCGTGGCTTGGCAAAATTTGGCGATGTTTTGGTACTTATATTCACGGTTGAGGTCGATTGAGCTCGCAGCCCTACTTGCTATACTACTTACGTTTCTAAATATAAATCGTCGCTTGATTTGAAAACTATGCCGTTTCGTTCAACATTTCTAAAATCACCCACTGTTCCTGGTATTTGAAGGACTAACTGTTGTGATCAATGGCTTATTGGATTTACAACAATTTCAAAGATTTGAATAGGTTATACTTGCTTTTATTTGGCATATCACATCCTCATAAATGAATTGCAGCATACGGTGTTTACAATATGGAGCAACAGGTAAGCTCGGGCCGTGCGCGAGGAACGCTTCTGTCCCCTTCTGTGCCCGCATATAGTCATATTCTGTGCTCATACTGTACTCGACTTTTCCTTTTGTCTTTTCTAATTATTTCCACGCGATATCTCACACAACATGAAGATTCGACGTAAGGGGCGGTTTTCCACTGGGCGAATATTTTCGCGCGAAGCGAATTTCTATATTCAAAATATTTCTGATTAGTTCCAGCTGCATGAGAGCTCGTAAGAGGCATTTATAGGACGTATTGGACAACCATACTGTAGTTGGGACAAGGAGTGAGTCGATAAGGAGTCTTTGGTGTTCATTTGACTATTCTAAGACAATAAGCCAGTGCGTCGGGGAAAAACTTATTTCAATTCATAACATCAGGCTAGGGAATTCAGTATAACGAATTTGCAAGTGTAAATAAAAATGCAAATGTATATTGTGATTTTAACCTGATGTTATGAATGGAATCAGTTTTTTTATATAGTATACTTATATTAATATATATATATACAGTATAGTTCTTTTTATTAATTTATTACCCTAATTATTTTACAAGTTGTAAATCCATTGTATATCTTCTCTAAAATGGATTATTATTAAATGTTTAATATATCCGGATCCCGACGCAGAACACGTTATTTTGATGCGCAGTCGACATTACGAACTGGCTTATTAGATAAATTTACCCAAGAGTATTGCATAATATGTGGTGATTTCAACATTGACTGGCTATCAGACGAAGGTCAGAAACAGCAGATACTTAAAATATTTGGTCCCTCATATCAGCAAAAGTTGCATCTTCCTACAATCGATTATGGATCACTTCTGGATCATCTGTACACCAATATTCCAGACGAATACGTTACAAGTGGAATATATGAATCATATTTTTCAGACCATAAACCGATGTGGTGTGCCTTAAAATAGATGATACATGCATACATATATATAATATATAGATCATATAATGTTCGCTTCATATGTCTTACACACAGGTTAAAAGTTAAAGAGTTTAAAAATTACCAAACGTAAATTACCAAGACTACAATGTGATCTTCAGGGTTCAAATTGACCATTAACTAACCTTCGCCACTGCTGCAAGGGTTGAAATGTGCCGTTATGTAAGTTGAAGGTGATGTCGAGGAAGTTAACGACTTTCTGGTTTGTTTGTACGGTGATTTTAAATCCGAAGCTATTGAAGATCTCTATTAATGTTTTTCTCGATTTGTCAGCTTGTCTACCGTTTACGTTCTTCAATGCAGCTAGGCCGTCGTCTCTGTATATCCGATGTTTTCGTGTCCGAATGTTTCTCCTAATTTTTCTAGGATGAACAAACCAACGAGCTCACATATCTCTGCTCCGTCATAGCTCCCCATTGTCACATCAAATGTGCTTGCGCTCCCTTTCTTAACCCATGGTTTCTCTTCGTTAAACAGCAGTGACTGTCGCGCGTGTTTGATGACCTTTATTTGTTGGTCATTGATGGCAGTTTGCTTGCTGGCCCAGGTGATTGCTTTGTTGAGTAAATATTCGGTGATGGAGGGGTAGAACTCGACGGCTATGTCGAATGACATGAAGGTGTGATTGCTTTTCTGGTCAATGCTGTTAAACCATTCGATGACGGCATCGGAATTTCTCCACTGGTTTACGTGGTTGAGGGATCGAAGATTGGAGTTGATTTGATACAGGAAAACTTTGCTTACTTTGCCTAACTCGCTCTATGCCGGGTTGATCAATCTACATTTTGGGTGGTTTTCGAAATTTTCTTTGTGATCTTTAAGTGAGATAAATGCCTGCTTCGCCATGGTTTGTATCCTGTTGCATATATTAAGTTCATTCGCTATATGTCTTCTGAATCTCGGTTGATGCTATCTACGATCGCTTCGTTTCCTAGTTTATAGTTCGTTGTTATGTTGTTTGTCAGTAGATGGTTGTATTTCTGCGAGTCCATTTCGTATATATTTCTTGTTTTGTCGGCGAAGACTAAGACGTTGGGTGTTGATTGTATTTTCTTAGCATCGCTCGCTAGAGTGTTGAGGAACTGGTCGTTGACATTTCGGAATTCAAGGTTCTCTATCATTAGCATATCTTCTTCGAAATCTTTTAATTCTTTGAGTTGCGGAGGATTATTTCTCGACTTCAGTCCAAACTTGTTATCGGTGGCTTCACTGCTTCCGTTAATGAAGAAGTGTGCTTTCCATCTCATACGCTTTATAACACTTTCGACTTTCGGAATGGTCATTTTTCTGTATAAATCTGGTTTAGGTAGAGGGATGTTCTTCAAGGAATAGTTGAATTGAATCTTCTTCATTTTGGAGTTTGTTGGAGGTGAGTACACGGACAAACTACAGTGCTCAACTGAGAACAGGAGCTGTATAAGTACTAGAATATATTGTGTCCAGTACATACAAAGTGCTCGATACCGAAATCGGTAGAGCGAGTTATAAAAGTTTAACTTCAAAAGTTCTCTGCTACTCGGAGTTTCACGCTATGTGCGATCTTCAGGCAACTGAAGATTATTCAATTCAACTATTCTTTATATGGCATCCCAGGGTTAAAAGTAGGTGTTATTTTTTTTTCTTGTGCGTCGTGTATTCCATAAATAGAATTTGTTTTCGTGGCGGCATTTTGAAACAAGTTCGGAACGTTTGTTGAGTAGATTTTCATTTTTCGCTTTTAAAATGCATAACTTTTCTTCCAAGCAAAGGTTACATTGCTTTGCTCCACTCTGGTATGTGGTGGCACGTTTTAAAATTGACCAATTGAAAGAGAAGATGCGTCGACTTTTCTTGAGATCCCAAATGTATTTGGATAGTTCTGTTTCATTTGAGTGTTTCTCGTCGCGGAAAGATTTGGTATGGTTTCTGTACCGCACTTTTTGCTTGGAAGAAAAGTTATGCATTTTAAAAGCGAAAAATGAAAATCTACTCTACATACGTTCCGAACTTGTTTCAAAATGCCGCCTCGAAAACAAATTCTATTTATGGATACACGACGCACAAGAAAATAAAATGACACCTACTTTTAACCCTGGGATGCCATATAAAGAATAGTTGAATTGAATAATCTTCAGTTGCCTGAAGATCGCACATAGCGTGAAACTCCGAGTAGCAGAGAACTTTTGAAGTTAAACTTTTATATATATATATTTTATATATATATATATATATATATATATATATATTAGGTGAATAGACCAAAACATGGACAAAATTCCAGTAAGTAAGAGTGCTCGATACAAAAATTGTAGAGCTAGTTATAAAGTATATGTAAAATCTAAACTTTTACAGATGCCGTAACACTGCATGTGTTTCATGCCTAAGGCAATCATCAGACGACTAACTAACATCAACGTATTCACTGAATTATATACAATTCGCGCGGCATGGATCAAAAGCGCTAATTGTCGGGCGGTGTTTCTTTGAAGTTACGTAGTAGCTTGATAGAAGTTCGTTTCGTTTGTTTAGAAGTCTGTATTTTTGGAAAATGATGATACTTTTCGGTTAGGCAAAGTTCACATCGTGTTGATCCGTTTCGGAAGGCAGGCGCGCTGTCTAAAACTGACCACTTTATTTCAGGGTTTGAAGCGTTTTTTTCTCGTAAGTTCCAAACATGTTTTGAGAGTTCTGTTGAGTTGATTTTGTTTTGGTAGCGGAATGAATTTCGATGTTTGTAGAGTCGGTCCTTGAAGGTATGTTCTGTCAATCCAATGTAATTTGTTCCGTTATATGTCTGTATCAGTTGTGATGTGGGCTCGGTAGACCAGGCTTCGAGTTAGGCAATTTCCTTGGAGGGGGCAATCCTTCTTGACTTTACAGTTGCATGTCTTACTTTGGCTTTCTTCCTGGTTGTTAAGTATTTTTCGGTTATGCGATGTTATGACGCTCGACATATTTGGCATACAGCTGTAGCTGACCTTGATATTGTTCCTATTGAAAATCTTATGAAATTTATGGTTGCTAGGGAAGTGCTTGTCCATAAGTTGTAAAAATTTCTTGCCTACATTCGTCTGTACGTTCATGCTGTACGGTGGATTAAACCAAATGATGTTTCTTTTTCTCTTCTTAGCTGTTGTGGAGGGTTCCTCGTTGGTATAGTTTGCTCGAATTGAATGGTTTCTCCGTATCCACTGGCATTTAACGCTTCGTTGTAATATGGTGCTGCTTTATCGAACATTTCTTTGTTGGACGATATGTTGTTGATTCGCTTGCTGATGCTCTTTGGTAGTTGTTTAATTATGCTTGGCGGGTGGTTAGAATTGGGGTGGATATAAACGGGGTTGTCGTTTGGTTTTTTGTAAGGCTTGTAGGTGTCGGTTGGAAGAAACGAACAACAAGATATTTATAATCAGCGTTTCATTGAATTCTAGGAGACTGCCGTAAATATAGCTTGACGAAGTCCGTTTACGAGCAAGTAAATAAAAATACACGCTACCGTCACTTCATTAGCATCTTAAATGAAAATGTATGTCTTAAAGATCATATTTACTTACCCTGAATGTCGAAAACCGCAAAGAATCCTTATATTTTCGACAAATTTACGGAGTAAAATCTGATGAATTTAGAATTCGTTGTCGCATCAACGCACGTGGAGTCTATCCGTAAACATCCGCCAAATCTCCGTAACAGCTTCGTGTCACGTGACGATATGAGCAAGAAAAGAAGTGCTAAACCCAGCCGATGACATAGTGTGCTACTTGATATACATAAGGGCAAAATAGCCAACTTCGAGAGCGAAAAAGTCCATGAAGATTAGATTTTCGTCTGACAAGATATATTACAATTTATTGTTCAAATATTCGAAATATGCAAATTCCCTGACCATGACATAGGCACTTTAATTTTCAAATCGCTCTGAATTAAGGATCACGCCTGTAAAAAATCCGCGCGAAATCGCCAGTAACATGTGTCTAATATTTTCAGAATTGCCGTGCGAAAATTTCGGAAGATTGGTAACGAATTTGTTGTTTGAAGATTACCTCAATTTTTCTGGCCCTAAACAACTAGGGTTTTTTCTATAAAAAATCTAGATCTAGAGGGATTGAAAGGGGATATCACATAGCCTACGTGCAGACTCTAGATATCACAGGGATCAATTTGATACCAATATTGCCATGGTTACGCTAGTTGATTTGCTTCTGTTTGCCTTTTTGCGGAAACTGGGAACCAGATCTCCGCAATATCATGACCACGGTTGTATTTGACTATGTTTGTGTGCAACCATGGGCCGAGGGCACAAGGGTCGGAAGTAAAATCAGGTGTTAGCATTTGAAGACTTTTAGAATTAACAGTCGTCGACTGTCGAGTGGTCGTCGTCGTGAAAACATCTCCGGAGCTCTCACTTCCATTTTATTTTATTTTAAATAATATTTTTTTTAAATCACATTCATTTTTTTTTATAAACACTATTTACCACATCTATTTTACAATAATTCTTTCATTTTTTTTCCCACAAATTTTTTTTTATAAATTTTTTTTTCATGCTCACAACAACCATCTTCGAACAAGAAAGCGAGAGTGGCGGACATGTTTTCTCGACAAAAAAAAGACAACTTCTACAACAACTTCATGTGTAAGGGATTGGCATTAGCTCGACAACCATCATCGGATTGCAATAAGTATATTTGAATTGACTTCCCGGGCCTCCTGATTACGGATAATATTAGGATAACCCGCACAGCTGGAGATTTTCTACGACACCCCACCCCCCCCCCCCCCCCCCCCCCCCCCCCCCCCCGAATCCCAGAGTATCAACTCTTCTCTGATTGGTCAATTCAAATACTTACTGAAATCTGATTGGTTAAGAGCTAGTGCCAATCCCTTACACATGAATAATAATAATAAAATATATATGACTACTCAATTCTTGCGTCTTCGCCGATTATGTAGCGACGACCAAGATTTTCAAGCCAAAGCAATGGAAATGAGATCTTTTTTTGTTCAACGTGGTTACCCTACCAACCTCCTAGACCTCGCTGTTCAGAAAGCTTTTCTCGTCCCCCGTTTAGATGCCCTTGAACCACCTTTGGAACAAGTTTCAAACAACAAAATTCCTTTAGTTTTAACATTTCATCCTTTCAATTTTAAAGTTAAAAATATTATTAATCGGAATTTTCACATTTTACAAAATGATCCTGAGACGTCAGCCATTTTCACCGATAACCCTTTGGTATCTTTTCGCCGTATTAAAAACATTCGTGACTCCTTAGTACATAGTGCCCTTAAACAAAATACCTCGGCACCAGCGGGAACATTTTCTTGCGGCCGTTCCCGCTGCACACATGCCCTTTTCTCAATCCCACTACAGTTATTACTGCCCCATATTCAACCACACAATCCGTCATACTTTTTCATGCACGTCCACCAACATCATTTATTGCATTTCTTGCGATAAATGATGTTGGTGAAATCTACATCGGTGAAACTGGGCGACGCCTTTCAGACAGGTTTGCTGAACATCTTCGTTCCGTGAGGAACAATGATGTTGACAAACCTGTAGCCCGCCATTTCAACAGCTCTAACCATTTGGTTTCAGACATGAAAGTCTGTGCCATCCTTCCCATCTCAGGTGGTAACTATAACCGCAAACGGCAAGAGAAGCGTCTCATTTTTAAACTTGGCACCACACATCCTCTTGGTCTTAACGAAAGTTTTTCTTTTATTTAATTTCGCACAAGTTTTTTGTTATTTTAGTTTGCTTGGAACTTTTTATTATTAATTTATGCACTTTCATTCCTTTTCAAATTTTTTGTTTCTTACTGCTTCACTATATCGCCTAATCCCCCTTAATATTGGACCTGTCATTTCTCCCTCCCCCTCTGATCAACTGTAAAAATAGCAAATGATTTAACTTTCCGCATCTCATTAATTATCAGTTTGTTTATCTCCCGTGCGTTTGATTGGCTACTTTCTACTTGTGACACCCTTTTGGCATATATATATAAGCCCTATTTATTTTATTTCATCTCGTCTTATTCTGATGAAGGGCTCCGCTCGAAACGTCAGTATCTCGTCACAAAATTCTTGGCAGTTTACCACCTTTTCACTTTGCTATATATTCAAAACACTGTCTACGCAGCACTTTACTTTTTTACAACATAGATTACATTTCTTACAAACAATCAATCAATCAAATGTAAAATTAATATAATATGTGCGATCACTCGAACTAAAAGTATTACCTTCATCAACAAATCTGGCAACACACTAATTGGGCATGCACCAGGAGAGCATTTATTGAATTTATGTGCATTTTTTAAAATTGGGACAATAAAATATGATTCTGGACATATAAATTAAACAGCTTTATACCCATCGAACAGAACCTGATAGACTTTTTTTGAATATCATTATCTTGTAATCTGTTATAAATAGGGGGCTTCACTTTTGTAACTAATGTGTCATTTTGATAAAGGATCGCAGGGTCCCGATACATTAAAAACTTAGCAAATGTGTTCAGAGTTTTTTTGAAGGTGCGGTATATAATATTTATAAACCTGAACAGAAGAAGATATATATGCCGTAGAATCTGTTTATATGCCCTGGGATTATACAACTTACTTCCAAAGGGGTTTTGAGTGGGAGAGATTATAAACGGTATAGAAAAATGTTTCAAAATGCATAACAGGCAAACTGTTGGCACTTTTTTACTCAAGTTTTTGCTTAATAGACAATTAAGAAAAAATGTAAGAACAGTAACAAATATTAATCAGAATTTATAATAATGTGAAAAACGATGCCCTGTATTATATATAGCAAAACCTGGTACACACGTTATATAGCAGCCTCAAAATGATTTTTTATCTATTATTATTTACTTTTATTCTCTGATTTTTTGTTATTTTTGGGCTTAATTACCTTATATTAAATCAGAAGGTATTTTCTGTTAACAAACAGGGGGCCAATAACTAGGATAAGCGGGAGTGTACGGTATTTTATGATTGGTAGGTTGATGTATACATCTCACTGTGTTAGGGGGAAATGTTAGGGAAATGTTAGGTAAAATAACTAACGACTACACTATTACGGCTGGCAAGGGGTTGTTGCGTACACGTATTTCTAGTATTATTTGTAAATATACTTTTAAATTCTGGCTCCGCAGTGATTGGCTATGCTGTTGCGGTCACCCTGCCATTAGCTTTCTTTTTGGTGTTTTTTTTGCAAAATGGTGAAGCAAATAAAATAAAATTAAATTAAATTAAATTAAATTAAGTGGTTTCGAAGGTAATCTCTCCAATATGGCGGCGTGAGCTACTTTCGGCTTCCATTTCAGAAAATTAGAGCATGTTCTATCCAGTCACTTCTAGAGATCAGAGACGTCGAGCACAGGTATGGAACAACTTGTATTCAATTTTTCAAAATGACATTTTATGTGTCGGTTCGTGAGAGATGCTTTTTTCGAAGAAAATTTGAAAATATACATGTCTATTTAGTGTATGCGGAAGTTAGTATGTAGAAGAGATGTATTTGTTATATGCACTGAATATCTTTATATTCGTATCATTTCGTGGGCTTTTAGATTCAGTCAACTGTATGGAATTTCCCAGCTAGAAAGATCGATTTCTCTCAGTGGAAGAATGCCCACGCGGCTACGAGGGGTGTAATAATCTCAGGTTATTATTTTATATACAATTACAGGGTTGTTAGTATAATACCAAAAATATACGAAAACATCATTTCTTAAGGGGGAACTTAACCTAAAAATGCTGACTTTTTTACAATGAATTGTACCATCCAGGGATTTTATGCAAACCATATAAAACTATATATCGGTGGAAACCTTATAAGTCATAGAATGTAGCTACATGTATTAGTTTTCCATAAGGTTAATTTGTAACGTGATACTGATCAAACATTGTAACCCGATACTCTGCACAATCAGAGTGTACTTGAGAAAAGATATCTTGCTGTAGAATACATGGAATTGAAATATTTTCACATTGATCTAAACAAAGGTTGTTTATGGTAATGAGCATATAACTTTTTGAAATATTAAATACTTTATTATCTGTGCCTGTTTAAAATTTGATTAAATGTTTACCCTTAATTCTGGTCACATTCATCTCAGTATCTTTTGATACAAAAATAACGCCAAAAAGTTCTATGCTCTTTCCCAACAACTCTTTGAAAGGGATTAATACTGAAAATTTCAAGTCAATTGGTTAAATTCTTCTCAAGATATTCTTTCTCAAACACGCAGAAAGCACATTCTGAGAAAAATGGAGATAAAGTTAAAATATATATAGAAAGTTCTAAAAAGGTTCTAAATGGTCAATGGCATTCCGCTTACATTAATGTTAGATGGAGAAGGCTCATTTTCGCACGCATAATACGAAGTTGTTTTAATTTTGTCAATATTTTATCAATATACAAGAGACGAACAGGGCTTTCAGAAATTGCGTGGAATGGTAAATCAGTAGTGAGTGCATGATTAAATGCGATGCTTTTGAATAGTATCGCTATATATAGTATTTGGCATGGCTTAAAAACGCCTGCAAGCGATCGAGCTGATGCGAACTCGTCGGGAAGATGCCCTTCGGGAGTCACATATGAAGCAGGAGACTTCTAACTGTAAACAGTAAACTAAATTGTAAACAATTAACAGATCCAATGATATTTTGGACCATTTATGCTATTTTAGACCATTTATGCTATTTTAGACCATGCTCATAATCAGAGAATGAGATAGCCAGGAGGGACACGACCTGCTTTTCAATTGCCATTGCGACCCTAGTGCATTATGGGATATATTTGGAAAATTGGACAGCACACAACCAACAGTCCTACAAAACAGCAAACCTATATCACGTCACCATTCAAACATTTCGAAATACTAGAGCCATACTTCAATGCATCTATTTCACATATATGAAGTCAAATTTACACATTTTTACTTGCCCCGAGACGGACTTAAAACCAGCCTCCCAATATTGCCACGACCGAGTGTCTCCAACGAAAAGGAAAAGACGACACGAATCGCGCAGTACTTATATCACACAGTTCTTCGTGTGAAAAGGATCGGGATCACGAGACTATATGATGTCTTTACCCAGCTGGTTACCGATAGTTAAGTCCTTTCAGGCTTGCCACGAGAAGCCATTACGCTCTGTCACAAAACAACAACCTCGTTCCCAGTACTTTTCCCACGCGGTTTATCTAAACACTGAGGAAATCAAGGAGAAAACTGGTTTTTTTCGAAAGCTTCACAAATAAAATGCAATAGAGATAATTAAGTAGGCTTCAAAGATTTTTATTCTTCAAAAAAAAGAAAATTACAATTAGAGTCAAAGTTTAGTCAAAGTTAACTCCCCCCTTAAACTTGAATCATCTAATGTTAAGGGTAAATCCGACCTGAAATTGTTAATTATCGATACTCTGTTGAAATGGAACAATGTATCGACAAAATTCAAAATAACCCTATATATCCAGAATCCTTATTCAATATCCTTTTCAAAAATACAGGTTTCTTATCAGGTTAAATATGTAGCTATACACACGTTAGCCTGCGTGAAGACTCCACCTGATAATGAAATTTAAGTCTGCACGCAGGCTATACACACGTAAAAACGCACAGTCTGTTTTTACCTGTTAATAGCCAAAAACATGGTTGATATCGACAGGCTTGAGCAGGGTTGAGCTGGCCAGCTTGAACAGGGTTGTCAATAGGCCTGTTCATGATCGAACAGGCTTGAACAGTGTTGAACAACATTGTTCATACATGATACAACATGTTGTCATGCAGAAATAACAAGGTTGAACAGCGTTGTTACAACAACCATGAACATAGTTGTTCTATCAAGCTGGTTTTTGCATGTTCTAACATGAGTAGATAACCACTCCCCCATCCACCGTCCAAAGGGATGCCGCCTCATTAAAAAGTCATTAAGACGGATCACTTTCGGGTGATAACTGCTTCAAGCTCATTGGTGAATTTTCAGGCGGACCTCTGCGAAGACATCCCCTTGGGTCTACATGCGGATCACTTTTGTGTGGTAACGGATAACTTAGTACACTAACTTGAATCTCATTACTGATGGCGGACCTCAACCCCTATTCCACTTTCATAACCCTAAATTTAATTATATTTGGAATATCACCGATTTCAATTCCGACTCCTTGACTCTCATTGGGAGTCGTGCGATAGCCTAAGCGTTCGTTTGAACCTATATGTCTGTCTCAGCGTTCGACTGAACCTGTGTTTTCACCGCATCTATACAGAGATGAACCCTAATAATTTTGGCCGTATTATGGCTTATCTCGCTTTAGTGTACACAATTCCTATATATGATGAAGAAACACTTCGGGAAACAGTTCGAAGAACTGTTCAAGATCTCAAACATATTGAAAAAATATAAATATAAACCGTCTTAGTTAAACTGGATGACTCGGTTATTTTATGACGCCATTGTCATGATGTATATTCACGTTGTTAAGGTTAAGATTTGCATAAGCCTACATGAACCCTAACCATTTTGGCCGAATTATCGCTAATTAGCTCGCGTTAGTGTACGGGATTCCAATGGGGGAAGAAACCCTTCGGGAAACAGTGTGAAGAACTGTTCAAGATCTCAAACGCATCGACATAGAAAAATAATAAATCGTTACTTAGTTTTGGCGGTAAAGTATTCTGAAGAAACCATTCGCAAAATGATCAGGAATTACAAAATAAGGTTTCCTGGCAGAAAAAGTATAATATCTAAGAGTTTTAAATTGGTTGAACGGCTTTACTTCATAGAGAACGACGGAGCGAGGAGTTAGAACGAGGATATAAAGCGGACTAACTAAACTGGCAGCTTGAATAAATTTGTCCATCTGATGTTCGATAAAAGCGTGGGAGCCATTAAGGGTAATTAAAGGATTACATGTTTGATAGCATAAGCGTTCAAATCGGCAGAAATAACTTGCCGAGCAATCATTTCGGGAGAATTATCACTTTTTACTTGGGCTACTGTGGTAGCACCAAGTCTTAAAACCAGCTTCATTATTAGTCGTATTAGTATTCGTATCATTTGTGGGGTTCCGTAAATTTGCAAAATTGCGCAACAACTCGTACCCAGGGTCTTCACCCTTGCCTCAATGTTCCTTGCCTTCACCCTTGTTGTCAATGTATCGCAGTCTGAAAAGCATTTACGAGACCTGTAAACCCGCAAACCATTGCAAAGATTCTCTCCAAGATGAGAGAAACACAGTTGAGAGTTCAATCGTGAAGACGGAATGGACAGCCGAAGGACAGGGAATATTATTATACTGTGTTGGCATTTTAATATCCCGTGAAACTCCGTAATATCAATCATGAAATGTTGTATTTTTGTCCGATTTAAATAAATTCTACATCGAAATGATCACTTGAATCTGGCGAATCGAACGCTGTAGGTTTCATCCACTTAAAATGTGAAGATCAGATGTTATATGAGAAAATGCGTAAGCGATTAAAGCGAGACTCGTCTTTAAAATCAAAGGACATGGCTTCAAGATCTATTCGTCGTTTACCCGATGATTTAACGCTTTTATGACCTTGCCGTTGATTTTTATATAAATTTTGACACACGAAGACCTTCAATCCAACAGATATTAGAAGAATAGCATTGCCGTGTTTAGTGTTTACATTAAATTTCCTGTGCGTGTCAGGCGTTCTGCATTGGGGGGAGGGGAGCTAGCCTGCGTGTAGATGCCTGATTTTTCTTCGTCTTCATTTCTAGCCCAACTTGCTTCTAAAAGTTTCCCACTTTAAACGAGCGCTGCACAATGCCTTCAGTGCCTGATTACAGAAATCAATGCATTCAAAATTATCCTTTATAATATAAGACAAGTGAGCGGGTTTTCTCATTCCAACTGTCTAACATGCGTATATGCCACCAATGCATACCCATCTCCGTAGGCAATATGCGAGCCATGTCCCTAAAAGTAGCCCGAGTTAACGCCTAGGGGGCGTCTTGTCTAACCTTCGTTTATCAATTATTAGCGATTCCTGTGTCGAAGAATTCTTTGGCCCGACAAGGCCTTTTGGCCCGTTCGTACGAGGGAGTTTATACGGTCATCACGCTCCCTTCACGCTATTCAGCGTTCGGTTGAACCTGTGTTTTCACCGCAGGAAAAGGGGGTGGCACGAATACGAAATCGTACTGATTTTTAGAGCTAAACATAGAAACGAGGCAGGGTGAAACGGAGCGAGAAATCTAATTAAAATTCAAACTACGATAAACCCAATCGCATAAATTATCGAGCATGCATGGCGTTTTGTCATAGTTTTAAGGCGAGTTTAAACGAATTCCCTTCGTTTATCTACACTCTTGTTTTGTAATATGTTAGGAATAAAGACATACAAACACTTTATAGAAGGTACAAACGGTTTATTTTTTCTAGCTATAAGAAATTATATATGCGGATATTAACAGCTAATTACACAATCGTTTTAGACAAATTGTCCGGCTCTTACAGTGTCCTCTAGTTTGGAGCGTTTAACTTTAACACGCTGCCGTTCTCCGTTAACAACAAGTTGCGTTTCTTTCCTTTGTGCTCGACGGATTTTACATTGAGAACTTTGACACGAAGCGTTGTATTTACAAATTAGCATCGCAGCCACTTCTTAGGGATACCGATTGTTTTTCCACTGTCAAAGATGTTCGCTCTTTGACTTTGTATGGGATTTAGATTTCCCCCGCTTTTGTTGTTTATTAATAACAGTTTCTCCATGCCGTAATCTTGCAGCTTTTAAATAATTATTAAAGTTTATTTCCATTTCCTCTTGCCGCTTTATAAGATTTTCCAAAGTTTTCTCCAGATTTAATTCTTTACTATCTGCGGTAGTCTGTTCACTCTGTCGAGTTACACACATTCCAATTTTACTCCATTTTAACCACTTAGAGCGTTCTTCCATATCCATATGATGCATCTGATCGAGATGGTTTGCCAATATAACAAGATTAGTGCTTCCACAACCAAAGACAGGGCAATTTCTACGTGTACGACCCATTATCTCGAACTGTTTACACCTCCAATGACTCACACTATATGCCGTGCTCTTCTGCGAGCATTGCTTTTTATTAGGCCCGTTTAGGCCCTATCTGGCCTTCTTTGGCCCGATAAGGCCTTTTGGCCCGTTCGTAGGAGGGAGTATATACGGTCACCACGCTCCCTTCACGCTATCGTACCCAGACATAGGATTCAAGCTTAGGATTCAATGATTCAGTCTTAGGATTCAATGATTCAATATTAGGATTCAATGATTCAATCTTAGGATTCAATTATTCAATCTTAGGATTCAATGATTCAATATTGGGATTCAATGATTCAATCGTAGGATTCAATGATTCAATCTTAGGATTCAATCTTAGGATTCAATGATTCAATCATCGCACGAAAGAGTAATATCGGTTTATGCTTGACAGTGTGAACATGTCTTACGTTTGTGAAGTCTGTTGTGAAAAATCATTCGCTACATCAAGTGATCGATAGAAAAATATAAACTAAAGGTAAAGCGGTTTATCACGTTCAAAGCGCTGCTAGGTTGCCTATAGATAAGACAAATATTTGCATATTTCGCCTCAGAGCACGTGTAGAAATATTGGCGCGTAAGTCATTAAAGGAATAAAACAAAAGGACATCACAAAATAAGGTTTCCTGGCAGGTGAAGAAAATTAATCTCTAAGATATTTAAATTGGTTTACTTGAACGGCTTTACTTCATAGAGAACGACCGAGTGAGGAGTTAGAACGAAGATATAAAACAGACTAACTAAACTAGCAGCTTGAATAAATTTGTCCACCTGATCTTAGATAAAAGCGTGGGAGCCATTAAGCGTAATTAAAGGATTACATGTTTGATAGCATAAGCGTTCAAATCGGCAGAAATAACTTGCAGATTAATCATTTCGGGAGAATTATCACTTTATCCAACCTTCGTTTATCGATTAAGCGATTCCTGTGTCGAAGAAACACTTCGGGAAGCAGTGTGAACAACTGTTAAGGATTTAAAACGTGTGGACATATAGAAAAATATAAACTAAAACGAACCATCACCATAGTTTAGTAGTTTTATCACTCTCAGTTGAACGGAATACCCCAACAGGCGAGAAGACCAATTGATATGGGGTTCCGAGTGCCTACGATTTAAGGTCGTTATCCAAAGCCAATTTTTTGCCTCGGACACGTAAAGACTGTCCCATCTGCGCAAATAAAAGTTTATTGAGATTAGAAAACCATTTACCAACTACTTTCACCAACTACTTTCACCAACTACCCTCGGAAGAAAGGCAATCTATAATTGTCAGGCGAGTGATGAAAATACACTTTAATTTCATTGCATTTTCGGCTTCTCTGACAAACATTAATTCGCTTTTCCTTCTTTTTTTCTCTCGCTGCATATTGGCGTAGCTGGTTAACCAATATGATATCTTGTCGTTGCGATAGGAACTGCGTTTCTCATTAGGATTCCAAGGCTGTATCGTTTCCTCTTTAGCTTTTGTAACCATTTTCTGTAGTGTTTTTCTTTCCTTTAGTTTTAGGATTGTGTGTGCCTGAAGTAATTTTGTGTTTAAATCTTCGTCTTTTCGGTTCTCCACAAGTTGATGATCTCGTATATAAAGTCGAAGGTTCATCGCTCGTCTCCATTCTTTATTTTCTCCGTCACAGAACCAAAATGTGCCATTCTTCGTTGTCGAGGTAGAAGCGGGTTTTCCACGAAGACACTTCATTGCGGTGATGTTACGTTGAAGAGAATCAGTACTCGAATGGAACGACGCTGTATTTACTCTACGGTTACAGAACTGTTACTCACCCCATATGCCCCCCAAAACACCCCAAATGGCCCGGAGGGTCTTTTTCGTGGCCCTGTGGCCCGTTTGAGAAATATACCTACTAACCCCGCTCACCTCCATGAATACCTCTCCCTCACAATTCCCCCATACACCCCTCAAATCTCCATATAGCCGAAATTGTGACCCGCTGCATGCGAAGTTAAAGTAAATTTAACAGTTAAAATTAAAAGTTAAAGCAAAGTTAAAGTGAAGTTAAAGCAAAGTTAAAGTAAAGTTAAAAGTTAAAGTTAAAAGTTAAAGTAAATTTAAAGTTAAAGTTAAAAGTTTAAACTGCTACGACTGCTACCTCTAGAGGACTGCTACCTCTGTCCTACTGGCACGAGTACCTGGACTTAGTATACCTTTTTAAAGCATTAGTTGGTTCATATGACTCTTACATTTCTATTAATTCCTCCAGCCGTGTAACAAGACGTACAAACCGATCAAATGAATTTGTTTTAAATATCACTAAAGTTAATAGCGTAACTTTTCAGAACAGTTTCTACTGGTAGAACCCCTAGGATATTCAACTCTCTACCATCACATCTGCGAGATGTTAACCTTTCTATTGGACAATTCAAATCTGAACTGCTAAAACACAACCTAACAGTGTACGATGTCCAAATTCCGCAAACCTTTAAAACCGTATGTGTAAATATCACCTGTGTCGTCCCCTATCTAGTCTTTCTGGCATTGTTGTGGCTCATCGATATTCTATGTTAACAATGGAACTTACTTAATTGGTGCTCACTTGACCTTTGATTATATCCCATAATGCATCACATTTGGACCAGAAACTGAATTTCTTGATGCTTGTATTACGGGGTCCCTAAGATAAAAAAAACTAACAGCACACTTTAACAAGAAGTCTAGATAGGGGACGACACAGGTGACATTTTACACATACGGTTTTAAAGGTTTGCGGAATTTGATCATCGTACACGTGTTCGGTTGTGTTTTAGCAGTTCAAATTTGAATTGTCCAATAGAAAGGTTAACGTCTCGCAGATGTGATGGTAGAGAGTTGAATATCCTAGGGGTTCTACAGTATAAATTGTTCTGAAAAGTCACGCTATTCACTTTAGGGATATTTAAAACAAATTCATTTGATCGGTTTGTACGTCTTGTTACACGGCTGGAGGAATTAATAGAAATGTAAGAGTCATATGAACCAACTAATGCTTTAAAAAGGTATACTAAGTCCAGGTACTCGTGCCAGTAGGACAGAGGTAGCAGTCCTCTAGAGGTAGCAGTCGTAGCAGTTTAAACTTTTAACTTTAACTTTAAATTTACTTTAACTTTACTTTAACTTTGCTTTAACTTTTAATTTTAACTTTTAAATTTACTTTAACTTCGCATGCAGCGGGTCACAATTTCGGCTATATGGCGATTTGAGGGGTGTATGGGTGAATTGTGAGGGAGAAGTATTCATGGAGGTGAGCGGGGATAGTAGGTATATTTCTCAAACGGGCCACAGGGCCACGAAAAAGGCCCTCCGGCCCATTTGGGGTGTTTTTTTGGGGCATATGGGGCGATTAACAGTTCTGTAACCGTAGAGTAAATACAGCGTCGTTCCATTCGAGTACTGATTCTCTTCAACGTAACATCACCGCAATGAAGTGTCTCCGTGGAAAAGTCGCTTCTATTTTGGTTCTGTGAAGGAGAAAATAAAGAATGGAAACGAGCGATGAACCTTCGACTTTATATACGAGATCATCAACTTGTGGAGAACCGAAAAGATGAAGATTTAAACACGTAATTACTTCGGGCACACACAATCCTAAAACTAAAGGAAAGAAAAACACTACAGAAAATGGTTACAAAAGCTAAAGAGGAAACGATACAGCCTTGGATTAATCCTAATGAGAAACGCAGTTCCTATCGCAACGACAAGGTATCATATTGGTTAACCAGCTACGCCAATATGCAGCGAGAGAAAAAAAGAAGGAAAAGCGAATTAATGTTTGTCAGAGAAGCCGATGATTTTGTAGCGTTATTATTCGAACAGTCGAGGGACTTGCTATATGGGATTAGGGACTAAACATTCTTACCACGCGTTATATTAATTTTAGTGACTGCTGTAACAACACGTAATGTGTATTAGGGAATAAAATGAAATTAAAGTGTATTTACATCACTCGCCTGACAATTATAGATTGCCTTTCTTCCGAGGGTAGTTGGTGAAAGTAGTTGGTGAAGGTAGTTGGTAAATGGTTTTCTAATCTAAATAAACTTTTCTTTGCGCAGATGGGACAGTCTTTACGTGTCCGAGGCAAAAAATTGGCTTTGGATAACGATCTTAAATAGTATAGGCGCTCGGAACGCCGTATCAATTGGGCTTCTCGCCTGTTGGGGTATTCCGTTCAACTGAGAGTGATAAATCTACTAAACTATGGTGATGGTTCGTTTTAGTTTATATTTTTCTATGTCCACACGTTTTAAATCCTTAACAGTTGTTCACACTGCTTCCCGAAGTGTTTCTTCGACACAGGAATCGCTTAATCAATAAACGAAGGTTGGATAAGTGATAATTCTCCCGAAATGATTAATCTGCAAGTTATTTCTGCCGATTTGAACGCTTATGCTATCAAACATGTAATCCTTTAATTACGCTTAATCCCACGCTTTTATCTAAGATCAGGTGGACAAATTTATTCAAGCTGCTAGGTTTAGTTATCCTCGTTCTAACTCCTCGCTCCGTCGTTCTCTATGAAGTAAAGCCGTTCAACCAATTTAAAACTCTTAGATATTATACTTTTTCTGCCAGGAAACCTTATTTTGTAATTCCTGATCATTTTGCGAATGGTTTCTTCAGAATACTTTACCGCCAAAACTAAGTAACGATTTATTATTTTTCTATGTCGATGCGTTTGAGATCTTGAACAGTTCTTCACACTGTTTCCCGAAGGGTTTCTTCCCACAGTGGAATCCCGTACACTAACGCGAGATAATTAGCGATAATTCGGCCAAAATGGTTAGGGTTCATGTAGGCTTATGCAAATCTTAACCTTAACAACGTGAATATACATCATGACAACGGCGTCATAAAATAGCCGAGTCATCCAGTTTAACCAAGACGGTTTATATTTATATATTTTTAATATGTTTGAGATCTTGAACAGTTCTTCGAACTGTTTCCCGAAGTGTTTCTTCATCATAGGAATTGTGTACACTAAAGCGAGATAAGCCATAATACGGCCAAAATTATTAGGGTTCATCTCTTTGTATAGATGCGGTGAAAACACAGGTTCAGTCGAACGCTGAGACAGACATATAGGTTCAAACGAACGCTTAGGCAATCGCACGACTCCCAATGAGAGTCAAGGAGTCGGAATTGAAATCGGTGATATTCCAAATATAATTAAATTTAGGGTTATGAAAGTGGAATAGGGGTTGAGGTCCGCCATCAGTAATGAGATTCAAGTTAGTGTACTAAGTTATCCGTTACCACACAAAAGTGATCCGCATGTAGACCCAAGGGGATGTCTTCGCAGAGGTCCGCCTGAAAATTCACCAATGAGCTTGAAGCAGTTATCACCCGAACGTGATCCGTCTTAATGACTTTTTAATGAGGCGGCATCCCTTTGGACGGTGGACGGGGGGGGGTTATCTACTAAAATGAATGAACAACTGCTGTAGATTCAACAAGCCTGTCACAACATGTTGAAACATGCTTGAACAGTTCTGTTATTTTAACAGTCATGTTCTATCATGTTGACAATGCTGTTACAGGCATGTTGTGAGATTTTTACGTGTGTAGGAGGCAAATGTCAAGATTAACAAAATGTATTGGTCGGTGATAAAAATTCTTTCTCCTCCTACATGGCTCACACTGTTATTTTTTGCATACTTGATGTCAGAGCTACAGCAATACCTGTAGAAACAGTAGCCAATTTGATAACCAATTTCAAATTCAAAATTGATGTCAGCAGTTATAAGGGCACAGGTTGTAGCAAGAAAACATCCCATTAATTTCTAGCTCTGACATTTTCAATTTTGTTGATATAGTGTTGGATTTCCACAGAGTATCGAAAATTGGCAATTTCAGATCGATAATCTCGTAAACATTTTCACATTCTTTTCATTTAAATTGTTTAAAGGGGAACTAAAATCTAGTTTTGATGTAATTTCATATAAAACTGAATCAGATTTGAAACGCCTTTCGAGGAGTTGCGTCAAACCTAACCAGGTGCTAACTTGTCATTGTGATTTGTTGCTGAAGTGCTTTCCGAATTTTATATCGGAACATAACCCTAGGTTTAATCCGAAATGTCATCTGAAGATTCTGATAGAAGTTCATATCGCGTCTCAAGTATTGAATAGGACTCGGAGATTAGATCCACTGCCACGATAAAAAACCAAGATGGATGGCAAAGGCGCGTGTTTCGAATCGTTTTTCTCAAAAAATAATTTGAAACATCATATATATAACTCCTGGAAGGGCATTTCAAATCGGATTAAAGTGCCCCTCGTATCAAATTTTTGGTGTTCTGTATTTCTACATATTCGTAAGGATCCTATCCTTCTTATTTCACTTGCCAAATTTCAAGTTATTACGAGCAGGAAAATTCACCTTTTCCGACTGATTTTATGCAAGATTATACGGCCGCCATTAATGAAATATGTTCCGGAAGTGATGTCAAAGACTCAAAGCTAAAAACCACATGGCTCGTCATCATATCAATCATAGTCTGTTAGGGAATCTACTACCTTGTAAATAGTCTTCTAACTCAATAATTACAGAAAACCATGGGAAATAAGGCGCATAACACCAAATGTGTTGCTCTGGCTCGTTGGGAACATGTTTTGAACAATGCTTGACAAAGTCTAGGCAAGTTTGGAAATTGAATTACTTGTGATAAAACGTTCGTTGTTAATTTATTTCGCAAATGAAAATTATTAACCTAAAATGATATTCATATACGGGGCACTTCAAGTTTTATATAAAATTACATCAAAACTAGACTTTAATTTCCATTTAAACACTAAAATATCATAATCATTCCGATGTCACATAAGATCGCCTAGCAATTGCCGTACAGAAAAGGTGCGAAAATACAGCTAGATTGACACAAGTATTTGGAATTATATGGCTGAGCTCGATTTCAAGCTTGTTAGCTCCGGAATTCTACTACCCAGGGCATTTTGCTTAGACGGTGGAAGGTCGGCGAAAATGGCCCTGGGATTGGTCAAAACACCCAAAATTTCTGGATGTTTTGGTATGATTTTGGTAATTTGTCTTTGTTTACTTTCTAGACGAATATAATGATGAAAAATATGCAACACTCTGCACGACTTGGCCATTTCTACCGCAACATTTCTGTTATGGAGTACTATATAGTGAATACTCATCGTTCGCACTTTGAGTTTCCCAAAGGCTTTCCAAAATATGACATGACTACGAAATATCAAGACATAATGTACAACAAGCTGTCCAACAATGTATACATGCACTCTTTGTACATAATGGAATCGGACGCTATTTTGATTACCACATTTGGCAGGTTATCGTGAAAGTGCCAACAATCTCCATATGATGCGACGAGCGCCTGCGGAGGAGGCAGGGCTGGTATGGCGGTTAATATGAGGGTAACAATTAGGGTTTGGTTTTGGGTTATTTTGTAAACCCTTATGCTAGACCCTAACCATCATACTAACCCTCGCATTAACCCCATATACTAACCCCATGCTAACCTCATATTAATCCTTGTGTTAACCCTCATGCTAACCTTCAACTAATCCTCATATTAACATTCATATACTGTACTAACCTTCATTAACCTTCATATTAACTCTCATGCCAACCTTCACAATAACTCTCATACTAACTTTATTTATATACTAACCTCATACTAACCAACACACGGACCGTCAAGGAATTTGTTTTCAGTCTCCCGCGGAAAATTTTGTAATCTAGCGACTGAATGAAGCCACTGGATGAAATAATTTACACAGCTAATGCATTTTTCAAATTTGAAACCAAGCGACAGAGAAAGAGTTCTCTTAACCTACTTCCACAACTTGAATTGTTGATGTACAAACGACGTTCCTACGTTGGGGAGACAATCCTTCTGGACCCCACTGACTGGGTAATTGTTGGCACTCATTTCCACTCTTTTCTTTACATCTCGTATGCAAAGCTATAGTAATAACCAGATTTCACATCCGAACCGAAGCACCACAGCGTCACCTAGCTGGTACGACCACATCACGTCCCCACATCACGTCCCCACCCGGTCCACTCACCACGGTTATAGCGTCATTGTTTCAACACACTAGCATAACATAAATATCTATACAACTGATTCGGTGTCAAAAATATTCATCCTCATCCGGGAATCCTTGATGTAACTTCCTTTCGACAAGCTCAAAGTCGCACTGATTGAAGTCTATCTCTTGCCTACCCATCATTTGAAAATCCAAACTTTTTGGCCTTGGTTTTTTTCTTACGCCACTGATCGGCGAGTTTCTATAGCATACTTCATCGGTCCGTAATTCATTGTCTTCTTCAATCACAGGCATCGATCCAGTCTGGTTTTTATCGCTTTCTGCTTCAACTTCAGGAGCATCTTCGCATTCGGACAGTGCCTCGCTCAGCTTCTGGAACGCAATAGCCTAACGATAAAGAATTAACGATAAATAATTAAGAATTCACAGCGCAACCGTTACATAACCCCCTGCTATATATATATATATATATATATATATATATATATATATATATATATATATATATATATATATATACTATAGACGATGTAGTAAAAACCGTTGGAAGAGTGCTCAATGGAAATCCAGAGCATATTATAGTAAAAATTCAAAGACTCAACAGTTGTGACTAGACATTTTATTACTAGTTAGTTTCGTGCCACACGCAAATGGTGCAGTACTCTTCAGATAAAATGGTCTAATGACTAAGATGTGATTATACAGAGGATTATATAGCTATCTAAATTAGGAAGTACGTTAATAAAGTTCTGAATGTTCATTAGTTAGTTTGAATTTTCAAAAATTTTAACCGTTTGTAATACTATATACATGAATCTATCCACTTGAGATTTAGTATAATAGATAAGTGGTTGTCAAAAATAGATGAACAAAAACAGACCGAAAGGCTTATCATAGGATATGTTTCAAAACCGCATTAAATTATAAAATTATAAAATTACGTTACAAAGTTTCTAAATAGGAATTTATTGGCATGTCTACATGATGACACGAGTTCGTTGCGTTTGTTCAGGGTGGCCAGAGAAGGTTGACAGATAATGAAATATTTCTCCCACAAACATAAGCTGCATCTGTTTGAAGTATTGCTGTAGGGTCTAGCTTTCTTGAGGACTTTCCATTTGATATTATAGTCAACACGCTTATCTTTAAGTTGCCAGACATGCTTGCTTAGCTCGGTGGAGTGTTTCTTTCCGATGTTGTTGAATGAGGATTTGTGGTTGGTGAATCTTGTTTTAAAAGTGTTTGCAGTAAGGCCGACATATGTTTGGTCAGGCTTGTTGTCGGTGGTGGTGACTGTAGCTTGGTATACAACAGATTTAGTTAGGCATTGGCCAAGTAAAGGACAATTGTCGCGTTTTCTGCAGTTGCATTCGTTGTCGTTGGGTTTATGTTGGTCATTCTCAGTCTTAAGGATAGTTTTGTTATGTCCGTCGATAGTTTGTTTAATGTTATTCATACAGGTGTAGCTGATTTTGACAGTATTCCTGTTGAAGATTTTGTGAAAACTGTGGTTTTCATTAAATTCTTCATCAAGAATTTTGAGGAACGTCTGGCCGATGTTGGTGGAAACGTTCTTGCTGTATGGTGGGTTGTACCATGTCACGTTTCTATGTCGTTTCTTGTTTTGGCTAGTGGGCACACTTGGTGGTGGTAGGCGTTGAAATTTTAGTTGGTGGTTATACCCACTATGTTCGAGGGCTTTCTGGTACAAGGGTGTTGCACGGTTAAATGATTCTTCATCAGATGAAATATCAGAGAGACGTTTGTTGATGGATTCTGGGATGTTCTTGATAATTATAGGTGGGTGGTTAGACTTGCTGTGGATGTACAAGGGTACGTTGTTAGGTTTGGTGTAAGGCATATGTTTACCACTGGTCAAATTGAGGGTCACATCAAGAAAGTCTACTGATTTCTTGTTGGCTTCGATGGTAATTTTCAGACCGTGCTCTTTGAAAATGGCGCACAGGTCTTTTTTGGTTAATTCAACCTGGCGAGGAGATCCTTTAATGATCCCGAGGCCGTCATCTCTATATAGACCGAAATTATTGCCGTGTTTCATGATGATGAGGTGGAGGAGAAAGGAACCGACAAGTTCACAAGATTCAGCACCGTCATAGCTGCCCATGGTGATATCAAAGAAGTTCGATGATGATTTTTTGCACCATTGTTCTCCTGAGTTAAATAGGCATGATTTTTTGGCGTGGATGATGATTTGTCTCTCATCTTCCGTGATGTTGTCATAGCTAGAAGCGAAATCTAATGCAGCATTCAGAAGGTCAAGTGAGATTGATGGGTAAAATTCAACCACGTCGAATGCAATGAAGGAGTACTGGTTTTTGTTTACGATGTTGTTGAACCAGGTCAGGACGGAGGCTGTGTTTTTCCATTGGTTGAGGTTAATGGCGTTAATAAATGAATAACATTGAACAAACATTAAACTAATGAATAACATTAAACAAACTATCGACGGACATAACAAAACTATCCTTAAGACTGAGAATGACCAACATAAACCCAACGACAACGAATGCAACTGCAGAAAACGCGACAATTGTCCTTTACTTGGCCAATGCCTAACTAAATCTGTTGTATACCAAGCTACAGTCACCACCACCGACAACAAGCCTGACCAAACATATGTCGGCCTTACTGCAAACACTTTTAAAACAAGATTCACCAACCACAAATCCTCATTCAACAACATCGGAAAGAAACACTCCACCGAGCTAAGCAAGCATGTCTGGCAACTTAAAGATAAGCGTGTTGACTATAATATCAAATGGAAAGTCCTCAAGAAAGCTAGACCCTACAGCAATACTTCAAACAGATGCAGCTTATGTTTGTGGGAGAAATATTTCATTATCTGTCAACCTTCTCTGGCCACCCTGAACAAACGCAACGAACTCGTGTCATCATGTAGACATGCCAATAAATTCCTATTTAGAAACTTTGTAACGTAATTTTATAATTTTATAATTTAATGCGGTTTTGAAACATATCCTATGATAAGCCTTTCGGTCTGTTTTTGTTCATCTATTTTTGACAACCACTTATCTATTATACTAAATCTCAAGTGGATAGATTCATGTATATAGTATTACAAACGGTTAAAATTTTTGAAAATTCAAACTAACTAATGAACATTCAGAACTTTATTAACGTACTTCCTAATTTAGATAGCTATATAATCCTCTGTATAATCACATCTTAGTCATTAGACCATTTTATCTGAAGAGTACTGCACCATTTGCGTGTGGCACGAAACTAACTAGTAATAAAATGTCTAGTCACAACTGTTGAGTCTTTGAATTTTTACTATATATATATATATATATATATATATATATATATATATATATATATATATATATATATATATATATATATATATATATATATATATATATATATATATATATATATATATATATATATATATATATATATATATATATATATATATATATATATATATATTGTGAAAAGTGTTTCAAGTGTTGAACACAAGTAAAATAGATAATCAAAATTTATTGGTTGGCAAACGTTGGAGATGAAATAAGAAGTAGATTAACCACTCATATTTAAACTTTATTGCACTAACGTTTTCGCTTGTTGCTCTTCAGGTGCAAAGTGTATACTGAGTGGTTCTGTGATTGATATTTACATTTACATATTAATTACGTCCTACAGCTATTATTATGTTAATTATGTGAATAACAAGCCTATATGAGTCATCTAATATTTACGTACCTAATTATCATATGTGAAAAATATGTCCTTATTTATAACCCATCTGTTAATTACAGTTTATGTTGGGTTTCAAAAAACTATTATTTCTTGTTCCTTTGGTAAATTAAAAATCAAATGAGGTCAAGTAACTACTGTTTTAAAATAATTTAATTTGTTCGAGCTGACGAAAGCTCAAACAAATTAAATTATTTAAAAACAGTAGCTACTAATTGGCCTCATTTGATTTTTAACTTTAAACACGTAATATTAACGGGTGTGATATTTTATTTCGCCATAATTTACGCACATCCTCCGGTTTTTGTGGGTACCGCGGTCAGCGGTATATAGTCACGGTATATAGCGGTATATAGGCCATATAGTCACGGCGTTGAGGTGGCTAGGTAGGTAAGGGTTCAACATCGAAATTACAACTGCGCAACTCAGATACTCATTCGGAATTCATCGGAAAATGTCGTCTCCACGATCATCGAAGCATTCCTCGTGTCTTGTGCAAACTCGGTAGAAAATATCGAGAAACCTTATCTTTTGACAATGTTTATGTGGTTTATTTGCAAGGTAAGCAGTTTCTTTCGATCGTTTACGAAGCAGTCTATCATCAACACGAAGAATACTTTGTAAATTGAGCTATTTTTACTTTTATTTTCAGGTATCTGCTGTGCGGTTCACTAACCACCAGCAGACATTAGTTCAGTGTCGACACTTCGCGCTAGTAGATAACCCCCCCCACTATAGCGCCCAAAGGGATGCCGCCTCATTAAAAAGTCATTAAGACGGATCACTTTCGTGTGATAATTGCTTCAAGCTCATTGGTGAATTTTCAGTCGGACCTCTGCGAAGACATCTCCCTCTTCTTCGCGCGTTCCGAGGCAGAACAAAGATCGTTGCGTACAAAAAGTAATTAGTATTGTTAGCGTGGCGCACGCGTAGCACATGTGAGGGACGGAAGTAATTACCTCTAAGCCTCTTTCACCTTTACGATCCCTAACCCTAGTCTCGTGTACCTTTGGAACCCCCATCGTATGCTGTCTCTGTGTTGCGAACGAAAGTAAGCCTCGTAGACACCCAATCCCATTCCACCTTCATAACCCTAAATTGGAATATCACCGATTTCAATTCCGACTCCTTGACTCTCATCAGGAGTTGTGCGATTGCCTAAGCGTTCGGCTGAGCCTATATATCTTAGCGTTCGACTGAACCTGCGTTTTCACCGCATATACATACAAAGAGATGAACCCTAATAATTTTGGCCGTATTATGACTTATCTCGTTTTAGTGTACACAATTCCTATGATGAAGAAACACTTAGGGAAACAGTTCGAAGAACTGTTCAAGATCTCAAACATATTGAAAAAATATAAAGTTAATCGTCTTGGTTAAACTGGATGACTCGGCTATTTTATGACGCCGTTGTCATGATGTATATTCACGTTGTTAAGGTTAAGATTTGCATACATGTTCATGAATTTGGCGAATTATCGCTAATTATCTCGCGTTAGTGTAGGGGATTCCAATGGGGGAAGAAACCCTTCGGGAAACAGTGTGAAGAACTGTTCTAGATCTCAAACGTATCGACATAGTTGTTTTGGCGTAAAGTATTCTGAAGAAACCATTCGCAAAATGATCAGGAATTACAAAATAAGGCTTCCTGGCCAACTTATCCTACGGCCGATATTTGCATATTTCGCCTGAAAGCATGTGTTTACAAGGGCACTTATGGAGATATATAAAACCTTATTAATACGTGACAAATATAGAGTTAAAAAATATTTATACCAGTTACAAACGTATACATGTTTTTCAACGTTTACTTTAACGGGGCATACCTAACAGAAACGAATTAGTATTTTTAGCCTTTCACCTTTACGACTCTTAACCCTAGTCTCGTGTACCTTTGGGACCCCCCATGGTATTGTATTAGGCCCGTTTAGGCCCTATCTGGCCTTCTTTGGCCCGATAAGACCTTTTGGCCCGTTCGTAGGAGGGAGTTTATACGGTCATCACTCTCCCATCTCTTGTCCTCGTGAAAGGTTCGAAAGTTTTCTTCGAAATGTAGGCATCGAGATTTGTAAGTCCGTAAGAATCGTGATTATAAATGATTGATTTGAACAAATAACGTTCGAAACTAATAAAGTCCCTGTACAAGAACAAAAACCCTAACCATAACCATAACCATAACCATAACCCAAATAAAAACTCTAGTCCTAGCCATGAAATAAAGGAATACTAACCTTACTTTTAAACTAAAGATTTCAATTATGTAATACACGAAGTAAGAGCCCCATTTTGACTATTTGCGATATTCGCCTATTTGCGAATAGCATTTGAGGAAATTTCTAGCGGGGAATTCAAAATAGGGCTTTTTGGTAATGTTTAAAGACAGATATCTCGGACACAAAATAAAATTTATGGAGGGTTAAAATGATCGAGCTTTAAATTTGGCTGACTCAGTTCATTTTCAAAGTTATTGTGTACCTAAAAACCTGTATAGAGGGACATCAAAGATTGTTCAACGGTATAAGTGTCCAAATAGATGGACGTTTATGATGAAATCAGTGAAACCTAGCGACTTTAACGTATAACCTAAGGGATTCTCTGGACGAAGCGAAGCCGTACGAAGAACGAATTTTGAATCGTATTGACTTGTCAAACGAAGCGAAGGTTGAGTGCTCACTTGGACAATAGCCCGTGGGTAGTTAAGAGGCATTAGTGGTGCAACTCACAAATATTTGCATGTCTTGGGAATATTTAATTGATTTGAGGGTACACACTAGGATATTTATGGGTAAACCGGCATTAGTCAATATGGGATAATTAGGGATATTTATCATCCATGACTTCGATGTGAGGCGTTCTTAACACTAATTAAGTATTCCCTCGTAGACTCCTAACTCTAACCTCTTCAAACGCATTCATTTGCCTGTAAGCGAAATAAAACTTTATCAAAATTGCTTTTCTAGATACAATCAAAATAGAACTTTAACGCGGTTTGCTAAGGTTTATTAGGATTGTGTGTGCCCGAAGTAATTGCGTGTTCAAATCTTCGTCTTTTCGGTTCTCCACAAGTCGGTTCTCCAAAACACACCAAATGGCCCGGAGGGCCTTTTTCGCGGCCCTGTGGCCCGTTTGAGAAATATACCTACTATCCCCGCTCACCTCCATGAATACCTCTCCCTCACAATTCACCCATCCACCCCTCAAAAGTTAAAAGTTAAAGCAAAGTTAAAGTTTAAGTGAACATAAAGTTAAAGTAAAGTTTAAAAGTTAAAGTAAACATAAAGTTAAAGTAAAGTTAAAAGTTAAAGTAAAGTTAAAAGTTAAAGTTAAAAGTCAACGCAAAGTTAAAGTTAAAAGTTAAAGCAAAGTTAAAGTAAAGTTAAAAGATAAAGTAAAGTAAAAAGTTAAAGTAAACATAAAGTTAAAAGTTAAAGTTAAAAGTTAAAGTTAAAAGTTAAAGTTAAAAGTTAAAGCTAAAAGTTAAAGTAAAGTTAAAAGTTAAAGTTAAAAGTCAACGCAAAGTTAAAGTTAAAAGTTAAAGCAAAGTTAAAGTAAGTTAAAGTAAGTTAAAAGTTAAAGTAAAGTTAAAAGTTAAAAGTCAACACAAAGTTAAAGTTAAAACAAAGTTAAAGTAAAGTTAAAAGTTAAAGTAAAGTTAAAAGTTAAAGTTAAAAGTCAACGCAAAGTTAAAGTTAAAAGTTAAAGCAAAGTTAAAGTAAGTTAAAGTAAGTTAAAAGTTAAAGTAAAGTTAAAAGTTAAAGTAAACATAAAGTTAAAACAAAGTTAAAGTAAAGTTAAAAGTTAAAGTAAAGTTAAAAGTTAAAGTTAAAAGTCAACGCAAAGTTAAAGTTAAAAGTTAAAGCAAAGTTAAAAGTTAAAAGTCAACACAAAGTTAAAGTTAAAACAAAGTTAAAGTAAAGTTAAAAGTTAAAGTAAAGTTAAAAGTTAAAGTTAAAAGTCAACGCAAAGTTAAAGTTAAAAGTTAAAGCAAAGTTAAAGTTAAAGTAAACATAAAGTTAAAGTAAAGTTAAAAGTTAAAGTAAACATAAAGTTAAAGTAAAGTTAAAAGTTACAGCGAAGTTAAAAGTTAAAGTGAAGTTAAAGTAATACCTCTCCCTCACAATTCACCCATCCACCCCTCAAAAGTTAAAAGTTAAAGCAAAGTTAAAGTTAAAGTGAACATAAAGTTAAAGTTAAAAGTTAAAAGTTAAAGTTAAAAGTTAAAGTTAAAGTAAAGTTAAAAGTTAAAGTTAAAAGTTAAAGTAAGTTAAAAGTTAACGCAAAGTTAAAGTTAAAAGTTAAAGCAAAGTTAAAAGTTAAAAGTCAACACAAAGTTAAAATTAAAACAAAGTTAAAGTAAAGTTAAAAGTTAAAGTAAAGTTAAAAGTTAAAAGTTAAAAGTCAACGCAAAGTTAAAGTTAAAAGTTAAAGCAAAGTTAAAGTAAGTTAAAGTAAGTTAAAAGTTAAAGTAAAGTTAAAAGTTAAAGTAAACATAAAGTTAAAACAAAGTTAAAGTAAAGTTAAAAGTTAAAGTAAAGTTAAAAGTTAAAGTTAAAAGTCAACGCAAAGTTAAAGTTAAAAGTTAAAGCAAAGTTAAAAGTTAAAAGTCAACACAAAGTTAAAGTTAAAACAAAGTTAAAGTAAAGTTAAAAGTTAAAGTAAAGTTAAAAGTTAAAGTTAAAAGTCAACGCAAAGTTAAAGTTAAAAGTTAAAGCGAAGTTAAAGTTAAAGTAAACATAAAGTTAAAGTAAAGTTAAAAGTTAAAGTAAACATAAAGTTAAAGTAAAGTTAAAAGTTACAGCAAAGTTAAAAGTTAAAGTGAAGTTAAAGTAATACCTCTCCCTCACAATTCACCCATCCACCCCTCAAAAGTTAAAAGTTAAAGCAAAGTTAAAGTTAAAGTGAACATAAAGTTAAAGTTAAAAGTTAAAAGTTAAAGTTAAAAGTTAAAGTTAAAGTAAAGTTAAAAGTTAAAGTTAAAAGTTAAAGTAAGTTAAAAGTTAACGCAAAGTTAAAAGTTAAAAGTCAACGCAAAGTTAAAGTTAAAAGTTAAAACAAAGTTAAAGTAAAGTTTTAAGTTATTAGTCAACGCAAAGTTAAAGTTAAAAGTTAAAGCAAAGTTAAAGTTAAAGTAAACATAAAGTTAAAGTAAAGTTAAAAGTTAAAGTAAACATAAAGTTAAAGTAAAGTTAAAAGTTACAGCAAAGTTAAAAGTTAAAGTGAAGTTAAAGTAATACCTCTCCCTCACAATTCATCCATCCACCCCTCAAAAGTTAAAAGTTAAAGCAAAGTTAAAGTTAAAGTGAACATAAAGTTAAAGTAAAGTTAAAAGTTAAAGTTAAAGTAAAGTTAAAAGTTAAAGTTAAAAGTTAAAGTAAGTTAAAAGTTAAAAGTCAACGCAAAGTTAAAAGTTAAAAGTCAACGCAAAGTTAAAGTTAAAAGTTAAAACAAAGTTAAAGTAAAGTTAAAAGTTAAAGTTAAAAGTCAACGCAAAGTTAAAGTTAAAAGTTAAAGCAAAGTTAAAGTTAAAGTAAACATACAGTTAAAGTAAAGTTAAAAGTTAAAGTAAACATAAAGTGAAAGTAAAGTTAAAAGTTAAAGTTAAAAGTTAAAGTAAAGTTAAAAGTTAAAAGTCAACGCAAAGTTAAAGTAAACATAAAGTTAAAGTAAAGTTAAAAGTTAAAGTAAACATAAAGTTAAAGTAAAGTTAAAAGTTAAAGTTAAAAAGTTAAAGTAAAGTTAAAAGTTAAAGTTAAAAGTCAACGCAAAGTTAAAGTTAAAAGTTAAAGCAAAGTTAAAGTTAAAGTAAACATACAGTTAAAGTAAAGTTAAAAGTTAAAGTAAACATAAAAGTTAAAGTAAAGTTAAAATTTAAAGTTAAAAGTTAAAGTAAAGTTAAAAGTCAACGCAAAGTTAAAGTAAACATAAAGTTAAAAGTTAAAGTTAAAAGTTAAAGTAAAGTTACAGCAAAGTTAAAAGTTTAGTTTTGTTTAGTTTATTAGATTTTTCACTCTTAGGTGAACGGAATACCCCAACAGGCTAGAAGCCCAATTATATGGGTTCCGAGGGCCTACGATTTAAGGTCGTTATCCGAGAAGATTGTAGTTAAAGTAAAGTTACAGCGAAGTTAAAAGTTATAGCAAAGTTAAAAGTTAAAGTAAAGTTAAAGTAAAGTTAAATTTAAAAATTAAAGTTAAATTTAAAAATTAAAGTAAAGTTAAAAGTTAAAGTAAAGTTAAAAGTTAAAGCAAAGTTAAATGTTAAAGTAAAGTTAAAAGTTAATGTAAAGTTAAAAGTAAAATTAAAAGTTAAAGGCAGGGTCGATCATCACTTGAGCGTTCGCTAACAGTTTCTTGACAAACGTTTTTCATGTTTTGTGCAATGAAAAATTTGATCCTGTGTCAGGGGTGAGCGGAGATAGTAGGTATATTTCTCAAACGGGCCACAGGGCCACGAAAAAGGCCCCCAGGGCCATTTTGAAGGATTTATCCCCAGAGAAAGGGCCACGAAAAAGGCCCTCCGTGCAATTTTGTAAACTTATCAATATAAATGTTATGCAGTGAACTAAACTATTCTGTTGACATCATTAAAGTAAAGTTAAAAGTTTAAGTAAAAAGTTAAAGTAAATTTAAAGTTAAAGTTAAAAGTTTAAACTGCTACGACTGCTACCTCTAGAGGACTGCTATCTCTGTCCTACTGGAACGAGTACCTGGACTTAGTATACCTTTTTAAAGCATTAGTTGGTTCATGTGACTCTTACATTTCTATTAATTCCTCCAGCCGTGCAACAAGACGTACAAACCGATCAAATCAATTTGTTTTAAATATCCCTAAAGTGAATAGCGTAACTTTTCAGAACAGTTTCTACTGTAGAACCCCTTGGATATTCAACTCTCTACCATCACATCTGCGAGACGTTAACCTTTCTATTGGATCTGAACTGCTAAAACACAACCAAATTCCGCAAACCTTTAAAACCGTATGTGTAAAATGTCACCTGTGTCGTCCCCTATCTAGTCTTCTTGTTAAAATGTGCTGTTAGTTTTTTTTTTATCTTAGGGACCCCGTAATGGAGCGATAAGCTCTGTGGGGGTATCCCTGCTACTCATGCGGAATTTGGTTGTGTTTTAGCAGTTCAGATCCAATAGAAAGGTTAACGTCTCGCAGATGTGATGGTAGAGAGTTGAATATCCAAGGGGTTCTACAGTAGAAACTGTTCTGAAAAGTTACGCTATTCACTTTAGGGATATTTAAAACAAATTGATTTGATCGGTTTGTACGTCTTGTTGCACGGCTGGAGGAATTAATAGAAATGTAAGAGTCACATGAACCAACTAATGCTTTAAAAAGGTATACTAAGTCCAGGTACTCGTTCCAGTAGGACAGAGATAGCAGTCCTCTAGAGGTAGCAGTCGTAGCAGTTTAAACTTTTAACTTTAACTTTAAATTTACTTTAACTTTTTACTTAAACTTTTAACTTTACTTTAATGATGTCAACAGAATAGTTTAGTTCACTGCATAACATTTATATTGATAAGTTTACAAAATTGCACGGAGGGCCTTTTTCGTGGCCCTTTCTCTGGGGATAAATCCTTCAAAATGGCCCTGGGGGCCTTTTTCGTGGCCCTGTGGCCCGTTTGAGAAATATACCTACTATCTCCGCTCACCCCTGACACAGGATCAAATTTTTCATTGCACAAAACATGAAAAACGTTTGTCAAGAAACTGTTAGCGAACGCTCAAGTGATGATCGACCCTGCCTTTAACTTTTAATTTAACTTTTAACTTTACATTAACTTTTAACTTTACTTTAACATTTAACTTTGCTTTACTTTTAACTTTACTTTAACTTTTAACTTTACTTTAATTTTTAAATTTAACTTTAATTTTTAAATTTAACTTTACTTTAACTTTACTTTAACTTTTAACTTTGCTATAACTTTTAACTTCGCTGTAACTTTACTTTAACTACAATCTTCTCGGATAACGACCTTAAATCGTAGGCCCTCGGAACCCATATAATTGGGCTTCTAGCCTGTTGGGGTATTCCGTTCACCTAAGAGTGAAAAATCTAATAAACTAAACAAAACTAAACTTTTAACTTTGCTGTAACTTTACTTTAACTTTTAACTTTAACTTTTAACTTTATGTTTACTTTAACTTTGCGTTGACTTTTAACTTTACTTTAACTTTTAACTTTAACTTTTAACTTTACTTTAACTTTTATGTTTACTTTAACTTTTAACTTTACTTTAACTGTATGTTTACTTTAACTTTAACTTTGCTTTAACTTTTAACTTTAACTTTGCGTTGACCTTTAACTTTAACTTTTAACTTTACTTTAACTTTATGTTTACTTTAACTTTTAACTTTACTTTAACTTTATGTTTACTTTAACTTTGCGTTGACTTTTAACTTTTAACTTTACTTTAACTTTTAACTTTAACTTTTAACTTTACTTTCACTTTATGTTTACTTTAACTTTTAACTTTACTTTAACTGTATGTTTACTTTAACTTTAACTTTGCTTTAACTTTTAACTTTAACTTTGCGTTGACTTTTAACTTTAACTTTTAACTTTACTTTAACTTTGTTTTAACTTTTAACTTTAACTTTGCGTTGACTTTTAACTTTTAACTTTGCGTTGACTTTTAACTTTTAACTTACTTTAACTTTTAACTTTAACTTTTAACTTTACTTTAACTTTAACTTTTAACTTTACTTTAACTTTATGTTCACTTTAACTTTAACTTTGCTTTAACTTTTAACTTTTGAGGGGTGGATGGATGAATTGTGAGGGAGAGGTATTACTTTAACTTCACTTTAACTTTTAACTTTGCTGTAACTTTTAACTTTACTTTAACTTTATGTTTACTTTAACTTTTAACTTTACTTTAACTTTATGTTTACTTTAACTTTAACTTTGCTTTAACTTTTAACTTTAACTTTGCGTTGACTTTTAACTTTAAACTTTACTTTAACTTTGTTTTAACTTTAAACTTTAACTTTGCGTTGACTTTTAACTTTTAACTTTGCGTTAACTTTTAACTTACTTTAACTTTTAACTTTAACTTTTAACTTTACTTTAACTTTAACTTTTAACTTTAACTTTTAACTTTTAACTTTAACTTTATGTTCACTTTAACTTTAACTTTGCTTTAACTTTTAACTTTTGAGGGGTGGATGGGTGAATTGTGAGGGAGAGGTATTACTTTAACTTCACTTTAACTTTTAACTTTGCTGTAACTTTTAACTTTACTTTAACTTTATGTTTACTTTAACTTTTAACTTTACTTTAACTTTATGTTTACTTTAACTTTAACTTTGCTTTAACTTTTAACTTTAACTTTGCGTTGACTTTTAACTTTAACTTTTAACTTTACTTTAACTTTTAACTTTACTTTAACTTTGTTTTAACTTTAACTTTGTGTTGACTTTTAACTTTTAACTTTGCTTTAACTTTTAACTTTAACTTTGCGTTGACTTTTAACTTTAACTTTTAACTTTACTTTAACTTTTAACTTTACTTTAACTTTGTTTTAACTTTATGTTTACTTATAACTTTTAACTTTACTTTAACTTTTAACTTACTTTAACTTACTTTAACTTTGCTTTAACTTTTAACTTTAACTTTGCGTTGACTTTTAACTTTAACTTTTAACTTTACTTTAACTTTTAGCTTTAACTTTTAACTTTAACTTTTAACTTTAACTTTTAACTTTAACTTTTAACTTTATGTTTACTTTAACTTTTTACTTTACTTTATCTTTTAACTTTACTTTAACTTTGCTTTAACTTTTAACTTTAACTTTGCGTTGACTTTTAACTTTAACTTTTAACTTTACTTTAACTTTTAACTTTACTTTAACTTTATGTTTACTTTAACTTTTAAACTTAAGTTAAAAAGTTAAAAGTTAAAGTTAAAAGTTAAAGTTAAAGTAAAGTTAAAAGTTAAAGTTAAAAGTTAAAGTAAGTTAAAAGTTAACGCAAAGTTAAAAGTTAAAAGTCAACGCAAAGTTAAAGTTAAAAGTTAAAACAAAGTTAAAGTAAAGTTTTAAGTTATTAGTCAACGCAAAGTTAAAGTTAAAAGTTAAAGCAAAGTTAAAGTTAAAGTAAACATAAAGTTAAAGTAAAGTTAAAAGTTAAAGTAAACATAAAGTTAAAGTAAAGTTAAAAGTTACAGCAAAGTTAAAAGTTAAAGTGAAGTTAAAGTAATACCTCTCCCTCACAATTCATCCATCCACCCCTCAAAAGTTAAAAGTTAAAGCAAAGTTAAAGTTAAAGTGAACATAAAGTTAAAGTAAAGTTAAAAGTTAAAGTTAAAGTAAAGTTAAAAGTTAAAGTTAAAAGTTAAAGTAAGTTAAAAGTTAAAAGTCAACGCAAAGTTAAAAGTTAAAAGTCAACGCAAAGTTAAAGTTAAAAGTTAAAACAAAGTTAAAGTAAAGTTAAAAGTTAAAGTTAAAAGTCAACGCAAAGTTAAAGTTAAAAGTTAAAGCAAAGTTAAAGTTAAAGTAAACATACAGTTAAAGTAAAGTTAAAAGTTAAAGTAAACATAAAGTGAAAGTAAAGTTAAAAGTTAAAGTTAAAAGTTAAAGTAAAGTTAAAAGTTAAAAGTCAACGCAAAGTTAAAGTAAACATAAAGTTAAAGTAAAGTTAAAAGTTAAAGTAAACATAAAGTTAAAGTAAAGTTAAAAGTTAAAGTTAAAAAGTTAAAGTAAAGTTAAAAGTTAAAGTTAAAAGTCAACGCAAAGTTAAAGTTAAAAGTTAAAGCAAAGTTAAAGTTAAAGTAAACATACAGTTAAAGTAAAGTTAAAAGTTAAAGTAAACATAAAAGTTAAAGTAAAGTTAAAATTTAAAGTTAAAAGTTAAAGTAAAGTTAAAAGTCAACGCAAAGTTAAAGTAAACATAAAGTTAAAAGTTAAAGTTAAAAGTTAAAGTAAAGTTACAGCAAAGTTAAAAGTTTAGTTTTGTTTAGTTTATTAGATTTTTCACTCTTAGGTGAACGGAATACCCCAACAGGCTAGAAGCCCAATTATATGGGTTCCGAGGGCCTACGATTTAAGGTCGTTATCCGAGAAGATTGTAGTTAAAGTAAAGTTACAGCGAAGTTAAAAGTTATAGCAAAGTTAAAAGTTAAAGTAAAGTTAAAGTAAAGTTAAATTTAAAAATTAAAGTTAAATTTAAAAATTAAAGTAAAGTTAAAAGTTAAAGTAAAGTTAAAAGTTAAAGCAAAGTTAAATGTTAAAGTAAAGTTAAAAGTTAATGTAAAGTTAAAAGTAAAATTAAAAGTTAAAGGCAGGGTCGATCATCACTTGAGCGTTCGCTAACAGTTTCTTGACAAACGTTTTTCATGTTTTGTGCAATGAAAAATTTGATCCTGTGTCAGGGGTGAGCGGAGATAGTAGGTATATTTCTCAAACGGGCCACAGGGCCACGAAAAAGGCCCCCAGGGCCATTTTGAAGGATTTATCCCCAGAGAAAGGGCCACGAAAAAGGCCCTCCGTGCAATTTTGTAAACTTATCAATATAAATGTTATGCAGTGAACTAAACTATTCTGTTGACATCATTAAAGTAAAGTTAAAAGTTTAAGTAAAAAGTTAAAGTAAATTTAAAGTTAAAGTTAAAAGTTTAAACTGCTACGACTGCTACCTCTAGAGGACTGCTATCTCTGTCCTACTGGAACGAGTACCTGGACTTAGTATACCTTTTTAAAGCATTAGTTGGTTCATGTGACTCTTACATTTCTATTAATTCCTCCAGCCGTGCAACAAGACGTACAAACCGATCAAATCAATTTGTTTTAAATATCCCTAAAGTGAATAGCGTAACTTTTCAGAACAGTTTCTACTGTAGAACCCCTTGGATATTCAACTCTCTACCATCACATCTGCGAGACGTTAACCTTTCTATTGGATCTGAACTGCTAAAACACAACCAAATTCCGCAAACCTTTAAAACCGTATGTGTAAAATGTCACCTGTGTCGTCCCCTATCTAGTCTTCTTGTTAAAATGTGCTGTTAGTTTTTTTTTTATCTTAGGGACCCCGTAATGGAGCGATAAGCTCTGTGGGGGTATCCCTGCTACTCATGCGGAATTTGGTTGTGTTTTAGCAGTTCAGATCCAATAGAAAGGTTAACGTCTCGCAGATGTGATGGTAGAGAGTTGAATATCCAAGGGGTTCTACAGTAGAAACTGTTCTGAAAAGTTACGCTATTCACTTTAGGGATATTTAAAACAAATTGATTTGATCGGTTTGTACGTCTTGTTGCACGGCTGGAGGAATTAATAGAAATGTAAGAGTCACATGAACCAACTAATGCTTTAAAAAGGTATACTAAGTCCAGGTACTCGTTCCAGTAGGACAGAGATAGCAGTCCTCTAGAGGTAGCAGTCGTAGCAGTTTAAACTTTTAACTTTAACTTTAAATTTACTTTAACTTTTTACTTAAACTTTTAACTTTACTTTAATGATGTCAACAGAATAGTTTAGTTCACTGCATAACATTTATATTGATAAGTTTACAAAATTGCACGGAGGGCCTTTTTCGTGGCCCTTTCTCTGGGGATAAATCCTTCAAAATGGCCCTGGGGGCCTTTTTCGTGGCCCTGTGGCCCGTTTGAGAAATATACCTAGTATCTCCGCTCACCCCTGACACAGGATCAAAATTTTTCATTGCACAAAACATGAAAAACGTTTGTCAAGAAACTGTTAGCGAACGCTCAAGTGATGATCGACCCTGCCTTTAACTTTTAATTTAACTTTTAACTTTACATTAACTTTTAACTTTACTTTAACATTTAACTTTGCTTTACTTTTAACTTTACTTTAACTTTTAACTTTACTTTAATTTTTAAATTTAACTTTAATTTTTAAATTTAACTTTACTTTAACTTTACTTTAACTTTTAACTTTGCTATAACTTTTAACTTCGCTGTAACTTTACTTTAACTACAATCTTCTCGGATAACGACCTTAAATCGTAGGCCCTCGGAACCCATATAATTGGGCTTCTAGCCTGTTGGGGTATTCCGTTCACCTAAGAGTGAAAAATCTAATAAACTAAACAAAACTAAACTTTTAACTTTGCTGTAACTTTACTTTAACTTTTAACTTTAACTTTTAACTTTATGTTTACTTTAACTTTGCGTTGACTTTTAACTTTACTTTAACTTTTAACTTTAACTTTTAACTTTACTTTAACTTTTATGTTTACTTTAACTTTTAACTTTACTTTAACTGTATGTTTACTTTAACTTTAACTTTGCTTTAACTTTTAACTTTAACTTTGCGTTGACCTTTAACTTTAACTTTTAACTTTACTTTAACTTTATGTTTACTTTAACTTTTAACTTTACTTTAACTTTATGTTTACTTTAACTTTGCGTTGACTTTTAACTTTTAACTTTACTTTAACTTTTAACTTTAACTTTTAACTTTACTTTCACTTTATGTTTACTTTAACTTTTAACTTTACTTTAACTGTATGTTTACTTTAACTTTAACTTTGCTTTAACTTTTAACTTTAACTTTGCGTTGACTTTTAACTTTAACTTTTAACTTTACTTTAACTTTGTTTTAACTTTTAACTTTAACTTTGCGTTGACTTTTAACTTTTAACTTTGCGTTGACTTTTAACTTTTAACTTACTTTAACTTTTAACTTTAACTTTTAACTTTACTTTAACTTTAACTTTTAACTTTACTTTAACTTTATGTTCACTTTAACTTTAACTTTGCTTTAACTTTTAACTTTTGAGGGGTGGATGGATGAATTGTGAGGGAGAGGTATTACTTTAACTTCACTTTAACTTTTAACTTTGCTGTAACTTTTAACTTTACTTTAACTTTATGTTTACTTTAACTTTTAACTTTACTTTAACTTTATGTTTACTTTAACTTTAACTTTGCTTTAACTTTTAACTTTAACTTTGCGTTGACTTTTAACTTTAAACTTTACTTTAACTTTGTTTTAACTTTAAACTTTAACTTTGCGTTGACTTTTAACTTTTAACTTTGCGTTAACTTTTAACTTACTTTAACTTTTAACTTTAACTTTTAACTTTACTTTAACTTTAACTTTTAACTTTAACTTTTAACTTTTAACTTTAACTTTATGTTCACTTTAACTTTAACTTTGCTTTAACTTTTAACTTTTGAGGGGTGGATGGGTGAATTGTGAGGGAGAGGTATTACTTTAACTTCACTTTAACTTTTAACTTTGCTGTAACTTTTAACTTTACTTTAACTTTATGTTTACTTTAACTTTTAACTTTACTTTAACTTTATGTTTACTTTAACTTTAACTTTGCTTTAACTTTTAACTTTAACTTTGCGTTGACTTTTAACTTTAACTTTTAACTTTACTTTAACTTTTAACTTTACTTTAACTTTGTTTTAACTTTAACTTTGTGTTGACTTTTAACTTTTAACTTTGCTTTAACTTTTAACTTTAACTTTGCGTTGACTTTTAACTTTAACTTTTAACTTTACTTTAACTTTTAACTTTACTTTAACTTTGTTTTAACTTTATGTTTACTTATAACTTTTAACTTTACTTTAACTTTTAACTTACTTTAACTTACTTTAACTTTGCTTTAACTTTTAACTTTAACTTTGCGTTGACTTTTAACTTTAACTTTTAACTTTACTTTAACTTTTAGCTTTAACTTTTAACTTTAACTTTTAACTTTAACTTTTAACTTTAACTTTTAACTTTATGTTTACTTTAACTTTTTACTTTACTTTATCTTTTAACTTTACTTTAACTTTGCTTTAACTTTTAACTTTAACTTTGCGTTGACTTTTAACTTTAACTTTTAACTTTACTTTAACTTTTAACTTTACTTTAACTTTATGTTTACTTTAACTTTTAAACTTAAGTTAAAAAGTTAAAAGTTAAAGTTAAAAGTTAAAGTTAAAGTAAAGTTAAAAGTTAAAGTTAAAAGTTAAAGTAAGTTAAAAGTTAACGCAAAGTTAAAAGTTAAAAGTCAACGCAAAGTTAAAGTTAAAAGTTAAAACAAAGTTAAAGTAAAGTTTTAAGTTATTAGTCAACGCAAAGTTAAAGTTAAAAGTTAAAGCAAAGTTAAAGTTAAAGTAAACATAAAGTTAAAGTAAAGTTAAAAGTTAAAGTAAACATAAAGTTAAAGTAAAGTTAAAAGTTACAGCAAAGTTAAAAGTTAAAGTGAAGTTAAAGTAATACCTCTCCCTCACAATTCATCCATCCACCCCTCAAAAGTTAAAAGTTAAAGCAAAGTTAAAGTTAAAGTGAACATAAAGTTAAAGTAAAGTTAAAAGTTAAAGTTAAAGTAAAGTTAAAAGTTAAAGTTAAAAGTTAAAGTAAGTTAAAAGTTAAAAGTCAACGCAAAGTTAAAAGTTAAAAGTCAACGCAAAGTTAAAGTTAAAAGTTAAAACAAAGTTAAAGTAAAGTTAAAAGTTAAAGTTAAAAGTCAACGCAAAGTTAAAGTTAAAAGTTAAAGCAAAGTTAAAGTTAAAGTAAACATACAGTTAAAGTAAAGTTAAAAGTTAAAGTAAACATAAAGTGAAAGTAAAGTTAAAAGTTAAAGTTAAAAGTTAAAGTAAAGTTAAAAGTTAAAAGTCAACGCAAAGTTAAAGTAAACATAAAGTTAAAGTAAAGTTAAAAGTTAAAGTAAACATAAAGTTAAAGTAAAGTTAAAAGTTAAAGTTAAAAAGTTAAAGTAAAGTTAAAAGTTAAAGTTAAAAGTCAACGCAAAGTTAAAGTTAAAAGTTAAAGCAAAGTTAAAGTTAAAGTAAACATACAGTTAAAGTAAAGTTAAAAGTTAAAGTAAACATAAAAGTTAAAGTAAAGTTAAAATTTAAAGTTAAAAGTTAAAGTAAAGTTAAAAGTCAACGCAAAGTTAAAGTAAACATAAAGTTAAAAGTTAAAGTTAAAAGTTAAAGTAAAGTTACAGCAAAGTTAAAAGTTTAGTTTTGTTTAGTTTATTAGATTTTTCACTCTTAGGTGAACGGAATACCCCAACAGGCTAGAAGCCCAATTATATGGGTTCCGAGGGCCTACGATTTAAGGTCGTTATCCGAGAAGATTGTAGTTAAAGTAAAGTTACAGCGAAGTTAAAAGTTATAGCAAAGTTAAAAGTTAAAGTAAAGTTAAAGTAAAGTTAAATTTAAAAATTAAAGTTAAATTTAAAAATTAAAGTAAAGTTAAAAGTTAAAGTAAAGTTAAAAGTTAAAGCAAAGTTAAATGTTAAAGTAAAGTTAAAGTTAAAAGTTAATGTAAAGTTAAAAGTAAAATTAAAAGTTAAAGGCAGGGTCGATCATCACTTGAGCGTTCGCTAACAGTTTCTTGACAAACGTTTTTCATGTTTTGTGCAATGAAAAATTTGATCCTGTGTCAGGGGTGAGCGGAGATAGTAGGTATATTTCTCAAACGGGCCACAGGGCCACGAAAAAGGCCCCCAGGGCCATTTTGAAGGATTTATCCCCAGAGAAAGGGCCACGAAAAAGGCCCTCCGTGCAATTTTGTAAACTTATCAATATAAATGTTATGCAGTGAACTAAACTATTCTGTTGACATCATTAAAGTAAAGTTAAAAGTTTAAGTAAAAAGTTAAAGTAAATTTAAAGTTAAAGTTAAAAGTTTAAACTGCTACGACTGCTACCTCTAGAGGACTGCTATCTCTGTCCTACTGGAACGAGTACCTGGACTTAGTATACCTTTTAAAGCATTAGTTGGTTCATGTGACTCTTACATTTCTATTAATTCCTCCAGCCGTGCAACAAGACGTACAAACCGATCAAATCAATTTGTTTTAAATATCCCTAAAGTGAATAGCGTAACTTTTCAGAACAGTTTCTACTGTAGAACCCCTTGGATATTCAACTCTCTACCATCACATCTGCGAGACGTTAACCTTTCTATTGGATCTGAACTGCTAAAACACAACCAAATTCCGCAAACCTTTAAAACCGTATGTGTAAAATGTCACCTGTGTCGTCCCCTATCTAGTCTTCTTGTTAAAATGTGCTGTTAGTTTTTTTTTTATCTTAGGGACCCCGTAATGGAGCGATAAGCTCTGTGGGGGTATCCCTGCTACTCATGCGGAATTTGGTTGTGTTTTAGCAGTTCAGATCCAATAGAAAGGTTAACGTCTCGCAGATGTGATGGTAGAGAGTTGAATATCCAAGGGGTTCTACAGTAGAAACTGTTCTGAAAAGTTACGCTATTCACTTTAGGGATATTTAAAACAAATTGATTTGATCGGTTTGTACGTCTTGTTGCACGGCTGGAGGAATTAATAGAAATGTAAGAGTCACATGAACCAACTAATGCTTTAAAAAGGTATACTAAGTCCAGGTACTCGTTCCAGTAGGACAGAGATAGCAGTCCTCTAGAGGTAGCAGTCGTAGCAGTTTAAACTTTTAACTTTAACTTTAAATTTACTTTAACTTTTTACTTAAACTTTTAACTTTACTTTAATGATGTCAACAGAATAGTTTAGTTCACTGCATAACATTTATATTGATAAGTTTACAAAATTGCACGGAGGGCCTTTTTCGTGGCCCTTTCTCTGGGGATAAATCCTTCAAAATGGCCCTGGGGGCCTTTTTCGTGGCCCTGTGGCCCGTTTGAGAAATATACCTACTATCTCCGCTCACCCCTGACACAGGATCAAATTTTTCATTGCACAAAACATGAAAAACGTTTGTCAAGAAACTGTTAGCGAACGCTCAAGTGATGATCGACCCTGCCTTTAACTTTTAATTTAACTTTTAACTTTACATTAACTTTTAACTTTACTTTAACATTTAACTTTGCTTTACTTTTAACTTTACTTTAACTTTTAACTTTACTTTAATTTTTAAATTTAACTTTAATTTTTAAATTTAACTTTACTTTAACTTTACTTTAACTTTTAACTTTGCTATAACTTTTAACTTCGCTGTAACTTTACTTTAACTACAATCTTCTCGGATAACGACCTTAAATCGTAGGCCCTCGGAACCCATATAATTGGGCTTCTAGCCTGTTGGGGTATTCCGTTCACCTAAGAGTGAAAAATCTAATAAACTAAACAAAACTAAACTTTTAACTTTGCTGTAACTTTACTTTAACTTTTAACTTTAACTTTTAACTTTATGTTTACTTTAACTTTGCGTTGACTTTTAACTTTACTTTAACTTTTAACTTTAACTTTTAACTTTACTTTAACTTTTATGTTTACTTTAACTTTTAACTTTACTTTAACTGTATGTTTACTTTAACTTTAACTTTGCTTTAACTTTTAACTTTAACTTTGCGTTGACCTTTAACTTTAACTTTTAACTTTACTTTAACTTTATGTTTACTTTAACTTTTAACTTTACTTTAACTTTATGTTTACTTTAACTTTGCGTTGACTTTTAACTTTTAACTTTACTTTAACTTTTAACTTTAACTTTTAACTTTACTTTAACTTTATGTTTACTTTAACTTTTAACTTTACTTTAACTTTATGTTTACTTTAACTTTAACTTTGCTTTAACTTTTAACTTTAACTAGTAAAGTTAAAAGTTAAAGTTAAAAAGTTAAAGTAAAGTTAAAAGTTAAAGTTAAAAGTCAACGCAAAGTTAAAGTTAAAGTTAAAGCAAAGTTAAAGTTAAAGTAAACATACAGTTAAAGTAAAGTTTAAAGTTAAAGTAAACATAAAAGTTAAAGTAAAGTTAAAATTTAAAGTTAAAAGTTAAAGTAAAGTTAAAAGTCAACGCAAAGTTAAAGTAAACATAAAGTTAAAAGTTAAAGTTAAAAGTTAAAGTAAAGTTACAGCAAAGTTAAAAGTTTAGTTTTGTTTAGTTTATTAGATTTTTCACTCTTAGGTGAACGGAATACCCCAACAGGCTAGAAGCCCAATTATATGGGTTCCGAGGGCCTACGATTTAAGGTCGTTATCCGAGAAGATTGTAGTTAAAGTAAAGTTACAGCGAAGTTAAAAGTTATAGCAAAGTTAAAAGTTAAAGTAAAGTTAAATTTAAAAATTAAAGTTAAATTTAAAAATTAAAGTAAAGTTAAAAGTTAAAGTAAAGTTAAAAGTTAAAGCAAAGTTAAATGTTAAAGTAAAGTTAAAAGTTAATGTAAAGTTAAAAGTAAAATTAAAAGTTAAAACAAAAACTGCTAAAACACAACCAAATTCCGCAAACCTTTAAAACCGTATGTGTAAAATGTCACCTGTGTCGTCCCCTATCTAGTCTTCTTGTTAAAATGTGCTGTTAGTTTTTTTTTTATCTTAGGGACCCCGTAATGGAGCGATAAGCTCTGTGGGGGTATCCCTGCTACTCATGCGGAATTTGGTTGTGTTTTAGCAGTTCAGATCCAATAGAAAGGTTAACGTCTCGCAGATGTGATGGTAGAGAGTTGAATATCCAAGGGGTTCTACAGTAGAAACTGTTCTGAAAAGTTACGCTATTCACTTTAGGGATATTTAAAACAAATTGATTTGATCGGTTTGTACGTCTTGTTGCACGGCTGGAGGAATTAATAGAAATGTAAGAGTCACATGAACCAACTAATGCTTTAAAAAGGTATACTAAGTCCAGGTACTCGTTCCAGTAGGACAGAGATAGCAGTCCTCTAGAGGTAGCAGTCGTAGCAGTTTAAACTTTTAACTTTAACTTTAAATTTACTTTAACTTTTTACTTAAACTTTTAACTTTACTTTAATGATGTCAACAGAATAGTTTAGTTCACTGCATAACATTTATATTGATAAGTTTACAAAATTGCACGGAGGGCCTTTTTCGTGGCCCTTTCTCTGGGGATAAATCCTTCAAAATGGCCCTGGGGGCCTTTTTCGTGGCCCTGTGGCCCGTTTGAGAAATATACCTACTATCTCCGCTCACCCCTGACACAGGATCAAATTTTTCATTGCACAAAACATGAAAAACGTTTGTCAAGAAACTGTTAGCGAACGCTCAAGTGATGATCGACCCTGCCTTTAACTTTTAATTTAACTTTTAACTTTACATTAACTTTTAACTTTACTTTAACATTTAACTTTGCTTTAACTTTTAACTTTACTTTAACTTTTAACTTTACTTTAATTTTTAAATTTAACTTTAATTTTTAAATTTAACTTTACTTTAACTTTACTTTAACTGTTAACTTTGCTATAACTTTTAACTTCGCTGTAACTTTACTTTAACTACAATCTTCGCGGATAACGACCTTAAATCGTAGGCCCTCGGAACCCATATAATTGGGCTTCTAGCCTGTTGGGGTATTCCGTTCACCTAAGAGTGAAAAATCTAATAAACTAAACAAAACTAAACTTTTAACTTTGTTGTAACTTTACTTTAACTTTTAACTTTAACTTTTAACTTTATGTTTACTTTAACTTTGCGTTGACTTTTAACTTTACTTTAACTTTTAACTTTTATGTTTACTTTAACTTTTAACTTTACTTTAACTGTATGTTTACTTTAACTTTAACTTTGCTTTAACTTTTAACTTTAACTTTGCGTTGACTTTTAACTTTAACTTTTAACTTTACTTTAACTTTATGTTTACTTTAACTTTTAACTTTACTTTAACTTTATGTTTACTTTAACTTTGCGTTGACTTTTAACTTTTAACTTTACTTTAACTTTTAACTTTAACTTTTAACTTTACTTTCACTTTATGTTTACTTTAACTTTTAACTTTACTTTAACTGTATGTTTACTTTAACTTTAACTTTGCTTTAACTTTTAACTTTAACTTTGCGTTGACTTTTAACTTTAACTTTTAACTTTACTTTAACTTTGTTTTAACTTTTAACTTTAACTTTGCGTTGACTTTTAACTTTTAACTTTGCGTTGACTTTTAACTTTTAACTTACTTTAACTTTTAACTTTAACTTTTAACTTTACTTTAACTTTAACTTTTAACTTTACTTTAACTTTATGTTCACTTTAACTTTAACTTTGCTTTAACTTTTAACTTTTGAGGGGTGGATGGATGAATTGTGAGGGAGAGGTATTACTTTAACTTCACTTTAACTTTTAACTTTGCTGTAACTTTTAACTTTACTTTAACTTTATGTTTACTTTAACTTTTAACTTTACTTTAACTTTATGTTTACTTTAACTTTAACTTTGCTTTAACTTTTAACTTTAACTTTGCGTTGACTAATAACTTAAAACTTTACTTTAACTTTGTTTTAACTTTTAACTTTAACTTTGCGTTGACTTTTAACTTTTAACTTTGCGTTAACTTTTAACTTACTTTAACTTTTAACTTTAACTTTTAACTTTACTTTAACTTTAACTTTTAACTTTAACTTTTAACTTTTAACTTTAACTTTATGTTCACTTTAACTTTAACTTTGCTTTAACTTTTAACTTTTGAGGGGTGGATGGGTGAATTGTGAGGGAGAGGTATTACTTTAACTTCACTTTAACTTTTAACTTTGCTGTAACTTTTAACTTTACTTTAACTTTATGTTTACTTTAACTTTTAACTTTACTTTAACTTTATGTTTACTTTAACTTTAACTTTGCTTTAACTTTTAACTTTAACTTTGCGTTGACTTTTAACTTTAACTTTTAACTTTACTTTAACTTTTAACTTTACGTTAACTTTGTTTTAACTTTAACTTTGTGTTGACTTTTAACTTTTAACTTTGCTTTAACTTTTAACTTTAACTTTGCGTTGACTTTTAACTTTAACTTTTAACTTTACTTTAACTTTTAACTTTACTTTAACTTTGTTTTAACTTTATGTTTACTTATAACTTTTAACTTTACTTTAACTTTTAACTTACTTTAACTTACTTTAACTTTGCTTTAACTTTTAACTTTAACTTTGCGTTGACTTTTAACTTTTAACTTTTAACTTTACTTTAACTTTTAACTTTACTTTAACTTTGTTTTAACTTTAACTTTGTGTTGACTTTTAACTTTTAACTTTGCTTTAACTTTTAACTTTAACTTTGCGTTGACTTTTAACTTTAACTTTTAACTTTACTTTAACTTTTAACTTTACTTTAACTTTGTTTTAACTTTATGTTTACTTTAACTTTTAACTTTACTTTAACTTTTAACTTACTTTAACTTACTTTAACTTTGCTTTAACTTTTAACTTTAACTTTGCGTTGACTTTTAACTTTTAACTTTTAACTTTACTTTAACTTTTAACTTTACTTTAACTTTGTTTTAACTTTAACTTTGTGTTGACTTTTAACTTTTAACTTTGCTTTAACTTTTAACTTTAACTTTGCGTTAACTTTTAACTTACTTTAACTTTTAACTTTAACTTTTAACTTTACTTTAACTTTAACTTTTAACTTTAACTTTTAACTTTTAACTTTAACTTTATGTTCACTTTAACTTTAACTTTGCTTTAACTTTTAACTTTTGAGGGGTGGATGGGTGAATTGTGAGGGAGAGGTATTACTTTAACTTCACTTTAACTTTTAACTTTGCTGTAACTTTTAACTTTACTTTAACTTTATGTTTACTTTAACTTTTAACTTTACTTTAACTTTATGTTTACTTTAACTTTAACTTTGCTTTAACTTTTAACTTTAACTTTGCGTTGACTTTTAACTTTAACTTTTAACTTTACTTTAACTTTTAACTTTACTTTAACTTTGTTTTAACTTTAACTTTGTGTTGACTTTTAACTTTTAACTTTGCTTTAACTTTTAACTTTAACTTTGCGTTGACTTTTAACTTTAACTTTTAACTTTACTTTAACTTTTAACTTTACTTTAACTTTGTTTTAACTTTATGTTTACTTTAACTTTTAACTTTACTTTAACTTTTAACTTACTTTAACTTACCTTTAACTTTGCTTTAACTTTTAACTTTAACTTTGCGTTGACTTTTAACTTTTAACTTTTAACTTTACTTTAACTTTTAACTTTACTTTAACTTTGTTTTAACTTTAACTTTGTGTTGACTTTTAACTTTTAACTTTGCTTTAACTTTTAACTTTAACTTTGCGTTGACTTTTAACTTTAACTTTTAACTTTACTTTAACTTTTAACTTTACTTTAACTTTATGTTTACTTTAACTTTTAAACTTTACTTTAACTTTATGTTCACTTAAACTTTAACTTTGCTTTAACTTTTAACTTTTGAGGGGTGGATGGGTGAATTGTGAGGGAGAGGTATTCATGGAGGTGAGCGGGGATAGTAGGTATATTTCTCAAACGGGCCACAGGGCCGCGAAAAAGGCCCTGCGGGCCATTTGGTGTGTTTTGGAGAACCGACTTGTGGAGAACCGAAAAGACGAAGATTTGAACACGCAATTACTTCGGGCACACACAATCCTAATAAACCTTAGCAAACCGCGTTAAAGTTCTATTTCGATTGTATCTAGAAAAGCAATTTTGATAAAGTTTTATTTCGCTTACAGGCAAATGAATGCGTTTGAAGAGGTTAGAGTTAGGAGTCTACGAGGGAATACTTAATTAGTGTTAAGAACGCCTCACATCGAAGTCATGGATGATAAATATCCCTAATTATCCCATATTGACTAATGCCGGTTTACCCATAAATATCCTAGTGTGTACCCTCAAATCAATTAAATATTCCCAAGACATGCAAATATTTGTGAGTTGCACCACTAATGCCTCTTAACTACCCACGGGCTATTGTCCAAGTAAGCACTCAACCTTCGCTTCGTTTGACAAGTCAATACGATTCAAAATTCGTTCTTCGTACGGCTTCGCTTCGTCCAGAGAATCCCTTAGGTTATACGTTAAAGTCGCTAGGTTTCACTGATTTCATCATAAACGCGTTAAAGATTTAATCCATCTATTTGGACACTTATACCGTTGAACAATCTTTGATGTCCCTCTATACAGGTTTTTAGGTACACAATAACTTTGAAAATGAACTGAGTCAGCCAAATTTAAAGCTCGATCATTTTAACCCTCCATAAATTTTATTTTGTGTCCGAGATATCTGTCTTTAAACATTACCAAAAAGCCCTATTTTGAATTCCCCGCTAGAAATTTCCTCAAATGCTATTCGCAAATAGGCGAATATCGCAAATAGTCAAAATGGGGCTCTTACTTCGTGTATTACATAATTGAAATCTTTAGTTTAAAAGTAAGGTTAGTATTCCTTTATTTCAGGGCTAGGACTAGAGTTTTTATTTGGGTTATGGTTATGGTTATGGTTATGGTTAGGGTTTTTGTTCTTGTACAGGGACTTTATTAGTTTCGAACGTTATTTGTTCAAATCAATCATTTATAATCACGATTCTTACGGACTTACAAATCTCGATGCCTACATTTCGAAGAAAACTTTCGAACCTTTCACGAGGACAAGAGATGGTAGAGTGATGACCGTATAAACTCCCTCCTACGAACGGGCCAAAAGGTCTTATCGGGCCAAAGAAGGCCAGATAGGGCCTAAACGGGCCTAATACAATACCATGGGGGGTCCCAAAGGTACACGAGACTAGGGTTAAGAGTCGTAAAGGTGAAAGGCTAAAAATACTAATTCGTTTCTGTTAGGTATGCCCCGTTAAAGTAAACGTTGAAAAACATGTATACGTTTGTAACTGGTATAAATATTTTTTAACTCTATATTTGTGTCACGTATTAATAAGGTTTTATATATCTCCATAAGTGCCCTTGTAAACACATGCTTTCAGGCGAAATATGCAAATATCGGCCGTAGGATAAGTTGGCCAGGAAGCCTTATTTTGTAATTCCTGATCATTTTGCGAATGGTTTCTTCAGAATACTTTACGCCAAAACAACTATGTCGATACGTTTGAGATCTAGAACAGTTCTTCACACTGTTTCCCGAAGGGTTTCTTCCCCCATTGGAATCCCCTACACTAACGCGAGATAATTAGCGATAATTCGCCAAATTCATGAACATGTATGCAAATCTTAACCTTAACAACGTGAATATACATCATGACAACGGCGTCATAAAATAGCCGAGTCATCCAGTTTAACCAAGACGATTAACTTTATATTTTTTCAATATGTTTGAGATCTTGAACAGTTCTTCGAACTGTTTCCCTAAGTGTTTCTTCATCATAGGAATTGTGTACACTAAAACGAGATAAGTCATAATACGGCCAAAATTATTAGGGTTCATCTCTTTGTATGTATATGCGGTGAAAACGCAGGTTCAGTCGAACGCTAAGATATATAGGCTCAGCCGAACGCTTAGGCAATCGCACAACTCCTGATGAGAGTCAAGGAGTCGGAATTGAAATCGGTGATATTCCAATTTAGGGTTATGAAGGTGGAATGGGATTGGGTGTCTACGAGGCTTACTTTCGTTCGCAACACAGAGACAGCATACGATGGGGGTTCCAAAGGTACACGAGACTAGGGTTAGGGATCGTAAAAGTGAAAGAGGCTTAGAGGTAATTACTTCCGTCCCTCACATGTGCTACGCGTGCGCCACGCTAACAATACTAATTACTTTTTGTACGCAACGCTCTTTGTTTTGCCTCGGAACGCGCGAAGAAGAGGGAGATGTCTTCGCAGAGGTCCGACTGAAAATTCACCAATGAGCTTGAAGCAATTATCACACGAAAGTGATCCGTCTTAATGACTTTTTAATGAGGCGGCATCCCTTTGGGCGCTATAGTGGGGGGGTTATCTACTCGCGCTGATACTAACTCAAATCAATCTCAAATCAATCTCAAATCAATCTCAAATCAATCTCAAATCAATCTCAAATCAAACTCAAATCAAACTCAATATCAAATCAGAGTCATATCAGAATAAAATAAAATCAATACCAACCAAATCAGTATCAAAACGACTCTACGAAGCCATTGTGCTTGCTTACAAACTGACACCGTGACGTACTCCGTATAAAACAAACTGAAAGTGAAACTGAAAATAGACTGTACAGTAGGAAGCCAGCGCGCTTGTAAACAAATAGAAACTCTACGGAATAAACTTTTTCAAGCAGTTGTGTGTTAACCAAGTAATAAATATTTGAAATGGGTGACACGTTAGAACAATATCGAGCAAGAATCGGGTGCTGCAGTGTCAACATGAATAAGATGAGTAAAAATATTAATGCAAGTACTTTTCTGAGAGGGCGATATTTGAATAAAATGTTGGTGTTGTATCATTTATACGTGTTTTTGGTGATTATGTTGTCATTTGAAATGTTGTGCTGCAATGTACATGTACCATTGCTTTTGAAACTCTCGAACGATGTTCAAGAAAATCCAGGCCCCACACCCAGCATTTTCGAAATTGTAAATCCAAACAACACTGTCTGTGCTGATTTTAGTCAAGGAAATCAAGCTAAATTTGGTGACAATGCGGGTAAACAGTGTGTAGCAATGTCATTGACTGCTATTGTTTTTTTAAAACATTAAAGATATTTTTAATTGGGATTCTTCTGTTTTAAATAATATTTTGTTACATGGTAATTCTTTGTACAGCTGTATTAAGGGTTCTGTTAAAAAAGATTTGTTATTGTTAACCGATGTACCTGACATGGTATCAATAAGTGACAAAACATATATTTTAACTTATAGTGAGTCATTGACTGGTGAAATGTACATGAGAAATAATAATGGACCTTACGTTACCCTTAAAAATGCCTTCAATGAGTTATTTTATGGAGTTGAAATAAATTATGAATGTTGTTTGTTAACTATTGATTGCAGCACAGTTGCAGTGTTTAAAAATACAGGACAATGTTATAAGGTATTTGATTCTCATTCAAGAGACTTTTATGGAAGGCCACATTCTTCTGGCACAGCTGTGTTGCTCACTGTTGAGAGTCTTGAAAATCTAGTTACTTTTTGTCAAAAGAGTACATATTGTGGACGGTCTATGCCTTTTGAGATAAAGGGTGTCTCACTTAATGTTGCCTCTATAAATCAAAATGTCGAGGAATGTATTCCTAGACAAAACAACATAGACCTCTCTGCAGCTACTGGTAATCAAAATAAACAAACTAAAAACAGCCCAAAAGGAAAGGGAGCAGATGAAGAACGACCATTAGAAATGAAAAGGAAAAGAGCTCAAAATAAAAAAAAATAGCTAATGAAGATGAAATACACAGAGAAAAAAGACGAAAAGCTCAACGAATAAACTATTTAAAAAGGAAAACAAATGAAACTGAATCAAGTACAGAGAAAAGACTTGCTAAACGTCGACAAATGAAGAAAAATGAATCTCCACAGTGCAAAAAAAATAGACTTAGAGCAAATCAAGTGTATAATAAGAAAATTAAAGAGAATGAAACTGCTGAGCACAAGGAAAAGCGTCTTTTACAAAAGCAAGTGTGTAATAAGAAAGCGCAGGAGAATGAAACTGCTAAGCACAAGGAAAAGCGCCTTTTACAAAAGCAAGTGTGTAATAAGAAAACGCAGGAGAATGAAACTGCTAAGCACAAGGAAAAGCGCCTTTTACAAAAGCAAGTGTATAAGAAGAAAGCACAGGAGAATGAAACTGCTGAGCACAAAGAAAAGCACCTTTTAACAAAGCAATTGTATAATAAGAAAAAGAGAGCAAACAATGCTACTGTGATTTCAGATCTTGTCCACAAGTTTCACATAGCTGTCTCAAAAGGTCCATTACACGTTTGCACATGTTGTGATCAGTTATGGTACAGGCACAGTGTCAATACTGCTGAAAAACTTAGAATATCAAACCCCAATATGGTGCAGTACTTATTCAATAAATTGAGTGTTGACAACATTGAATGGATTTGTCGAACATGTGAAAAGTATTTAAAAAATAATAAAATACCACCTTTTGCTGTGAAAAATGGAATGTTATTTCCAGAAAAGCCATCCGAGTTATTTGATTTAAATGAATTAGAGTGGAGACTTGTTGCACCAAGAATAGGCTTTCAAAAGCTTATGCAAGCTCCAAGGGGGAAACAATTTAAAATAAATGGCAATGTGGTTAATGTACCTGCTGATGTTGTCAATACTGTAAATACCTTGCCGAGACTATCACATGAGACTGGGACAATCAAAGTTCAGTTTAAAAGACGAATGCGATATAAACATTCTGCATGGTCATTAAATGTAAGACTACATAAAGTTTTTCAGGCAGCAACTTGGCTACCTACGAATAGTGCTCTTTATCAAGAGCAAGGCATTATTTTTAACAATGACTGGCAAAATAACTTTCAAAATATTTTAGACTTAAATGATGATGATATTATACCACAGGAAAAAGATTATTCAGAAAGCAGACATGATCATAATTCAAATGTCAACCCAAATCATAAAAAATGTCAAAATGAAGATTGGAGTGAAGATGAAGCAGAAATACCAGCTGGTGTAACTGATACTATGTTGACAGCTACAGATTTCCTGGAAGAGCATGAACGAGAAACAATTCACAATATTGCACCAGGGGAAGGTAGCAGACCACTTAGTATATTTAGAGATAAATATTCTGAAGAACTAGCTTACCCGGGAATATTTCTTGGTCAAAAAAGGCTTGAAGATAAAGAAAGATCAGTCAAAGTTTTCTATAGTGATATTTGCAAATCAGACAGAAGAGCAGCAATGTGTGTTGAACATATATTTTTCAAGACTAAAAAGCTACAGATGAAAATACTTTTGAGTAAATGTCAAATTGCATTGAGAAAGACTCATAGAAATAATGTAGGCTTAACAGCTGGAGAATTAAAGCAACCTGGTAGTTTAGAGACAATTGTTAACTTTGATGAAGGCTTCAAATTCTTAAGAGCACTAAGAGGATCACCACCATATTTTGAAAAAGCTAAAAAAGATCTTTTTGCAATGATAAGACAATTGGGTCCTGCAACTTTGTTCTGTAGCTTTTCCTCAGCTGAAACAAAGTGGTTACACCTTCTTAAAATATTAGCGCAACTTGTTGATCACAAAGATTATACTGATGATGAACTGGAAGAATTAACTTGGCAAGAAAAATGCAGACTCATTCAAAGTGACCCAGTAACTTGTGCAAGACATTTTGACTATCAGTTTAATAAATTTTTGAGGGAATTTTTAATTAGCAGTATTTCCCCTTTGGGACTGAAAATTGAAGACTGGTTCTACAGAGTTGAGTATCAGCAAAGAGGTTCACCTCATATTCACATGCTAATATGGCTATAAAATGCCCCAGTATTTGCAGTTGATAAAGAAGATGATGTCACATCTTTTATTGATAAGATCATTAGTTGCCATTTACCAAATGATGAGCCTGAGCTACTTAATCTTGTTAACCGACAAACACACAGACACTCCCATACTTGTCGCAAAAAGTCAAAAAAAGAATGTCGATTTAATTACCCTCAACCACCAATTAGGTCAACTAAAATACTTTATCCCCTTGATGACAATGTATCTGAAAATGATATTAGGAAACTAAAAGTTTTGTGGAAAAACATAAAGCAGCAGCTAAATGACATGAAAGAAGGTGAAAATATCACATTTGATCAGCTATTAATTGATCTGAATATCTCTGAAAATGACTATTTACTGGCAATTCAATCATCCCTCAACTGCCCCACAATATTTTTGAAAATAAATCCCAATGAGCTAAGAATAAACGATTATAATCCTGCATGTCTCAGTGCCCGGAGAGCAAATATGGATATTCAGTTTGTTCTTGATGTGTATTGATGTGCAATGTATATTGTTTCATATATATCTAAAGCCCAAAAGGGAATGAGTGAACTACTACGTACTGCTTGTGCTGAAGCAAGAGAAGGAAATGCTAGTATTAAGCAGCAAGTGAGAGACATAATTTTTAAACAGTGTTGAAATTAGTGCTCAAGAAGCTGTGTACATAGTTCTGCAATTGCCAATGAGGAAATCCTCAAGACAAGTTGTTTTCATACCCACCCACCACCCAGTGAAAGAGTTCAACTGTTAAAACCATTAAGTGAAATTGAAAAGATGCCAGATGAATGTGAAGAAATACACTTTGGCGGTCTTCTAAAGAGGTATAGTGAACGTCCTGTTACTGTTGAGAATGTAACGTTGGCAGACTGGGCTGCATGGTATGATTCATGTGACATTAAACCTTACCACAAGAAATCTACTAAATTGGACATTGATGGCCTACCATTAGAGACATCAGATAATGATGACAACAATGATGATGAGCTTTGTGATGACACTAACACAGTCACATCACTTACATGTAATTCTAAATCAAAAAAATTAAACAAAACAAGTCAACCAAAAAAGCGAACAAAAGCCAGAATTATAAGAAGTGTTTGGTTTAACAAAGAAGCCTACCCAGAGAAACATTATCGGGAATTCATAATGCTTTTTACACCATGGCGAAATGAAGACACTGATTTAATTGGTAAATATTCATCTTATAAAGAACATTACTTAGCATTGGAGGAACCAATTCAAGACCAAATGGCTCTTTATGCAGTTTGTTATGAATAATTAAATAATGCCCAAGAACAATTAAATGCAGCTCCTGATGTCAATGAAGATCAATTTGATTTAATTGCACCAATTACCCAAGACATTGAACGCCAAGATGAAGATGAGGGAACTCAAAATTTACAATCCTGACTTGAATGAAAACTATGATTTGTCAGATGATCTTGGTATCCCTTCGGCATCATCAAATAATGAACCACTTATTCTAAATGAATTGCCTGATCAAGAATACAGAGAAATGGTACAAACATTAAATAAGAAACAAAAGGAATTTTTCTATCATTCACTTCATCAAATTAAGACCTGTGATAAACCATTTTACTCTTTTCTAAGTGGAGGACCAGGTGTGGGTAAATCACATCTCACAAAATCAACATACCAAGCAGCATTGAAATACTATAACACCAGAGCTGGTGATGATTTTCATCAAGTAAAAGTCTTACTTTTAGCACCTACAGGAAAAGCTGCATTTATCATCAAAGGCAATACCATACACAGTGCTCTTGCTGTACCTGCATGTCAGTCACTAAAAATTTACAAACCTCTTGATTCTAACAGATTAAATACTATTAGGTGTCTACTTGGAGGTTTAAAACTCATATTACTTGATGAAGTATCTATGGTTGGAAACAGTATGTTTAATGTCCAAATAAATAATCGGTTAAAAGACATAAAAGGTAGCAAGGAAGATTTTGGTGGTGTAAGCATCATTGCAATTGGTGATTTATTTCAACTAAAACCAGTCATGGATAGTCTCGTATTCAAAGATTTTGATAATTCAGAATATGGTGTTCTTACTCCAAATTTATGGAAGAAACACTTTAGAATGCATGAACTAGATGAAATTATGCGACAAAGAGATAGTAAAGAATTTGCAGAAATTTTAAACAGATTAAGAGCAGGAAAGCATACTAAGGATGATATTTTGAAGATCAAAGAAAGAATAGTTCCTGAACAAAACTGTCCACAACAAGCAACTCATTTATTTATCCAAAACTCTATGGTTGATGAATTCAATAATCAAGTCCATGAAGCAGCAACAGGGAGAAAGTACACAATAAAAGCCCAAGACAGTGTTATTGGTGCCAACTCTGCAGAGCTCAGAGAAAAAATTATGAAGCAAATCCCAAATGACCCACGCAAAACTAAACAGCTAGCTTCAAAACTCCACATTGCTGAAGGTGAAAGATCAGAAATTGCAATAAACGTAAGAACTGATGATGGTCTAACAAATGATGCAAGTAATATTATTAAGTTAGTACAGTTACATCAACCTGACAAACCATCTGGTATAATATGGGTACAATTTGATCAACAAGAAGTTGGGAGAAAAACAAGGCACGAAAACAGGCAGCTTTATCAACAAATTAATATTGAGCAAACATGGACTACAATTAAACCACTTACCACACAGTTCGCTGTCGGCAGAAACAGGTCAGCTCAAATTGTCAGAAAGCAATTTCCACTACGTTCAGCTGCTGCAAAAACTGTACATAGATCTCAAGGTGATACGCAAACTGAAATTGTCGTCAACCTCAATACTCGCAGAGCAATCCCTCACATACATTATGTAGCACTGAGTCGAGTAACTACCATTGAAGGACTCCATATTACTGACCTCTGTGAAAATAAAATTGCCGTTGATTCCAACGTTGTAAATGAAATGAAAGAGCTAAGAACAGCGACAAGTCTCCAACTTTGTATTTCCCCATTGTATACAATATAAATGATAATTCAGCTTTGAAATTATGTTATTTAAATGCACGATCACTCCATAAACACATTGAAGACGTTCGTAAGGATTTTAATTATTCATCTACGCATGTAACAATATTTACAGAAACAAGATTTACTCCAACAGATCCAAATGAAATGTACAAACTTAATGATTTTGAGTTATTTCGTAATGACAGTCTGCAAATCGCAAATGGTGGACGACCCTTCGGTGGTACAGCAGTGTATAGCAGAGTTCCTTTTGTTCCTGGTTATCCCTATAGTCATAATATCAATGGCATCGAATTTACGATCATTAAAATTAGCACTCATACAAACTTAAAGGTGCCGTCCAGTCCGTTCTGCGCATGTCCACGTTTCTGTTTACATCGTTTGTTTACATTGCATTATATAAACATTGAACATGAAGTATTGCGGATTTTTTTCACACGCTTGAGCTTTTCCGCCGAAAAAGCGTGTCATAATAAGCTGTTTGGTTCCTAAATGTTGTTAATATATCAAACTACCACTCGTACCTTCGCCACCTTTAACGAAAACTCGCTTTCGAACTGTCGCAAATCTATTCCGTTAAAGTTTGTGTGTCCTCAACGTTTGAAATATCACACATGCGCAGAACAGACTGGACTGCACCTTTAACACTCATAGGTGTATATCGCTCTCCAAAAGTACCTATAAGTCAGTTGTGTTCAGCATTAAGAGAAGTTGTCTGTGATGATGCTTCTGAGGAAAGTGTAATAATTGGAGATTTTAACGTAAATTGGTTATGTGAAACAGACAGAAGTTCTCTCTATAATGTTATGGTGAGAGACAATAGCTTTGTACAATTAATATCAGACTACACAACAGATAATAGAACTCTCATCGACCACATATACTGTAAAACAACTTCTCATAGTATAAATTCAGGGATTTTGGAAACCTATTTTAGTGATCACAAAACAATCTGGGTATCATATAAATAAAGAACTATCATGGTATATCTATTGGAATATCTATTGCCACAATACTGATATCAGGCGGAAATAATAATAATAGAAGAATTTATATAGCGCTAAATTATGCAAGCATTTCTAAAGCGCTTTACAAAATACAATAAACTAGAGTAACTATAAATAAATAATTAACAGATTAACTAAAAGTAAGCCTTCTTAAAAAGATAAGTCTTTAACTTAGTCTTAAAAATATTAGAGCTTGTACTGAGTCTAATATCTAAGGGCAGAGTGTTCCATACATATGGACCAGCGTATGCGAAGGATCTATCTCCAAATGTCTTGCATTTTAAACGTGGTACCAGAAGCAGATACTGGTCATCGGACCTAAGATGGTATCTACTCACAGGCTTGTTTATCAATAATTCAGAAATGTAAACAGGTGCCATTCCATTTAGCGCCTTGTATACTAAAAGAGCAATTTTAAACTCTACTCGAAACTTGATAGGCAACCAATAAGTTGAACTAAAATTGGTGAAATATGGGCAAATCTCGGTATCAAACACACCACTCTCGCAGCAGCATTGAGGACCTTTTGGAGGCGATCATACTGGTATTGTGGAAGGCCATAGAGAACAGAATTACAATAATCCAAGTGCGATGTGACGAAAGCATGGATTAGTACATTGGTAGACTCAGCAGAAAGGAACTTTCTGATCTGTCGGATATTATAAAGTCCCCTAAAGGCCTTGCTACACATCTTTCCAACATGGGCATCCATGGTCATATGGTTATCAAACCACGAACCCAAAGTGCGAACTTTCTTCATTGGCGTAATATCAGTGAGACCAACTTTGATAGATTTGATGTTAATTTTAGAAAGTTGGTGTCGAGATCCAATAAGCAAAAGTTCAGTTTTAGAGTCATTGAGCATAAGTTTATGAGAGATTAACCAGGCTCGAACTTCAGTAATACAATTTTCAATGGCTTCAATAGCACAATCCTCCTGAACCGACGATTCCGGTCGAAAATAGAAATACAGTTGAGTATCGTCTGCATATGCGTGTACAGAAGGAAGGTGTTTATTAACTATCTGAAACAGTCTAGACGCATATAATGAAAATAGAACAGGACCAAGGCAACTGCCCTGTGGAACTCCATATTGAACACTGAAGGGCTTGGATGACTCTTGATTAATAGTTACACGTTGCTTTCTACCAGTAAGGAAGGAAGTAATCCACTTGAGTGCGTCCCCAATAATACCAAAGTCCGATTCTAAAATTTCGACAAGGATCCCATGGTCCAACGTATCGAAAGCTGCGGATAAGTCCAAAAGTATAAGTATAGTAACCATTTGTTTATCCATACTCAGCAGTATGTCATTTTGGACACGCAGAAGCGAAGTCTCGGTCGAGTGAAATTTACGATAAGCTGACTGGTTTGTTGGAAGTGGGGCATTTTCAGTGCAGTGATCTAAGAGCTGACACAACACAGCCTTCTCCGCAGTTTTGGAAACAAAGGGTAGATTACTTACAGGTCTGAAGTTCTCGAAGATAATATCCAAACCTAGCTTTTTTAAAAGTGGAAAAATAAGTGCCACTTTCCAATTTTCTGGAACATAGCCTTCTTGGAGCGATAGGTTGATCATCAATGCAATAACCGGAGAAAGTTCTTCAGCACATAGTTTAAGCAGCCACGTTGGTATCGGGTCAAGTTGACAAAATGCATTGGAAGATTTGATGATTATATCATAAACCTCCTCAACAGTAAGAGGGGTAAATTTCTCTAGCTTCACACTGGGAGAACAACTTATAACTGGCGGTGGAGTAACAACAATCTTGTCAATGTCATCTCTGATCAATTGAATTTTTCGGCAAAAATATTCACCGAAGTCATCTGCCAACTCACGAAAATCATCACATGGAGGAAGAGGATTTTCTTGACGTTCCTTGCACAGCGAATTAACAATATGAAAGAGTTGTTTTGAGTTACCGTTACAGTCATTGATACAGCCAGTGTAGAATGATGTTCTAGCATTATGCAGAAGAACTGAATATGCATTACAAACGTTGCGATAGGCAACAGCATCACCTATACTCCTCGACTTTAACATTTTCTTCTCTAGTTTTCTACGTTTGGCTTTTAGATCTTTAAGTTCATTGTTATACCAAGGCATTCTAGGTCTAAAGACGACAACTTTCTTTTGCAAAGGAGCATGCTTGTCCAAAATATGTGAAAGAGTATCATCATAGCATTTCGCTATATCATCCAAAGAGGACGTAGTAATCCTACATAGATTAGACGCAGCGATATCAGCCTTGAAAGTTGAAACGTTGATTTGTTTCGTCCTACGAAACTTAATCTCCTTCACTTCAAAGTTAGGTTTCGGGAGAGTCAGATTGCATTCCAAAAAACAATGATCAGAAATAAAACTGGTAGATCGCAACGAGCAAACTTTGATATCATTAGTAGATCTGGAAATAAGGAGATCCAAGGTATGACCTGACGTATGAGTCGGTCCCTTCACATGTTGCAAAAGTCCAAAAGTTTCGAGCAGTTCGTTGAATTTATGCGAATCATTGTTTAAAGAATCGTCAAGATTAAAGTTGAAATCACCTGTAATCAGTAGCACCTCAGAACACATAACAACAGTTTCCAGATGGTCGGAAAATTCTTCAAAGAAAATGGTCGAGGAAACAGGGTGAGCCTCAGAGTATGGTGGACGATAAACTGCAATAACCTTGATGACACGGTCAAGAGATGACAAGTTCCACTCTGAGTATTCAAAAGATCGTTTTTCACCGCCCTGAATAAGAGAGACGTTTAAGCAGTTATTAAACAAGATTCCAGTGCCACCGCCTCTCCTGTCAGATTGTCTTGGAAAGCTCTTGAAAGAGTAACCAGAAGGAGATAACATGGCAATACTAACTGAATCCTGGCTCTTTAACCATGTCTCTGTCACAATGCAGGCATCAATCGCGTTGCCAATCACGTGATCAACGATATCAGCGGTCTTGTTCTTAACAGAGCGGGCATTGACACAAGCAAAGTGTAGCGATTTCGATGAAGTAAGAGGAAGGGAAATGTTTTCCACACGGGATAAGTTAGACGAGTTACTTCCACGAGGGAAAGGAGTATCGGGGGAATCAAATGAAGAATCGTGCACATCATCATGAAAGCCGTAGATAGATAAGTTATTCAGACTAGCACTTCCCATTGAATAATTACTGTAGACCAAGTCACGACAAGTAATATGAACAGGAATTCGATTAGATTTTAAGCGAGTCAAAAGTCCAGCACGTACACGACGAGTTTTAAGAATCTGATCATCCTTTAAAAAGAAAAAAAGCTCCTTAGAGATAACAAATTTAGATCTCAGACTGAACAACTGACTTCTTGAATAATTTACACCAGTAACTCGATCAGTTGAATTACAGTGCGTGACGGATATATTATTTGACTTGATTTCAGCAAATTCAGGCCCTGGATTACTCGCAACATCCATATGAATCGTTAAGTCAAACCAAAATAGTCTATTTGGTAAGGCAAGAACGACGACTCTACGTTTGGTAGATTTAAGAATAGGACGAGAGAGTTTCAGAGCAGAGCGAGCCACGATACGCTTGAGTACGGTTCGAAGGTTGACACAACAAGCAAATCTCGTCGAAAAACCACGATAACCAAAGAAAATAGTCTTCTCACAAGGGAGAGTACTCTTAAATGTTCGTTCGGTGTCTCCATTGCCAATCAATACCAGACAGATATAAAATATAACGATATAATTACGGAGCATAAAAACATGACAGGCAGCCATTACGGCGGTAACGTAATTTAAAGATAAATATTAGAGCCCAGCAAATGACTTTGAGACTAAGACATAATAAAATATATTTAATTGCTAGCTGAAACATGATACCTTATTTACCTTTCACTATACTTGTGATTTTAAATTTTAAATTTCAAATGTGTATATTTCTATATACCAATAATTTGTAACTATCATGATATCATCCATCACAGAAATCACAGCTAATTAAGTCTAAACATTCAGAATTATTTTTTAACAAAAGCCAAAGAGTACTACAAACAACACTATGCCCACTAGGATGACTTATAATTATTATGAAAAATCATGTAATAACAACATCAGTTTTCATATAAATGGAAAATACAGTTAGTATATAATGTTCCCATGCTGTGGGAACAACATCGGAACTGAAGTAATTTTATTACTTCAACTGAAGAACTCGTTAGATCCAACTCAACATATCACAAGTAAAAAAGTAGAGTGCTGCGTAGACAGTGTTTTGAATATATAGCAAAGTGAAAAGGTGGTAAACTGCCATGAAATTCTTGATGGTAGTTTTGACGGATTTTTGGTGAGATTGAGTGGGATCGGAATTCAACTTAGTATAAAAAATGGTGTCGCTGAGTTGACGAAGAGCCTCTTGTCGATACAAGTCCGCTCTCCAGACAACTACAGCGCCACCTTTGTCCGCAGGTTTTATGACAACGTCATTTCGGCATCGTAATGAATTCAAAGCTAGAAGCTCTTCTTTGTTAAGGTTATGAACTGGTTTTCATCCAAGCCGGTGAATTGCCTGCCTCTGCATCTAACCTTATATTAACAACCCCCAGAACGCCTGTCATATATTTCCTACCTAAAATCCATAAACCTAACAATCCTGGCAGGCCGATTGTTTCCGCTTGTAGTTGCCCCACCGAGCTCGTTTCCAGTTTTCTAGACAACGTTATGTATCCTTTGGTTAAGAAGTTGCCTTCTTATATCAAAGATACTAAACATGCCTTGCAAATTTTCGACCAGTTACGTTTCAGTAGTTCCGATAAATTTATTTTCACGATGGACGTCAAGTCCTTATACACCGTCATTCCCCATTGTGATGGACTTGAAGCTCTGAAGTTTTTCTTTGATCAGCGCACTAATTTAGAACCCTCCACAACCACGTTACTCCGCTTAGCAGAACTAGTGCTTACCCTTAACAATTTTTCGTTTGATGGTGAACATTATCAACAAATAAGTGGTGTTGCGATGGGCACCAAAATGGGTCCAAGCTATGCTAATTTATTTGTTGGTTATGTTGAAAAACAGATCTTTGAACAATACACGGGTCCCTTGCCTGATTTTTTCGAAAGATTTATCGATGACTGTTTAGGAACAGCGTCGTGTTCACGTGTCCTTTTAGAGCAGTTCATCAACTTTGTTGATGATTTTCATCCTGCTCTGAAGTTCACGTGGAAAATCAGCGAGACCTCTGTGTCGTTCCTTGATATTTTAATTTCGATTAATGGTGATTCGCTGAAAACGTCGGTCTCGTACAAGCCTACTGACTCCCATAGTTATCTTCTATTTTCATCCTTTCATCCCAACCACACTAAGCAATCCATCCCTTACTCTCAATTCTTGCGTCTTCGCCGCTTATGTAGCGACGACCAAGATTTTCAAGTCAAATCAATGGAAATGAGATCTTTTTTTGTCCAACGTGGTTACCCTACCAACCTTTTAGACCTCGCCGTTCAGAAAGCTTTTCTCGTCCCCCGTTTAGACGCCCTTGAACCATCTTTGGAACAAGTTTCAAACAATAAAATTCCTTTAGTTCTAACATTTCATCCTTTCAATTTTAAAGTTAAAAATATTATTAATCGGAATTTTCACATTTTACAAAATGATCCTGAGACGTCAGCCATTTTCACCGATAACCCTTTGGTATCTTTTCGCCGCAATAAAAACATTCGTGACTCCTTAGTACATAGTGCCCTTAAACAAAATACCTCGGCAGCAGCGGGAACATTTTCTTGCGGCCGTTCCCGCTGTAACACATGCGCTTTTCTCAATCCCACTACAGTTATTACTGCCCCCAAATTCGACCACACAGTCCGTCATGCTTTTTCATGCACGTCCACCAACATAATTTATTGCATTTCATGCGATAAATGCCCTAAAATCTACATCGGTGAAACTGGGCGACGTCTTTCAGACAGGTTTGCTGAACATCTTCGTTCCGTGAGGATCAATGATGGTGACAAACCTGTAGCCCGCCATTTCAACAGCTCCAACCATTTGGTTTCAGACATGAAAGTCTGTGCCATCCTTCCCATCTCCGGTGGCAACGATAACCGCAAGCGGCAAGAGAAGCGTCTCATTTTTAAACTTGGCACCACACATCCTCTTGGTCTTAACGAACGTTTTTCTTTTATTTAATTTCCTACAAGTTTTTGGTTATTTTAGTTTGCTTGGAACCTTTATTATTATTAATTTTTTATTATTCGCGTATGCACTTTCATTCCTTTTCAAGTTTTTGTTTCTTATGCGAATATTATCGCCTAATCCCCTTTAATATTGGACCTGTCATTTCTCCCGCCCCCTCAGTCTGCTTGCTGATCGACTGTTAAAAATAGCAAATGATCTAACGTTTCCCATCTCATTAATTATTAGTTTGTTTATCTCCCGTGCATTTGATTGGCTACTTTCTACTTGTGACACCCTTTTGGCATATATATATAAGCCCTATTTATTTCATTTCATCTCGTCTTACTCTGATGAAGGGCTCCGCTCGAAACGTCAGTATCTCGTCACTAAATTCTTGGCAGTTTACCACCTTTTCACTTTGCTATATCACAAGTAAGTTTTTTTTTAATTTAGTTAAGTATAACTGCATCGTAACTTTTGTGTAGATTATATCTTAATCTTCTCTTATAATTTTTTAGGTGATGCAATACTGTACGTACACAATACCAAGAAAGTACAGTTTTCCACCAGAACCAACGCAACAATAAATTGTTGCGTTGGTTCTGGTGGAAAACTGTACTTTCTTGGTATTGTGTACGTACAGTATTGCATCACCTAAAAAATTATAAGAGAAGATTAAGATATAATCTACACAAAAGTTACGATGCAGTTATACTTAACTAAATAAAAAAACAACTTACTTGTGATATGTTGAGTTGGATGTTGAAGAGCATTTTTGAAGTAACACGAGGTGGACGTTCTCTCCATTTACCGCTGACAACCACTTTTACCCAGATGCATCTTGATAAAATGGAACTCCTCATCATGTTAAGACACTTGTCACAGACTCACAATGGACAATCAGACCAGCAGAAGCCTGGATGAGCGCTTCTTAAAGCTTTCGATGTTGTTCGCTGCAGGCCAATCATGGTGTTATTTGTCACAGTAAATTGGGTTTGTTAAATCTTGTCTCTTTAACTTGAATTGAAGTATAGTGAGTAATCTTGAGACAAATTTGTATAAGGTGGTTAAGCAGTCTTGTGCATAGAGTGCATACTAGTAAAAATGTGTAACGATCAAGAAGAACAATAAATTGTTCTTCTTGATCGTTACACATTTTTACTAGTATGCACTCTATGCACAAGACTGCTTAACCACCTTATACAAATTTGTCTCAAGATTACTCACTATACTTCAATTCAAGTTAAAGAGACAAGATTTAACAAACCCAATTTACTGTGACAAATAACACCATGATTGGCCTGCAGCGAACAACATCGAAAGCTTTAAGAAGCGCTCATCCAGGCTTCTGCTGGTCTGATTGTCCATTGTGAGTCTGTGACAAGTGTCTTAACATGATGAGGAGTTCCATTTTATCAAGATGCATCTGGGTAAAAGTGGTTGTCAGCGGTAAATGGAGAGAACGTCCACCTCGTGTTACTTCAAAAATGCTCTTCAACATCCAACTCAACATATCACAAGTAAGTTGTTTTTTTATTTAGTTAAGTATAACTGCATCGTAACTTTTGTGTAGATTATATCTTAATCTTCTCTTATAATTTTTTAGGTGGTGCAATACGTACACAATACCAAGAAAGTACAGTTCTCCACCAGAACCAACGCAACAATTTATTGTTCTTCTTGATCGTTACACATTTTTACCAATATGTACTCTATGCATGCACAAGACTGCTTAACCACCTTATGCAACTTTGTCTCAAACGATGATGATATTATACCACAGGAAAAAGATTATTCAAAAAGTAGACATGATCATAATTCAAATGTTAACCCAAATCATAAAAAGGTCAAAATGAAGATTGGAGTGAAGATGAAGCAGAAATACCAGCTGGTCTAACTGATACCATGTTGACTGCTACAGATTTCCTCGAAAATCATGAACGAGAAACAATTCACAATATTGCACCAGGGGAAGGTAGCAGACCACTTAGTATATTTAGAGATAAATATTCTGAAAAACTAGCTTACCCGGTCAAAAAGGCCTGAAGATAAAGAAAGATCAGTCAAAGTTTTCTATAGTGATATTTGCAAATCAGAATTAATAACATGAAGTGAAACTTCACTGAAATTCATTTCCACTAATCGTATCGTACCTCAACTGATGTCAAACTGATGTATTAGTTTTAATATGATCCCGTTTCCAAGGTGAGGTATAATTTGTCAACAGAAAATACCATCCAATAATTTACACAAAGGGATGATTATAATGGGGCAAAAACAATTGTCTCTAATATGGTATACATGTACAGTATTTCCTTACAATTTGTTTTAATTAGTCAACTATACACCTATCGTGAAATACCGGGTTTCGAGCCGGGTTTCATGCATGATTCTTAGTAGGTAACCGTACCAGTCACATGCACAATAGTATCTCGCGGTCGAAGGTGCGATAATTCCCGAAGGGGATCGAGATATTTCGCGATAGGTGTATTTCCTGAAAGGTCTAATATTCACACTGGGGACTTTATAAGATCTAGGACGGCAACCTAGGACAGCGACGGCAGTGAAAGCAATACAAATTTTAGTATTTGAATGGAATCACGATCGATTGACTAGCATATTTAATACTCAAAGTTTAATGATCTCCAAAACCCTTCAATATTTCTAAAACGATTGTAGTGTCTGTGTTTAGGTTAAGATTACTCTTGGGAATAAATATTATTCATTATTTTTGTTTCTCATAAAGATTCTTTTGTTTGAACGACGTCCCCATCCTAGGTTGCCGTCGTAAATCTTAAGGTCCCTACTAATCATTAAACAACCCGCTACTGTATAGTAATTATAATTTTTCGCATAATAGATGCGTGTTTTTACTGTAACCGAAAATGTATCTTAATAATCACTGTCAAATTTCTTCTCGCATTTCTCGCTCGCACCTAACTCGGATGGCGATAAGATCGTTTACGAGACTTCGACGCTAACATAATTAATTGCAATGCTCCTGCCCATGTACGCATTGTGTCCCACATGTTCGCTTTGCGGACCTATTTTTATAATTATATAGCAAGAAATTGGATGTAACCAGTTATCTGTTGATAAAAATTGTATTTTATAATGAAAAAAATATAAACATATTTCACTGATGCTAAAACAGCGTTATATCATCAATTTATAACATTTTTGTGGGTACCGCGGTCAGTGGTACCCATATAGTCACGGCGTTGAGGTAGGTATTGATTTAGGGGTTCAACATCGAAATTACAACTGCGCAACTCAGATACTCATTCGGAATTCATCGGAAAATGTCGTCTCCATCGTGCGGGCAACATTCCTCAATTCCTCCTCGTGTCTCGTGCAAACTACGGTAGAAAATATCGAAAAATCTTATCTTTTGATAAGGTTTCTGTGGTTTATTTGCAAGGTGAGCAGTTTCTTTCGATCGTTTACGAAGCAGTCTATCGTCGACACTAAGAATACTTTGTAAATTGAGCTATTTTTACTTTTCTTTTCAGGTCTATCTGCTGTGCGGTTCACCAACCACCAGCAGACATTAGTATCGGCGTCGACACTTCGCGCTGATACTAACTCAAATCAATCTCAAATCAATCTCAAATCAATCTCAAATCAATCTCAAATCAGTAATCAAAGTAATCAGTATCAAAACTTACTCTACGAAGCCACCGTGCTTGCTGACAAACTGACAAAAACAAACTGAAAGTGAAACTGAAAATAGACTGTACAGTAAGGAGCCAGCGCGCTTGTAAACAAATAGAAACTTTACAGGATATACTTTCGTGTTAACCAAGTAATAAATACTTGAAATGGGTGGCACGCTAGAACAATATCGAGCAAGAATCAGGTGCTGCAGTGCCAACATGAACAAGATGAGTAAAAATATTAATGCAAGTACTTTTTTGAGAGGGCGATATTTGAATAAAATGTTGGTGTTAGTTCATTTATACGTGTTTTTGGTGATTATGTTGTCATTTGAAATGTTGTGCTACAATATACATGTACCATTGCTTTTAAGACTCTCGAACGATGTTGAAGAAAATCCACTCCCAGCATTTTCGAAATTGTAAATCCAAACAATACTGTCTGTGCTGATTTTAGTCAAGGAAATTAAGCTAAATTTGGCAACAATGAGGGTAATCAATCTTGCATTTCGATACAATACACCGTCTAACATCACCACTCGTGTTGAAGCCTCGATGATGGCGTCTTTCTCCATCCTTTAGGTTTCGTCTCTTGTCAACTTCCCCTGTTTCCTCTATCGCTTCATCCATTATTCGAACTCTGATGTCAATCCACTGAACTAATGTCTCGAATAAGTGACAAAACATATATTTTAACTTATAGAGAGTCATTGACTGGTGAAATGTACATGAGCAATAATAATGGACCTTACGTTACCCTTAAAAATGCCTTGAATGAGTTATTTTATGGAGTTTAAATTAATTATGAATGTTGTTTTAACTATTGATTGCAGAACAGTTGTAGTGTTTAAAAATACAGGACAATGTTATAAGGTATTTGATTCTCATTCAAGAGACTTGTATGGAAGGCAACATTCTTTTGGCACAGCTGTGTTACTTACTGTTGAGAGTCTTGAAAATCTAGTGACTTTTTGTCGAAAGAGTACATATTGTGGACGGTCTATGCCTTTTGAGATAAAGGGTCTCTCAGTTAATGTCGCCTCTATAAGTCAAGATGTTGAGGAATGTATTCCTAGACAAAACAACACAGACCTCTCTGCAGCTACTGGTATTAATCAAAATAAACAAACTAAAAACCGCCCAAAAGGAAAGGGAGCAGATGAAAAACAAGCATTAGAAATGAAAAGGAAAAGAGCTCAAAATGAGAAATAAATAGCTAATAAAGATGAAAAAAAACAGAGAAAAAAGACTAAAACCTCAACGAATAAACTATTTAAAAAGGAAAACAAATGAAACTGAATCGAGTCGAGAGAATAGACTTGCTAAGCGTCGACAAATGAAAAAAAATGAATCTCCAGAGTGCAAAAAAAATAGACTTACAGCAAAGCAAGTGTATAATAAGAAAATAAAAGAGAATGAAACTGCTGAGCACAAGGAAAAGCGTCTTTTAGTGCAGCAAATGAATAATAAGAAAATGAAAGAGTCTGAAACTGCTGAGCACAAGGAAAAGCGCCTTTTACAACAGCAAGTGAATAATAAGAAAGTGCAGGAGAATGAAACTTCTAAGCACAAGGAAAAGCGCCTTTTACAAAAGCAATTTTATAATAAGAAAATGAGAGCAAAATGCTCAAATACAAATGATGCTGCTACGATTTCAGATCTTATCCATAAGTTTTACATAGCTATCTCAAAAGGCCCATTACACGTTTGCACATGTTGTGATCAGTTATGGTACAGGCACAGTGTCGATACTGCTGAAAAACTGAGAATATCAAATCCCAATATGGTGCAGTACTTATTCAATAAATTTAGTGTTGACAACATTGAATGGATTTGTCAAAAAAGAATAAAATACCAGCTTTTGCTGTGAAAAATGGAATGTTATTTCCAGAAAAGCCATCTGAGTTATTTGATTTAAATGATTTAGAGTGCAGACTTGTTGCACCAAGAATAACCTTTCAAAAGCTTATGCAAGCTCCAAGAGGCAAACAATTTAAAATAAATGGCAATGTTGTTAATATACCTGCTGATGTTGTCAATACTGTAGATACCTTGCCGAGACTGCCACATTAGACTGGGACAATCAAAGTACAGTTTAAAAGACGAATGCGATATAAACATTCTGCATGGTCATTAAATGTAAGACCACATAAAGTTTTTCAGGCAGCAACTTGGCTAACTGCAAATAGTGCTCTTTATCAAGAGCAAGGCATTATTTTTAACAAGGACTGACAGAATAACTTTCAAAATATTTTAGACTTAAATGATGATGATATTATACCACAGGAAAAAGATTATTCAGAAAGCAGACATGATCATAATTCAAATGTTAACCCAAATCATAAAAAATGTCAAAATGAAGATTGGAGTGAAGATGAAGCAGAAATACCAGCTGGTGTAACTGATACCATGTTGACTGCTACAGATTTCCTCGAAAATCATGAACGAGAAACAATTCATAATATTGCACCAGGGGAAGGTAGCAGACCACTTAGTATATTTAGAGATAAATATTCTGAAGAACTATCTTATCCGGGAATATGTCTTGGTCAAAAAAGGCCTGAAGATAAAGAAAGATCAGTCAAAGTTTTCTATAGTGATATTTGCAAATCAGAATTAAGAAGATCAGACAGAAGAGCAGCAATGTGTGTTGAAAATATATTTTTCAAGACTAAAAAGCTACAAATGAAAATACTTTTGGGTAAATGTCAAATTGCATTGAGAAAGACTCATAGAAATAATGTAGGCTTAACAGCTGGACAATTAAAGCAACCTGGTAGTTTAGAGAGAATTGTTAACTTTGATGAAGGCTTCAAATTCTTAAGAGCATTAAGAGGATCACTACCATATTTTGAAAAAGCTAAAAAATATCTTTTTGCAATGATAAGACAGTTGGGTCCTGCAAGATTTAACAAACCCAATTTATTGTGGCAAATAACACCATGCTTGGCCTGCAGCGGCTTTAAGAAGTGCGTCAACTGTAATACGAGGCTCATCCAAATTTCTGCTGATCTCATTGTCCATTGCAGTGACAAGTGTCTTAACACGATGAGGAGTTCCATTTTATCAAGATGCATCTGGGTAAAAGTGGTTGTCAGCGTAAATGGAGAGAACGTCCACCTCGTGTTACTTCGAAAATGCTCTTCAACATCCAACTCAAGATATCACCAAGTAAGTTTTTTTTTTAATTTAGTTAAGTATAACTGCATCGTAACTTTTGTGTAGATTATATTTTAATCTTCTCTTATAATTTTTTAGGAGGTGCCAATACGTACACAATACCAAGAAAGAACAGTTCTCAACCAGAACCAACGCAACAATTTATAGTTCTTCTTGATCGTTACCGACATTTTTACAAGTATATACTCTATATGCACAAGACTGCTTAACCACCTCA